>JADFDV010000400.1:0-294685 GCA_019097775.1 Moniezia expansa | reverse complement strand
TTGGGAATCTTATTTGAAAAATGTACATTGCAAGTGCATGGTGGACCAAATGCTTTGAGATCTGCGACTTGAGACTTGTACAACTAAAAGCCACCACGCCTAAGTCGAAATGTTTTGATGGACGGTCTTTGGTGTGAAATCCTTATTTGTACTTAACAACTACACATCTATCTTTCCTTCCTTCCTACCTTCCATCCGACTGTCCATCTGTAGATACGGGTGTTGGGATAGCAGTCCATATTAAGCCATTTATTTAGTATGCCATGCGTTTAACCATTCACTGCCTACAAGCAATCATCCTCAAGCTCAAATCGCACATTAGAAAGCGCCTAGGAAAACGAAAGAATAGAACATTGTTGGAGGTCATAAACAGTCAAAAACAAATGTGGCAACTGCCCGAAAGCATCGAACAAATAATAAATTGAAGGAAACTTACCAGGAACATCTCAAAATGGAACTACTTCAGGACTCTTTGACAACCACATGCTCGCTCAAACAGCGAGGCCGCAGACCTAAAGTGCCCTCTTACTGACTGCCTTAAAAGATACAAGACTCAAGATTGGCTAGAAAGACATATTAGGAACTGTCATTTTTCATGCGAAATCAAAAAAAGGGAGGAACCAACAGAGAAGTGGAATGAATTAAACTGAAATAGAAAAAGCAAAAAAGCTGAATACGAATGAGAAAAATAATAGGGTGAAAGATATTAAAAAAGACTGTGACCAAAAGTCCCTAAGGCAGGATGAATTACACATCTGCTCCATCACGGCTGTGGAGAACTCAAACCCACGTACTCCATGAGACGCAGCTGAAGAACTGAATGTTATTGCGCCAAGCCGACTAGTGAATGGCTGTTGCAACTTTTTTTCGATATTTCGGATGCCATGGCTTTTATGGAATACCTCCGCTAAACCGGGCCTTTCAATACAAGTTAAAGAAGGAGAAATAGGAAGGAAAAGAAGAAGGGACATGAAGATAGATAAAGTTTAGTTTCTAAACTAGTTTGAAATCTCCAGAATCGCTTCACATCGGCCTATCCATCTATGTAGCTACTTTGCAGGTGATGGATCGGCGTTACTTCGCTTCGATTCGCATTCCATATTTTTGCATTGTTTTCGCTAGATGCTTGATTGATCTGACAGCTGCGACTTCATTTGGCGCAATAAGACATAGGTCATTGGCGTATTCTAAATGATTTAGCTGCCATCTTTTACCCGAGTGATTGATCGTCTGTAATCACTGTCCTTAAGTAAGGAGAAGGCCTCATCCAATATGAGTTGGAAGGTTTGGTTAAAGAGAGGTGGTCCCTCTTTTGAGCCTTGTCTCACACTACATTTCATCACAAATTAGTCCCTTGTTCCCCTCGATTTCCCCATCGGTGAGTCTATCAAGGACTTTACTGAGTGGATCAATTGCCACGAGCAGCCTAGATCTATCATTCGGTTGATAATTGCAGCTGTAGGCAGCACTATTTTCTGTTTTGGGTCCACGGCCTTCTGTACGAGATTCTTACTCCAAGTTTAGCTTGTTCAATTGATCTACCTTCACAGAATCCAAATTGGATTCTTGAGTGTAATTTGGTAATTTAGTGCCTCAAATGCTGGCACAGAATAGATGCAAATAACCGGCCTAATGTACCCAAAAAGAAAACTTCTCTATGGTTTACAGGATCTGCCTGCGAACCCCTATGATTGTAGATACTTACAACTTCAGCATCAATCTACGCTCGAGGTATGGGAGTGATCCCATAGTAGAAGTCGTAGAAAATTTTCGGTAACTTAGATCTGATTCCATTTTCGAATCGACTTTTGAATAATTTTAGTCTAATTTTAGCTGCTTGCATTTCCATAATTGAGCTTGGAGGTTCTCTGAGTAGAAGATCATAATTTATTGGTTTTTCGGTGATTCTGACATTCAACATGTTCCTGATAGTGCATGGCCAAATCTTTCGATTTCACTAGTAACTTTGCACGTTTTGCTTTCCATCAGAACAAAGTCATGAGCAGCACCTTTCCCTATAGGATGGTACCAGGTCAGTCTTCTAGTAGTTGGTTTCCGAAAGAAAATATTCATCACATGTAGTTCGTATTCTTGGCATGGTCCTACCAGCCAGAGACCATTTTCTGTAGTGTCTTCTTGATCAGTAAAGGGACAGATTAATTTGGCACCAATGTTACGGGCATCAGATCCCAATTAGCAATTGAAATCACCAAGGATAATTATTTGTGTGCAGTTGGAAAATGGTTGCTTGTAGGTTTTGCCACATGTTTGTAGAAGGATTCTTTAACCATTGCGTCCTCCGTACACTCGGTCGGAGCATAGCATGCCATCAGTCCAACTTTGACTCCTTCAATTTGGAGTATCAGCGTTGCTATTCTATTTGAGGCAGTGTTAAATTCAGCTTCTGACCTAAAATGTGACGCTACCATTTGGTCTAGAGCTTCCGCTGTGTCTAGAGTTGAATAAAGCGCAGTTATCGATAGTTAGGGAGCAGAATTTTATTTGAGTTTCCGTTTAAGCAACAATTTCCATACTTCTATCAGAAGTCTTTTCAGCTATCTGGCGGTGTTTCCAATCATTGCTACAGCCGTGCACGTTCCATAATCCGAGTTTCAGACCATGGATTCAGGTAGTATGTCGTAACTTTTTTAAGGGGCTGTTCGTGGACTCTGACTGTACTTCCTCTGGTATAATAATGAATTTGTACGACCGGTGGTTTGAAAGTCTACTCTGACCGGTCCTCTCTTTAGTCCCCTGGGTTGTCCGAGAAGTTACCAGTGGTCACCACTGGGAGGTAGAGAGTAGGTTTGATCACCACAGCTGTTGATAAAATCTCTCCGGCTACGTTTATTTCGACTTTGATTTCGGAATAAGTTGATAGGACGAAGAAAGATCTCGGAGCGATGGCTTAACACCTTAAGGTAATAGAAGAGTGGATATAGAATTTGAATCTGCTCCAGCTATGAATAGTTTTCGCGTTCTCTGCCATGTTAAGGGCTCAGGGCAGGAATCTAAATAAGTAACCGTTTGTGCGCAGCAAAAATCTTTCTGACATGGATCATGCCCTACGTATTGGAGACATCAGAGAGAATGATCTCCTCATGGCCGTCAAATGGAAATGATCGGGCATCATGCCAATGCTGATTCAACAAATTGAAATTTTTTTACAGGCATTCATCATGAGCGTCGGCCTTAATGCCAATCAAACCTAAAATAGCATATTTTATAAAGCCACAATTAATGCACTTGTGTTTGCAAATGCATTCTCGGTCCAAAATTGGGGCTGCTCAGTCAAACTACACATTATTCAACTGAAAACTAGGGCAGCTAAAAATTTGTACGAACGTACAACTTGGAGTAAAGATGCATGATACTGATTTGAAATAACGAATGTAAAAGGCCTTTTTCTTTAATGATTACTTTAAAGCAAGATGTTTTTGGAATTTTTGAGGTTGGGAAAGCTCAAAAAGCTTCATTGACCTTAAATAAGGAGCAAATATCGAAATTACACTGCAAAAAATCAACGCTGCCATATATTTAACCGAAAATTTTTCGTAGTGCCTTGTATGCACACCACACGCCATTTAGAGTAAACACATTCAAACAGCATCTCTCTGATCCTTTAACAGAACTATTCTTCAACACAATTTTTCTTGATCAATTTTGCTTGATCAATTTTGTTGCACACAGCTTTTATTGCTGTTTCAAAATTGTAAATATAACTTATAATAAGTACTTCATATCAAACCCATTTTGAAAGGGCAAACTCCGATTGCAAGTGCGCTTACACACACAACATTTTCTGGATTATTGTAGCCATAGAAGCTATAGCCACCCTCATTACCACTAACAAAATCAAGCAAAATGCAGTCATTCAAGAATATCAACATTATTCATTTTGATTTTAACAGCGGCAGCTCAAATGCACATTCACTAATCAAAGACCACTGGTGTCTAGAAATTTCCATTCAACTGCATCTTTGCTCCAGTAGGTGAATCTCGCATATATATTCCAACTGCAGCTTCTATTGTTATTGTGTCAGCCACCCCAGGATTGTTGGCAATCACATTGAATGCAATGTCCACTTACCTGGTGTTTGATTACCTGACTTTTGTGACGAGCGTTTATGAGCTCAACATTGTACTACAGTACCATCTGCTTCCATGAAATGCATGAAGCGTGACCGACAAATCAACGCGAAACTGTTTGCAATATTTGCATTGGTTTGACTGGCTGACTTCTTTTCAACTTATAATGAACCTGTGAATGAAAATAAATATAGAAATCGAAACTCTGCCAAACCCATTTGACTTGAAAATTCAACATTGTCATTTTCGACTGCTAAACATTAATGATAGGAGGTGCAAGTTTTCTTCATTAATACCACTCAAATATTTCGTAAACTTGACATTATTATTTGTGTCATTTAAGACACTTTTGTGGAACTTTGACCCTTTGATATTCTTGTGTTTTTATGCGCATCATTAGCAGCGCGTAATATGTGTGTAGTAAGGTGTTTAATGTAACTATTTGAATTTGTTCCAGCTTCATTTTGTTTAGCAGTTTATTTTGTGTTTGTTGTTCACAGCACAGGCCAATGAAATCAATCTCAATTTATATTTATTTTTAAATTTTCAAACAGGTTTGCAAATAAAACATGATTTTTATTGTGAAACTCAAAAAAAGGTTGTGTTTAATTGAAACAAAGCCATCGAAATGTTGAACTGCTAATTTATTCAAACTAAGTGGAGTCGATGAGGAAAATATAAAGCAAACACATATAAGAATAAAATTTGCATCGGCGTTGGTGGAAAATTATAGCTGAAGTAGAAAGTACGATGTCCGACACTGTCTTCATCCAGTCAGGACAAGTTTCTCGTTAAGCTTTTAATGTAACTACGCCAAATACGTTAGTAAATTAACAAATTACCGTTTATTTAGCAACTGTAATGATTTTAAAAGTCGGTGTTGCCATGCAAGAGAATATGGGCCAAGGATTGAGAGTCAATGCGTATCTTAGCAGCAGAAGAAGTAGTGATTCACGCATTTGAGTCAGAATCCAAAGATCACTAAACTTAAACGCAAACCTAAGATAAAATTTAAGAGCTAGCGTTGCAAAATGCAGGTTTGATTTAAACCACAAAGCTTTGATCCAAACTTATCTGCATTTAAATCATGATGTCATTCTATTGCAAAACAAATTCTATCAGTATGTCATCCGATTTCGGATCAAACAGCGCCTTTGTAGATATATTGAAGCGAAGACAATTGTGCACATTGACAATTATCTGAAAAAAGGTAACATTTACTAATAGGATATATTTGCTCTTTTTGCATAGAAATGTACATTTCTTTCGAGGGGTTGAAGGACATGAATGAGTTCCCTGAAATGCCGTGAAATATAATTTGTTCAATCAAACTTTTAGACTATAAACTCTTACGTTACTAGCTAAGGCTCGAAATAAAGTTAAGTAACATTGTCCTTTTTTGTTAATGATGGAATAATTGAATAATTTTAAGCTGCCGATTCGATTCTGACACATTTACTTTTCTGCGTTTACGGCTCTTTTATTCTATGCAAAAAAATGAGCACAATCGTAGGGCGCTTCGTGTTGTCATAACAAATGTAGATTTCCTTAACTTTACAAAATTGAAGACGCACTTAGTCGTTTGTAGTTTTGCTTATTAAAAGGAATGATGGAAATGAATTTAAAAATTGCAAGTGCGTCAACAATACAAGTTGCAATTGCCTTCAGTAAAAGGATTTTAACCAAATCTTCATTGAAAACGTCAACAACTTTGAAAATGCAAAGTGCTAACTTAGCAATTTTAAATATTTTGAATAAGCTTGGTATGTCAAAGGCAAGCAAATAATTATTTTTTCCGTATTCGAAGTGGAAACTCTTTAAAATTCAAAATTAATGCATATTTGTGGATAAAATGCAAGATGATTCCATATGTTGACTGAACTTGTGATAAAGCATTTCACCTGGTGCCTTCGGAACTCTTGCCCCATTCGCTTCACGCAGTTAAGTTAATTCATGGATTATTGAAAAATAAGGTTTCGCAAAAATAAATGCAATCAGTCTTTTTGTTGGCTTCAGTAGGAATACGCATTAGCTGCTAAATACCCTGGCAAAAGATTTAAACTATTTTTTTACGTGAACATCAGATATTAGTTTATGTAAAATCTCAGATCATCGATCAACTGGCATCATAATTTATCCATTTCGTGAAATGCGCACAAGATCAGTACTGAGGCCTGTTAAGAGCAAATGCAAAAGTTTATCAAGTAAACGCTTTTAATGAATATTAACAAAGTGTAGTGTGGTTTTGATTTATTCTTTTAAACTAATTGAACTGAGTATATAGAAACCTCTTAGCGCCACTAAAATTCTTTTCTGAATTCGCGTAAACACATGACAGTTTTACCAAAATCATCTACAAAATTTGACAATTGGTCAAAAATTTTTCAAATCGCTCAGCTAAGGCACGCATTTATTTAGTACAAGTCGACTTCGAATACCAGACAGACGTGAGAGTAGTTATGTCAGATGAGAATATTAAAAAAATTCTTTTTCTTTGAACTGTAAGGAGGTTTATTTAATCTTGAGCAGCACTTATGGTGAGGTATAAATTGCACAAAAGTTCAATTTCGTTTCAGCTGCTGTGTTGCGTATCTGTGAAAAAAGCGGTGTGTTTTATGTGCAGCATGTATTTACTTGATTTCTTGCGGGGTCGTGATTGTAGGCCTGTGCAAACATAAAGGTTACATTTGTTTGGTTGTTGCAAAATGTTACTTTAACACCTAGTCATGGCATAATGCGCGTTCTAAGTAAAAAGTAGGTTTGCAAATTTTAATACTTTAGTGTGATATCTGGCATTGTTTAATAAATTTGAGGCTGAGAATATCTACGAGATAGGTTTGCTTAAATGGAAAAGAAATTGGCGCATTTCTTTTTTTATGTTAAAATGCTGACCAAACGATACAATTGTCCAAACCATCTATACGCTGAAGTCTTTGTAAAACATTTCCATTTAATTTAATTTACTTAGTGCTGATTTCAAATACTGTGTGAATATAAAGATGAAGCATTATTGATTGTGGCTGACACTTGAGTATCATGATATCACAAAAAAATAAGGAATTTTATGTCATCAAAGGACGCAAATCAGACTACGGTTCGCTACATATAAATCATAGGACGATGCAAGTCTTTAGTAACATGAAGAGTGGAATTTTTCTCAGCTTTATGGTGCAGAAGTTGCCTCCTGCCATGTCAAAAACGACTTTTCAAATCGCAATAGTCTAATCGCCTTTGCTCACTTTAATGTTTGCCACAAAAATATCTCAATTTATTTCACTATGTTCTAATGTGTCGCTGTAAGTTTCTCAATAGTTTGATATTCGGTTAATTTGCTCAGCATCAATAATAAAAGCGCTTTCTGTTCCCGTGTCACCCATACTTTGAGTCGTTACCTGCCATTAACCTTTGTTATAGTGCAGCTATCTGCATGTCAGTCCCACTAGTTTTATAATCCTCGTTTAGTTTTTCGCTAACCAAAAAGCTTACCTTCGCATACACGGTTCCAATGTTACTCGTATAGCAGTTATCCGATTCAAGCAACTTATAATACGAAAGCCAGTTAGTAATGACGTGGCACTAAAATGAGTTTGAGACTATTGTCTCGCAGATTGGGGCTCTTATATGTCATCGGGCAGAACAGAGCTTGAGTAGAAACTCAGAAAGCAAAACAAGACCAAGTCTTACTAGAAACTGGTCGTTTGGGAAAGTAAAATAACTCTCACAGAAGTAACGTCAGATTAAGATCTATTCAAATGAATAGTTTGGGCATTTTGCGGGCTCTTCTACTAGGGAAAACTATTAACGACAGGATGGAAAACTAAGACCTTAGACGGAAATGTAACAACGGTAGGCAGTAACGCTTCTCGAAGGTTAAATGTTTCTGATTTACATTAAGGAACCTCAAAAGATTCTCATAAAAACTGCAGCTTATATGAGACAGTTTGCTTAAAATTTTAGTCAATCATGTTGAATGCACGTGAGGACTTGTTGCACATTTGACTATATTGAAAACCGCACACTAGTAGGATGTAGTATCCTTCGTTTGAGCCCAGTTGACTATGAATTTTGTCACTGAAATTCCTGGTAACCTTTCAAAATAGTAAAGTTTTCTGAGTAACATCTCGAATAAAGTATAAATTCTTTGAAAACTGGAGCTTAGCAAAGCAGCTGTATTGTACTCCAACACCCGGCAACTAAAGCAACCGAAATTCACTGGCGCAAGTCAAATGGCGGATTCTCCTAAATGACCCGAAAGATGGTCAATCCTACTCTCTATCTCCACGTGTTGGCCACCGGTAGCCTCGGGAGCAATCCTGAGGGCTAGAATGAGGGGCGGTCGGATGGGACTAATCACCCTCCGGACGTATAAAATCAGATTATGCCAGCAGAGTTACAACTTCTTACAGCTTGGTAAGGGAGGCAAGACGGATTTGTGGTCTCAAATTGGAGTATGGAATGAACGTGCAAGTAGTTTTTAACGGAATCTCCACCAGAATAATGATTTCTGGAGACGATATGAAGATGGACGAATTCGGATAAGGTGGCTCGACAAAGCTGATTTGATACCTGTATGACGAAGCCATGCCAGAGAAGAGTCCAGACAAATGAAGACGTCAACAAACATTTTTACTCTTCTGAGTTAACTGTTGCGCTAACTGCTATAAAAGTTATTTGCACTTCTGTTGTACCCCCAATAAGTCCTTGGGACTTGCCCTAATAGGTGGGGAGAAAATAAACAATAAAAAAATAAAACGGCCCTTGAAAGACTAGTTCGTTCTGCTGATTCGGTATTCTTGCATGGTGCGAAAATCAGATTTGTTTAAATGACTCAACAAGTATACGGTCCTTATAAACTCCGTTAATTCAAACAGTGTAATTTTTGTTTACTCAATCAATAAAATGTCGCAGTTAATCATTTAAAGTCGTGGTGTAAGGACTGCTGTTCGATAAAATACGAAGCGTTATATGGAGGTCCATTTGTGTTATTCATTTGGCTTCAGACCCAAACTTTAAAACGTTTCCTCCAGACAGTTGGAATCGGCAGTATGCATTCGATAATTTACAACTATGAGGTTTTCTATTTGAGGTGCTAAATTAAGCAAGTCATAGTTATGCAGACAAAAAATCGGATGTCTTGTAAAACAAAATACTTCTTATAAGTCTCCTATGAAAGAGCAAATTTTAAAGCTAAAGTATAAATGATGAGTCGAAGGTTTTTGATAGCAGAGCTGTGATATACCACCTCCCTCAGGGTCAGTAACTATTGTCAACATTTAAAACTAGAAGCGAAATAGTAGTATCAGTATGCATGTTAAAGAGATAAATTAAGTGTCATTCATGCATTTTAAAGAAGATTATATGGATACACATCGACGACCAAACGGTCCATAAAAAAACTTCTCTTTTTGTGTTGCCTAGGCAGACATTCCTTTAGCCATTTCACTGATACACAAAAAAACGCCTAATTTGATGAACAGAGACATTCTCGACCAAACCAAGTCAACGGGGTGTTCACCCTTTAGGGCAACTCAAAAGGACTTATTTGGAGTACATATTATAGCATAGAGCAGTTATTTGATGCTTATCGACCGGCTGGTATTTTCTCGGCAGGTTTGCGTGACACAATAGCATTCAGTTCTTCTGCGGCATCTCATAGAGTACCTGGGCTAGAGTTCTCCACAGCCGTGATGGAGTAGATGTGTATTTCATCCTGCCTGAGAGACTTTTCGTCACAGTCTTTTTTTCCTAGCTTCCATTCTATCGTTTGTCTCATTCCTATTCAGCTTAAATGCTTTTTCTACTTCATTTTAATTATTTACTCTTCTATATTGGTTTCTCCCTTTCTCTGATTTTTACCGAAGGGTGACAGTCCCCAATGTCTTTCTAGCCACCCTTGAGTCTTGTATCTTTTGAAGCAGTCAGTAAGAGGGCACTTTAGTCAGTAGCCCAATATCTCTTCAGTTAAAAGATTTTCTTGTTCATGATCTTGTCTTACGTGCATTGGCATATCCTTTATTCTGGCGAAAAATCTTTGGCATTTTGCGTTGGTACAGACAATAACACGTTACCTTTCTCCTACCAGCCTAGGTGTATAATTTTCGTCTCAAACTTTAGGGCTTTACTTTGGATCTAGTAGCCATGAATCTGAATAATCTTGCCATATTTCTTTTGTACCTTTAATTACTTGGCGAATCCGGATCCTTGTACGCGAAGCTTTCTTGGTTTCGCCCTTTTCAAAGTTGCTATCAAGTATGGAGAGTATTAGGCTATCTTTGTCCTTTTTCAAGCTCTTCCATAGATTCAACATCTTGGCCTGTATAAGACTTGCCAAGTAACGCAATGGCAGTCCCCTTCGGAGTTCCTCGACAGTTTTGGCTTTTCGCAAATACAATCCAAGTATCATAGTCGAAATATATACTGTATTGCCTTTAGTCGATTGCTAAAGTGGATTGAATAGACCTGAAATACTTCATCAACTTTTAATTTTCCTCCTCATTTATTTTGAATGTCTTACTATCACTTTGCTTAGGGAATATTTTTATTTTTCGTTCTCGCATTAGTACATTTAATGCTGGTTTGTAGTAAGGCTGTATCTGTGTAGTTTCTCTGCAATGAAAAGAGAATTCTAGAGGATCTGACCTCCGTTCACGCAGTTAAATGGACTCCAAATTCTATCTCTTCCAAGAAGGCAAATCTGATTTCTGCATATAGCGGCAGCTTGGCATTAAACTGCTTTAAGTATTTTTCCAAATGGTATTTGCCCTAAGTTTTCCTGTCGAGTTTCCCGCTCACGTACCAAATAAGCCAATAAATGAGCACAATAAATGAGCTTAAATAGCTGAAACTAAAACGTAATGCGATGAGTTTGCTTCTACTTATATGTCACTTTGAGAATTCCTAGCGTGAGCAAATAATTGAGTCCAAAACTGTGAAACAAAAGGCTTTGCTTTTATAATGATCTAAAATGAAAAATAAGGCATCTTTCTGATGTCTGAAGTTCAGCGGCGAACAATGAAGGTGCCATCAAATCCACTACTCCTTATGGAAGTGTTTTCAAGAATGTCACCAGCAAATATCATTGATTGAAAATTGTCCTTATGTTCTCTAGCTTCTTCAGCTAGCTTCTGATTTGATTTGTGTAAATAAATTAATCCGACTATATCTCGCATCCAAATTTCATTTTTAAACTGCGTTTAGAATCGCCTAGTAGCAAGCATTTTATTTAATGAAATGTCAGCTTGTATTTGTTAATTTGTTTTTTCGCCAACTCTCACTTTTGTTAATATTATCCCGAATCACAAAAGAGGTATTTCAATTGCCTGATTGTGATTAAAATTTGTTATTTTCACAACATATATGACTACATTTTAGTAGAAAGCGAATTGGTGCATGCTGCCTATTCAAAGGCTTCTTGAAGCAGCAGGAATGTCATTCAGACGTGCCTCAAACTTTAAATACATGAGCTCAATGACACAAGACACCGCTGAGCCAGATGGAGCAATAGAAACAAACCTGATCAAGTGCTCACTTGCAATCAATCTAATCTCTGCTTTGAATCAATCGATCAATCATTCGACTTAGGAATATCTTCAGGAGACAAAACTGCAATAACATACATTAGTCCTAACAGAATAACAAGCTTAGCTAGAAAGAAGCCCCACCACATGGTTCAAAAGACTCGAACAAAGGGCTCATTAGCATCTTAATTATTTGCTTTCTCTTGAACTCTTTTTTTTTGATTTTCCATTCATCTGTGTAACTCAGTGTCGCCCCAAAAATTTTCAGTCCCTAGGCTCATTTAAATGTTCGCTTTGCGCACCTGTATACAGGGAACACAAAAAACTCGTACAGAGATTGACGGAATGAAAAATCGGAACCAAAGAATGAGTGGGTATTAAAAAGCAGTAATGAACAGGGTGCCTTGTTTGGGTGCCAAAAACTAGGGGATGGGTGGTCAAACCTACTGTCAGCCTCCTCATGGTGACCGCCAGTAACCCCAGCGACAACTCTGGTGACTATGAAGATGGGCGGCTGCAAATGCCTAATCACCCATCGGACGTATAAAGTTAGATTATGCCAGTAGAAGTTCAACTTCGTACAGCCTGGTAAACGAGGCACGACGTAAGTATCTGCATTCATGATCTCAAACTGGGCGGTGGAAAGCGGGTGAATGTATTAATGAATGAACTTTCCGCTGAAAATTCGAAACGACTTTTGGAATGGGTATGCAGACTGCCTGCCTTAAAAACTTCGAGGATGGAGGAGGTGTCACAACGAAGTTGAAATGATACCCGTACTACGAAACTATGCTAGAGAAGTGACCAGAAAGCCGAAAACTCCCATAAACGCTTTTATTGTCTTATATTTTAATTGTTGTGCGCTAATTGTTGTAAAAACTATTTGTACCCCTTTTTTTTGCCCCCGATACTTCCTTGGGACTTGCCAAAATGTGTCGAGAGTAAATAAAATAATGGAAAAAGGAAATAAGCAGTGAGGTTGAGTGTAGAAGGGTCAGTCCGGCTGGGTAAGTTGGCGCACGTACGCAATCCAGTAAACTGGCGGCCAGGCGGTGGAGGCCGTCATCGCTTCGAGCTGTTATCTGCGTGTTTGTGAATTAGCTGTGGGTTCCGAGCAGGAAAATATAGCTAAGTGGTGGTCTCCGCAGCTTTATCTCTTTCTTCTCTGCATAGCTTATCGTCGGAGGTATGGATTTGCTGACTTCACTTTTCTGGGACTGAAAGCTCAAATAAACTGCATTTTTCTGTTAAAATCATCGATTCCGGACACGTTTGGGCATGAAGAACGAATGCGGCTATACCAGCGAATGACCACTCACATTGACACTTGAGAGACTAGAACTTCTGAACTCGAGGAGATTTATAAGGTCCTTTCGACACTGGTAGGCTTATTGAGCGTCGCTTCATCTTATCATCACTGCTTTCTGCTGAGTTCGATGATGCGTACATCTCATTGTCATTCTTCTCCAGAGTAGCGTTGTTGGTGAGCTTGGTATCGTTGCTCGCTGACGCAGTAATGCAAGACAGCATGATATTTACAAGGTGAGAGTCTCCAAAAGTATGTGGAAAAATGACCAGGGGTAGCCTTATGGCTTCAAGAAATGATTCCCTCCCTATCACTATACGCAGTATCGTATTCTCTAAATGCGTGAACGCGCGCAACCAGACACCACGTGTTTGGTGGAATGACTTTGGCAGATAGTAAGTAAGGCACGAGTGTTGATTGGATAAGGCTTTAATGGGTCTAATGATGATCGGAGACACCAAGTGCCTATTCGGTTTATACGCGCACCATAAAACATGCTCTCGATTTTCGGCTACGAACGCATTTCCGACACATTATTTCCATTTTCAAATGGGCGAATATCTTCGCTTCACTAACTCCTTGATTCTCAGGTCTTCTGAATTCAGCTCCTTCAAATCTAGATTAACTCTTTTCTGTTCAGCATTTTGTGGAATTAAATTTACATCTTATAATCTGAAGTGACTCTAACGTGCGCAAAGTAAGAAACGTTAAATCTTTAAGAAAATGATTTTTTCAATAAGTAATGAAAATTCCACTTTTTTTAAACGTCAACTTCTTTAAGATAAAACTTTAAAGCATATCATATTAAGATACATGAGATACCTGTCGGTTTATAAATATCGCCAATACGACCAATCATTAAGGAATTCAATGTCTAGCCAACTAACAGCACCGATGAACTGCTTAAATCATTAGTCCCTTAATGTCCTCTGTGCTTTTACCTTTCCGATGAAGTTTTCAGAACTCATGTTTACTTGGTTCTACAAGATTGAAGAGATGAATGGTCGAGAGTATGCTTTGATGCATCAAATGTATAAAATTATTAGAGCACACCGTTACATACCTGACTACGTAAAATGAACCACGAATCAACTTCTTGTCGATAATGACCGAAAACTAGCTGACGATGCTTCTTTTCTTATTTAGATATGAATAACCGCTGAAATGCTGAATCGTAAGTAGTAAGGTGATGTCAAAGTTAGTTATCTACCTATTGACCATTTGAAATAGTCCTCCAAATAAATGTAGACATATTTTGAGGTCCTTCCATTTGATGGTGTCATCGGTTGGTAAATGATTGCCGCGAAAACAACAAGCAAGGAGAACGACCGTGAAATATTATTAATTTTGATTCCAACAGTTTGTTGGAATGAGAGTTTTTGCATCGGATGACCATAGTGATTTCTTCGTCAAGGTGAGACCAAGCTATTGATTTCTAGTGCTTCATAATTATTTAAAAGTAGTTGAGATTCGTTAGAACTGCCAAATTCTTGCACAAGTATGACAGAACGCGAAATGTTATCAATAGTGTTGGAAATCGGGATGGAGTGTACTGACATATGAAAAGTGAAATGATTTGCATTTGTCTTTGAAGAAATTGTCTCCATTGCTCCGTATCTAAATTTTTACGATTCACAAAAATGCGAAAACTGTTTGAATTTGCAACTAAAGCTGAATGATGGCACCTTGTCTGTCCTCGACTTTCTTAGGCAGACAAGCTTCATACCTCTTGTGTCTGGAAGAAATTTCATTTTATACTACATGCATCAGCTTTTCACATTCCAGTTTGCGACCGTGAATCCAGATACTTACGTCGTGTCTATTTTATCAGGCTCTACGAAGTTGTACTTCTGCTGGCATGATCTAGCCACGGAAAGTCGGGAGTAAAGTCGACCACCCCACTTCTTACTCCTCTCCCGCCCTTCGATGCTAGAGTCTTCAATTATAGAGGAAATACTCAGCGCACACTCAAATGTACTTAAGTTTACACAATAAAAGCTGACATGAACACACCAAAACATGCATACTCACATGCATACATACTTAAACACAAGTGGGATATTTAACAATAACAATACCATTATTAGCACCATCAACGTCAATGATGTCCATTGGTTCAAACGGAATCTATACTAATCAAGACGGTGAACACTTCGATGAAAGATAACATAAACTATGACATGATAGGGCATTTAAAAGTTGAAAAATTCATTTGAACCTCACTGCGAATAATCTTATTCTGTCTGGTAGTAGGACCCAGGTTAAAAAAACAAGACAAATAACTGGTAAGCATAGGTATTATAGCCCAGAAATGGAACCAGGAGCTTCAATGCGATGGTACTTTATTCTTAATAGCATTTAAAATTTTATGTGGTATTCAGTCGAAAGAACTGAATATAAGGACTTATGCTGCCTATTTTGTGGTTAACTAAATATTTTATCTAGCAATGTGGGTTAAATTAAGAACACTTATCAATTCGTTGAATGTCTTCCAAAAAATGTAAATAAAAAAATATCACAAATCGGTTGAAAAATTGACGATGCAAAAAGCCTGAGTATAAATTCGTTGTTATTTTGATGCATTTGAAATAAAGTTTACCGGTGACATGTGCTGATTCCGCTTGAAAACCTTCACCGATTTCTTGTTGAAATTTTGCGCTCACAGTGCCTATGTTTATGAGTAGGTGCATTTCATTTCATTCATTTGCTTCAACATACTGAGTCAGCCTCGAAATCTGTAGCATTGTCTTACATTCACCGTTTCTTGCTAAAGAAATCTTTTGTTTTATATGCATATTATCGATCAGATGGCTGATCCCTCAGATAGGCAGACATTCATTCCCCTAACTAAGTACTGAGGATTCAAACTGACTTTGCCAAACAGATGATTCGAATTCCCACTTGCTGATCTGCTGACCGGCCAATTTCAAAGTAGATCTGGTGAAAATTATCATTTGATCATTGTTGCATTAGAACTGATCACCATATCATGTTGCATTGTACTATCTGCAAAATATTTCTTACACTAAATTACTGCTGTTTCGAAATATTGAGCACAATAAATATGTTTAAACAGCTGAAACTAAAACGTAATGCAATGAGTTTGCTCCTACTTATATGGCACTTTGAGAATGCCTAGCGTGAGCAAATAATTGAGTCCGAAACTGTGAAACAAAGGGCTTTGCATGTCGGGGTTAAAAAACCAATGCGATCGTTGCTTACTTCAGATAGATGTTCGACCCTCTTTACTAAGAAAAATATTCATTTTAATGCAAAAAGGAATTTTTTAATAACTAGCTGGCGCAGTAATACAGGCCAAACTCCATGCAATCTATGAAAATGTGCACTTGCATTCGGTTTAATATTTTCAAAACGGCTCATTTAAGTGTGCAAGTGGACTATATATTCAAAGGACACAGTGACTCGCAATGATTAAAAACATGCGATTGCTTAAAAGGGCGCAAATGAGAAGGCCATTTTTACTTCCAATTCAGGGCAAAATCTGCAAGCAGCTATAATTAACAATAATAACAACAATACTTATCCGCTTAAAAAAATTTGACAGGAGCCTTGTTCTGTAAAGCTGAATTCGAATTTCGAAAATGCGCACTATTAATGCAGATACGCTCATGCACACATTATACTCTGCAATGATTTACAGCATATTTGTTAAGGCCGAACTCACTCTCAGTTACAAAATTAAACGTAACGCAGTGTGTTAAAAATATCAACTCAACAGTGACAAAACAATTAAATATTCTCTAATCAAACTTCACGTAGCTTGTGTAAATGTTGAGTTAAACGCATTTCGGTATTATATGATGAGAAAATTGAGCATTTATTTCATCCATTGTTTCTGTGGTTAGATTTCCAGCTGCCTCAGGATTGGCGGCAATCACGTTAGATTCAAAATTGATTTAGTGTATGTCTCACCTTTACCTTTGAACTGAGCATGAATGAGCTTAATAATGTGTCCAAGTAAATCAAATTTGACGAAATTACGTGAAACCTGCTTAAAAAACTCTGCGATCACTTGATGCAAAATGAAAGAGTGCGTAAGAAAAGAAAGATGAACTGATATTAAGAAGCAATGAGCAGGCGACGTGGGACCGAATCTCAGAAGTCAGGTAGTAATTGTGAGCATGACTCAGTGGCTCGCGTCTGTAATCCAGCGACGTGGAGGCCGAGTGTGAGAAGCCGTCCTCAGTGCGAACTGATTTCTGTATTCTTGTAATTTTAGATAAACTAGGAGCTCCGCAGTTTGCAAACGCATTGTCTTACTGTTCGAGTTCCAGAGGATAGGTGGTAACTCGAAAATTACCCTTTTAATCCCTCTCTAGCCCACCATTGCATTATCCCGGGACTTTGACTCCATCCGATTTCCACTCCTCAATTTTCAATCCACACCACCAAATTCTTTTCTCAGGGGGACTTCTATTTCACCATTTTATTGATTGTCATTTATTTTCAACATAAATATAAATAAAACTTTTTGCATTTTTATGCAGATTTTTCGGGCTGGAAATTAAGCATTACGCAGTAATCGGACAAAGGCGAATATTTTGAGAATAAACCTTGAATATATTCTTCCGATTTATTTTTCATTTTGCATTGAAATTTAAGGGTTCAGCAGATTTGTACAAATCGCTCAGTAGCTGAGATCCTACATCACCTGACGCGTATGCATGCGTACTTCAGCTTGCGACTATGTGTAGCCAAGGTTCCTGAATGCTTGCGTTGATGATGAATTCTTTCCATGATGTTTCATATTATAAGGAATGTTAGAAGGCATGTGTAGACAAAAAAACTGTTATAACCCCTAGTGATTCCTCTTAACTGAATAGAATTTGGCAAATTTTCCAATTTCAGTTTATAGCACCTTTTGAGATAAGGTTCGCTAACGTGTCGGATCGCAGTTTGCGCAGTGTGAGCTTCAATTAATCAGATAAGAAGTAGCCTGACGACTTGGCCAACATGCGCCTACCAATTGCAGTTAGCTTGCAAATCATTAAATCAATCAGCGTTAGCTCTTTTCACGTACTACCCCAAACAGACCTGAAATTTATTATATATACTGAAATCTCTCAGTTAATCTGCTGTCAGCTATGATAAAAGGCAGAGAATCAGTTTTCACTAACGAAAACAATCAGAAATGAATCGTTATAGTACGAAGTACAAATGCTGGAAAAATTTAAGTAAAAAAATCAAGACAACCAAGGCAGGCCAGACATTGGGCGGAATGTATCGCGCATCGTTTAGCCTGAGCACGGCGCAATTCGGAGTTCTACGAGTTATACGTATATCCCTTAACTTGCGGCTGAGCTTAGTCAAGACTTGCGCTTACGGTAGTGTTCTTTCGTGGTGAGGCATTTCACTTGGAGTATTAGAAAGCATATCCAAACATGATCGAAGTGCGTCTAATAGCACCAAATCTATGCGCATTCGTGAATGATGGGCAACATATATGAAACTCAGATAACATTGGCCATCATAAACAGTGCAGCCGAACGTCCTACATATGTAAGAGTCACGCATATTTAACTCAAAATTGAGGAAACGTTATTTAACAACACGAAGTCCTTATTCGCAAATTTCAAGGGAGACATTCCGCCCAACGTCAAGCCTGCTTTGATTGTCTTAACTTGATGTCTCAAATGTTTCCAAAAGTTCTACTCCTTAGTGTAAGGATTAATTTTTGATTGTACTTGTTATTGACGCCTCATTTTCTCTATCTTATTTTGGTTAATTTATTACGTTACTACAAGCTAATTTTCACCAGAGGCCTTCTACTTGTGGGTTAAATTGACCGACTTCGTGCAGTTGCCCTCATACCTTCTGCCTCTCAGCACATCATTGCAAACTCCATGAATAAAGAATAGCTTGTGCTTAAAGGTCTCATTTAATTTCATTCCATTGTTGACAAAGTGAGTGCTGTAGATTGATGGTTGCAAATTTGATAAGATTAGGATCAAAGCACAGAAGCAATACTCTGGGCTCTGAAGGTTAATTTCTCAGATAGTATGCAATATATGGCCCACAAATGCTTGATTACCTTATGGGAATTCAAATCTATCCAAAGCAGGATAACAATGTTGATGCGTTTTCGATGGGGTTTATAGTGGTCACTTTGTGCCATGTGCAAGTGCTTCCCGAAAAGCATCGTTCAGGTTCTTGCAGTCATTTTTTGTCTTTTTTCATGGCGATTTTCAGTATTGGAGAGGTTTTTGGACGCCACTTGAAAATTTGATTCAAGAATAAAAGTCCATTGACGAAGGAGTTGACACACTCGTTCAAAGCAAGTGCTAATGTTCTCTTAAAAAGAGTGGGTCGCCCATCTAATAATTCAAATAATTGCGCTTAGGCAGAAGTAGATTTTTGAACGTTGAAATCTTTAGGCCTGAAGGTGACGTGTTGCTGCCAGTCCAATGGGTTTGGTTAAAGGATGCCAAAGGAGGCCATATACAGTAAATACACTGATAAAAATGCCCCTTCAAAATCAATGTCCCTATTCATGGCCGCATTCTTACTGGCGTCGTGTGCAAAATGAGCATGCATCATACCGTTGTGATCCCTCCTGAATACAAAAATTTGTAAAGGAAGACAAGAAGAAGAGCCACCCTATCTACTTGTCGTCATGCCTTCCTGTTGTGCGGATCAGTGACATAGTTTCTCATTGTGATCGTCAACCCTCAGCACAATTGTCTCGCATAATGGCATCGTTGTGTTATAGGCAAAGGGGCAGAATTCAAAAAATGGCTCTACCAAGTTCTGAGTCACCATTGCAAATTAACTTTGAGCTGTCCACTATTCTACAGTTCTAATTTTAACGCGCATATACGAAGCAGCCGGTCGTTTACGATTGCAAGATATTCTGTTAGTTTGCCAGTATTTTGCTATGCTAAAGCATTATTTTAAGGTGGTGGGTACGTTAAAGCGATAAGAGTCAATAAACTCGGTTTTATTTTACACTAATTATAATCACATGGCAAAACAGCAACCATTCAAGTGCAGATGCTTGTTGAAGGCAAGAGCATGATGCTATATGAAGTCTCATAGCTGTAGGAGTTTTGTCTTTCAAGAGCAATGCTAGAACAGAATGTCAGAGCATGCACTGCTACAATACACATGGCTAGCCCTTTGTGTGAGGCGCAAAAGCGATCGCGTGTCTATTGGTTTTGTCAACCACATAGTTTGTATCTTGCTGTGAATATGACATGATCCAAAACAGGGCTCATGTTGACGACTAGAAGCATTCTTTGCCGAACCAAGTCAATGGAAGTTTCACCAAAAATATTGAAAAGTATTAAGGCGTCTTCTTTTGTACCATATTTGTTCAAATTGGATAACGTCTGGAAAGAAATGCACCTCCATCATCGTCATTAAAATCCTGAAATCAATTAACGTTTTGTAAATAATATTTGAATACATCAAACATGCTAGCAAAGTCAATCAAATCGATGCACAGATCAACCAATTCATATTTCAGGGATGTGATTATCCTATTTTTTTCTGAACCGTGAATGAATTTTAAGACATTTATTAACTATGGACACCTTGTTTTGTGAAACATACGGATTATTAAGTACTTTTCCTGACTGTTTTTTTGTTGGCATTTTGTCTGAAACCTCTTACAGCTTGTTTCCTAATACACGGAAAATAAGGTTTACTAGCTTACAACAGTAGCCAACAGTAACTTTGATTTCAGAAATATTTAATCATCTGTCCATTAAAAAACTTACAACTTACAAAATATTTACTTAGTTTGCAAGAACTTGTGCATTACGCATCCATTAAGTAGAATTTCATCAGCCCTGTCAACTTGAAAGCTGCTAATATGGTGGTCACAAGCGAAATCCGAACATAGAGACATCTTATTCATTACCAATACGCTTGCCAAAAAGAAGAATCTGCATTATAAGCGTGCTGTTAAGATTAACTTATTAAACTGTGTTTTCTGTCTCTATCTTTCAATCCGGCTTGAGAGGCTCTTAACTTCGGTGATTGATAACAATTCTAAACATGCATGGTCACTTAAAATGGTATCAAATTACTGTTCCAATTTTTGTCAAAGGTACGCGTTTTTCAGTAATTACCTTAGTCATGGATTATGTTTTCCTACCGGATTTAAGGTTTCTCTTGAAAATATTGTTATTAATTAATGGCCATGATTGCTTTTACTCAGATTGTGAATATATAAAACCAGTTATTAAAATTTCAAAATGCTCAACTTGCAAGATATAAATGCATGTCTACACATTGTAGTTTGCCTAACTTCTAAGCGAAATGCTAACCCGTAAATATACAGTAGATAATCCTAAATTTTAAAAGGCAATAAGAACTTTTCAAAATAGTCAAAAGAAAAACTACAGCAGGACATTATTATGCATTCACTTGTCATTGTAAGCTAGTAAACCTTATTTTCCCGTGTATTAGGAAACAAGCTGTAAGAGGTTTCAGATAAAATGCCAACAAAAAACAATAACCTTACTCATGTAAATATAGACAGTCTGGAAAAGTACTTAATAATCCGTATGTTTCACAAAACAAGGTGTCCATAGTTAATAAATGTCTTAAAATTCATTCACGGTTCAGAAAAAAATAGGACAATCACATCCCTGAAATATGAATTGGTTGATCTGTGCATCGATTTGATTGAGTTTGCTAGCATGTTTGATGTATTCAAACATTATTTACAAAACGTTAATTGATTTCAGGATTTTAATGACGATGATGGAGGTGCGTTTCTTTCCAGACGTTATCCAATTTGAACAAATATGGTACAAAAGAAGACGCCTTAATACTTTTCAATATTTTTGGTGAAAGTTCCATTGACTTGGTTCGGCAAAGAATGCTTCTAGTCGTCAACATGAGCCCTGTTAGGATCATGTCATATTCACAGCAAGATACAAACTATGGGTTGACAAAACCAATAGACACGCGATCGCTTTTGCGCCTCACACAAAGGGCTAGCCATGTGTATTTTAGCAGTGCATGCTATGACATTCTGTTCTAGCATTGCTCTTGAAAGACAAAACTCCTACAGCTATGAGACTTCATATAGCATCATGCTCTTGCCTTCAATAAGCATCTGCACTTGAATGGTTGCTGTTTTGCCATGTGATTATAATTGGTGTAAAATAAAACCGAGTTTATTGACTCTTATCGCTTTAACGTATCCACCACCTTAAAATAATGCTTTAGCATAGCAAAATACTGGCAAACTAACAGAATATCTTGCAATCGTAAACGACCGTCTGCTTTGTATACGCGCGTTAAAATTAGAACTGTAGAATAGTGGACAGCTCAAAGTTAATTTGCAATGGTGACTCAGAACTTGGTAGAGCCATTTTTCGACTTCTGCCTCTTTGCCTTTAACACAACGACGCCATTATGCGAGACAATTGTGCTGAGGGGTTGACGATCACAATGAGAAACTATGTCACTGATCCGCACAACAGGAAGGTATGACGACAAGTAGATAGAGTGGCTCTTCTTGTCTTCCTTTACATATTTATGTATTCAGGAGGGATCACAACGTTATGATGCATGCTCATTTTGCACACGACGCCAGTAAAAATGCGGCCATGAATAGGGACATCGATTTTGAAGGGACATTTTTATCAGTGTATTTACTGTATATGGCCTCCTTTGGCATCCTTTAACCAAACCCATTGGACTGGCAGCAACACGTCACCTTCAGGCCCAAAGATTTTAACGTTTGAAAATCTACCTCTGCCTAAGCGCAATTATTTGAATTATTAGATGGACGACCCACTTCTTTTAAGAGAACATTAGCACTTGCCTTGAACGAGTGTGTCAATTCCTTCGTCAATGGACTTTTATTCTTGAATCAAATTTTCAAGTGGCGTCCAAAAACCTCTCCAATACTGAAAATCGCCATGAAAAAAGACAAAAAATGACTTATTGTTCAGACGACTGCAAGAACCTGAACGAGGCTTTTCGGGAAGCACTTGCACATGGCACAAAGTGACCACTATAAACCCCATCGAAAACGCATCAACATTGTTATCCTGCTTTGGATAGATTTGAATTCCTATAAGGTAATCAAGCGTTTGTGGGCCATATATTGCATACTATCTGAGAAATTAACCTTCGGAGCCCAGAGTATTGCTTCTGTGCTTTGATCCTAATCTTATCAAATTTGCAACCATCAATCTACAGCACTTACTTTGTCAACAATGGAATAAAAATTAAATGAGACCTTTCAGCAGAAGTTATTCTCTATTCATGGAGTTTGCAATGATGTGCTGAGAGGCAGAAGATATGAGGGCAACTGCACGAAGTCGGTCAATTCAACCCACAAGTTGAAGGCCTTTGGTGAAAATTAGCTTGCAGTAACGTATTAAATTAACCAAAATAAGATAGAGAAAATGAGGCGTCAATAACAAATACAATCAAAAATTAATCCTTACACTAAGGAGTAGAACTTTTGGAAACATTTGAGACATCAAGTTAAGACAATCAAAGCAGGCTTGACGTTGGGCGGAATATCTCCCTTGAAATTTGCGAATAAGGACTTCGTGTTGTCAATTTTGAGCTAAATATGCGTGACTTTTACATATTTAGGACGTTTGGCTGCACTGTTTATGATGGCCAATGTTATCTGAGTTTCATATATGTCGCCCATCATTCACGAATGCGCATTGATTTGGTGCTATTAGACGCACTTTGATCATGTTTGGATATGCTTTCTAATACTCCAAGTGAAATGCCTCACCACGAAAGAACATTACCATAAGCGCAAGTCTTGACATAGCTCAGCCGCAAGTTAAGGGATATACGTATAACTCGTAGAACTCCGAATTGCGTCGTGCTCAGGCTAAACGATGCGCGATACATTCCGCCCAATGTCTGGCCTGCCTTGGTTGTCTTGATTTTTTGACTTAAATTTTTCCAGCATTTGTACTTCGTACTATAACGATTCATTTCTGATTGTTTTCGTTAATGAAAACTGATTCCCTGCCTTTTATCACAGCTGACAGCAGATTAACTGAGAGATTTCAGTATATATAGTAAATTTCAGGTCTGTTTGGGGTAGTACGTGAAAAGAGCTAACGCTGATTGGTTTAATGATTTGCAAGCTAACTGCAATTGGTAAGCGCATGTCGGCCAAGTTGTCAGGCTACTTCGTATCTGATTAATTGAAACTCACACTGCGCGAACTGCGATCCGACACGTTAGCGAACCTTATCTCAAAAGGTGCTATAAACTGAAATTGGAAAATTTGCCAAATTCTGTTCAGTTAAAAGGAATTACTAGGGATTTTAACAGTTTTTTGTCTACACATGCCTTCTAACATTCCTTATAATATGAAACATCATGGAAAGAATTCATCATCAACGCAAGCATTCAGGAACCTTGGTTACACATAGTCGCAAGCTGAAGTACGCATGCATACGCGTCAGGTGATGTAGGATCTCAGCTACTGAGCAATTTGTACAAATCTGCTGAACCCTTGAATTTCAATGCAAAATGAAAAATAAATCGGAAGAATATATTCAAGGTTTATTCTCAAAATATTCGCCTTTGTCCGATTACTGCGTAATGCTTAATTTCCAGCCCGAAAAATCTGCATAAAAATGCAAAAAGTTTTATTTATATTTATGTCGAAAATAAATGACAATCAATAAAATGGTGAAATAGAAGTCCCCCTGGGAAAAGAATTTGGTGATGTGGATTGAAAATTGAGGATTGGAAATCGGTGGGAGTCAAAGTCCCGGGATAATGCAATGGTGGGCTAGAGAGGGATTAAAAGGATAATTTTCGAGTTACCACCTATCCTCTGGAACTCGAACAGTAAGACAATGCGTTTGCAAACTGCGGAGCTCCTAGTTTATCTAAAATTACAAGAACGCAGAAATCAGTTCGCACTGAGGACGGCTTCTCACACTCGGCCTCCACGTCGCTGGATTACAGACGCGAGCCACTGAGCCATGCTCACAATTACTACCTGACTTCTGAGATTCGGTCCCACGTCGCCTGCTCTTTGCTTCTTAATATCAGTTCATCTTTCTTTTCTTACGCACTCTTTCATTTTGCATCAAGTGATCGCAGAGTTTTTTAAGAAGGTTTCACGTAATTTCGTTGAATTTGATTTACTGGGACACGTTATTAAGCTTATTCATGCTCAGTTCAAAGGTAAAGGTGAGACATACCCTAAATCAATTTTGCATCTAACGTGATTGCTGCCAATCCTGAGGCAGCTGGAAATCTAACCACAGAAACGATGGATGAAATAAATGCTCAATTTTCTCATCATATAATACCGAAATGCGTTTAACTCAACATTTACACAAGCTACGTGAACTTTGATTAATGAATATTTAGTTGTTTTGTCACTGTTGAGTTGATATTTTTAACACACTGCGTTACGCTTAATTTTGTAACTGAGAGTGAGTTCGGCCTTAACAAATATGCTGTAAATCATTGCAGAGTATAATGTGTGCATGAGCGCATCTGCATTAGTAGTGCGCATTTTCGAAATTCAAATTCAGCTTTACAGAACAAGGCTCCTGTCAAATTTTTTTAAACGGATGAGTATTGTTGTTATTATTGTTAATTATAGTTGCTTGCAGATTTTGCCCTGAATTGGAAGTAAAAATTGCCTTCTCATTTGCGCCCTTTTAAGCAATCGCATGTTTTTAATCATTGCTAGTCACTGTGTCCTTTGAATATATATTCCAATTGCACACTTAAATGAGCCGTTTTGAAAATATTAAACCAAATGCAAGTGCACATTTTCATAGATTGCATGGAGTTTGGCCTGTATTACTGCGCCAGCTAGTTATTAAAAAATTCATTTTTGCATTAAAATGAATATTTTTCTTAGTAAAGAGGGTCGAACAGCTGTCTGAAGTAAGCAACGATCGCAATGGTTTTTTAACCCCGACATGCAAAGCCTTTTGTTTCACAGTTTTGGACTCAATTATTTGCTCACGCTAGGCATTCTCAAAGTGCCATATAAGTAGGAGCAAACTCATTGCATTACGTTTTAGTTTCAGCTGTTTAAACATATTTATTGTGCTCAATATTTTGAAACAGCAGTAATTTAGTGTAAGAAATATTTTGCAGATAGTACAATACAACATGACATGGTGATCAGTTCTAATGCAACAATGATCAAATGATAATTTTACCAGATCTACTTTGAAATTGGCCGGTCAGCAGATCAGCAAGTGGGAACTCGAATCATCTGTTTGGCAAAGTCAGTTTGAATCCTCAGTACTTAGTTAGGGGAATGAATGTCTGCCTATCTGAGGGATCAGCCATCTGATCGATAATATGCATATAAAACAAAAGATTTCTTTAGCAAGAAACGGTGAATGTAAGACAATGCTACAGCTTTCGAGGCTGACTCAGTATGTTGAAGCAAATGAATGAAATGAAATGCACCTACTCATAAACATAGGCACTGTGAGCGCAAAATTCTAACAAGAAATTGTGAAGGTTTTCAAGCGGAATCACCGGTAAACTTTATTTCAAATGCATCAAAATAACAACGAATTTATACTCAGGCTTTTGTATCGTCAATTTTTCAACCGATTTGTGATATTTTGTTATTTACATTTTTTTGGTAGACACTCAACGAATTGATAAGTGTTCTTAATTTAACCCACATTGCTAGATAAAATATTTAGTTAACTACAGCATAAGTCCTTATATTCAGTTCATTCGACTGAGTACCACATAAAATTTTAAATGCTATTAAGAATAAAGTACCATCGCATTAAAGCTCCTTGGTTCCATTTCTGGGCTATAATACCTATGCTTACCAGTTATTTGTCTTGATTTTTTAACCTGGGTCCTACTACCAGACAGAATAAGATTATTCGCAGTGAGGTTCAAATGAATTTTTCAACTTTTAAATGCCCTATCATGTCATAATTTATATTATCTTTCATCGAAGTGTTCACCGTCTTGATTAGTATAGATTCTGTTTGAACCAATGGACATCATTGACGTTGATGGTGCTAATAATGGTATTGTTATTGTGAAATATCCCACTTGTGTTTAAGTATGTATGCATGTGAGTATGCATGTTTTGGTGTGTTCATGTCAGCTTTTATTGTGTAAACTTAAGTACATTTGAGTGTGCGTTGAGTATTTCCACTATAATTGAAGACTCTAGCATCGAAGGGGGGGAGAGGAGTAAGAAGTGGGGTGGTCGACTTTACTCCCGACTTTCCGTGGCTAGATCATGCCAGCAGAAGTACAACTTCGTAGAGCCTTATAAAATAGACACGACGTAAGTATCTGGATTCACGGTCGCAAACTGGAATGTGAAAAGCTGATGCATGTAGTATAAAATGAAATTTCTTCCAGACAGAAGAGGTATGAAGCTTGTCTGCCTAAGAAAGTCGAGGACAGACAAGGTGCCATCATTCAGCTTTAGTTGCAAATTCAAACAGTTTTCCCATTTTTGTGAATCGTAAAAATTTAGATACGGAGCAATGGAGACAATTTCTTCAAAGACAAATGCAAATCATTTCACTTTTCATATGCCCGTACACTCCATCCCGATTTCCAACACTAGTGATGACATTTCGCGTTCTGTCATACTAGTGCGAGAATTCGGCAGTTCTAACGAATCTCAACTACTTTTAAATAATTATGAAGCACTAGAAATCAATAGCTTGGTCTCACCTTGACGAAGAAATTACTATGGTCATTCCAACAAACTGTTGGAATCAAAATTAATAATCTTTCACGGTCGTTCTCCTTGCTTGCTGTTTTCGCGGCAATCATTTACCAACCGATGACACTATCAAATGGAAGGACCTCAAAATATGTCTACATTTATTTGGAGGACTATTTCAAATGGTCAATGGGTAGATAATTAACTTTGACATCACCTTACTACCTACAATTCAGCATTTTTGCGGTTATTCATATCTAAATAAGAAAGGAAGCATCGTCAGCTAGTTTTCGGTCATTATCGACAAGAAGTTGATTCGTGGTTCATTTTACGTAGTCAGGTGTGTAACGGTGTGCTCTAATAAATTTATACATTTGATGCATCAAAGCATACTCTCGATCATTCATCTCTTCAGTCTTGTAGAACCAAGTAAACATGAGTTCTGAAAAGTTCATCGGAAAGGTAAAAGCACAGAGGACTTTAAGGGACTTATGATTTAAGAAGTTCATCGGTGCTGTTAGTTGGCTAGACATTGAATTCCTTAATGAGTGGTCGTATTGGCGATATTTATAAACCGACAGGTATCTCATGTATCTTAAAATGATATGCTTTAAAGTTTTATCTTAAAGAAGTTGACCTTTAAAAAAAGTGGAATTTTCATTACTTATTGAAAAAATCATTTTCTTAAAGATTTAACGTTTCTTACTTTGCGCACGTTAGAGTCACTTCAGTTTATAAGATGTAAATTTAGTTACACAAAATGCTGAACAGAAAAGAGTTAATCTAGATTTGAAGGAGCTGAATTCAGAAGACCTGAGAATTAATGAGTTAGTGAAGCGAAGATATTCGCCCATTTAAAAATGGGAATAATGTGTCGGAAATGCGTTCGTAGCCGAAAATTGAGAGCATGTTTTATGGTGCGCGTATAAACCGAATAGGCACTTGGTGTCTCCGATCATCATTAGACCCATTAAAGCCTTATCCAATCAACAATCGTGCCTTACTTACTATCTGCCAAAGTCATTCCACCAAACACGTGGCGTCTGGTTGCGCGCGTTCACGCATTTAGAGAATACGATACTGCGTATAGTGATAGGGAGGGAATCATTTCTTGAAGCAATAAGGCTACCCCTGGTCATTTTTCCACATATTTTTGGAGACTCTCACCTTGTAAATATCATGCTGTCTCGCATTACTGCGTCAGCGAGCAACGATACCAAGCTCACCAACAACGCTACCCTGGAGAAGAATGACAATGAGATGTACGCATCATCGAACTCAGCAGAAAGCAGTGATGATACGATGAAGCAACGCTCAATAAGCCTACCAGTGTCGAAAGGACCTTATAAATCTCCTCGAGTTCAGAAGTTCCAGTCTCTCAAGTGTCAATGTGAGTGTTCATTCGCTGGTATAGCCGCATCCGTTCTTCATGCCCAAACGTGTCCGGAATCGATGATTTTAACAGAAAAATGCAGTTTATTTGAGCTTTCAGTCCCAGAAAAGTGAAGTCAGCAAATCCATACCTCCGACGATAAGCGATGCAGAGAAGAAAGAGGTAAAGCTGCGGAGACCACCACTTAGCTATATTTTCATGCTCGGAACCCACAGCTTATTCACAAACACGCAGATAACAGCTCGAAGCGATGACGGCCTCCACCGCCTGGCCGCCAGTTTACTGGATTGCGTACGTGCGCCAACACACCCAGCCGGACTGACCCTTCTACACTCAACCTCACTGCTTATTTCCTTTTTCCATTATTTTATTTACTCTCGACACATTTTGTCAAGTCCCAAGGACGTATTGGAGTAAAAAAAGGGGTACAAATAGTTTTTACAACAAGTAGCGCACAATAGTTAAAATATAAGACAATAAAAGTGTTTATGTGAGTTTTTGGCTTTCTGGTCACTTCTCTAGCATAGTTTCGTAGTACGGGTATCATTTCAACTTCGTTGTGACACCTCCTCCATCCTCGAAGTTTTTAAGGCAGGCAGTCTGCATACCCATTCCAAAAGTCGTTTCGAATTTTCAGCGGAAATTTCATTCATTAATACATTCACCCGCTTTCCACCACCCAGTTTGAGATCATGAATGCAGATACTTACGTCATGCCTCGTTTACCAGGCTGTACGAAGTTGAACTTCTACTGGCATAATCCAACTTTATACGTCCGATGGGTGATTAGGCATTTGCAGCCGCCCATCTTCATAGTCACCAGAGTAGTCGCTGGGGTTACTGGTGGTCACCATGAGGAGGCTGACAGTAGGTTTGACCACCCATCCCCTAGTTTTTGGCACCCAAACAAGGCACCCTGTTCATTACTGCTTTTTAATACCCACTCATTCTTTAGTTCCGATTTTTCATTCCGTCAATCTCTGTACGAGTTTTTTGTGTTCCCTGTATATTGGCGCGCAAAGCAAACATTTAAATGAGCCTAGGGACTGAAAATTTTTGGGGCGACACTAAGTTACACATATGAATGGAAAATCAAAAAAGAGTTCAAGAGAACGCAAATAATTAAGATGCTAATGGGCCCTTTGTTCGAGTCTTTTGAACCATGTGGTGGGGCTTCTTTCTAGCTAAGCTTGTTATTCTGTTAGGACTAATGTATGTTATTGCAGTTTGTCTCCTGAAAATATTCCTAAGTCGAATGATTGATCGATTGATTCAAAGCAGAGATAAGATTGATTGCAAGTGAGCACTTGATCAGGTTTGTTTCTATTGCTCCATCTGGCTCAGCGGTGTCTTGTGTCATTGAGCTCATGTATTTACAGTTTGAGGCACGTCTGAATGACATTTGTGCTGCTTCAAGAGGCCTTTGAATAGGCAGCATGCACCAATTCGCTTTCTACTAAAATGTAGTCAGGTATGTTGTGAAAATAACAAATTTTAATCACAATCAGGCAATTGAAATACCTCTTTTGTGATTCGGGATAATATTAACAAAAGAGAGTTGCCAAAAAAACGAATTAACAAATACAAGCTGACATTTCATTAAATAAAATGCTTGCTACTAGGCGATTCTAAACGCAGTTTAAAAATGAAATTTGGATGCGAGATATAGTCGGATTAATTTATTTACACAAATCAAATCAGAAGCTAGCTGAAGAAGCTAGAGAACATAAGGACAATTTTCAATCAATGATATTTGCTGGTGACACTCTTGAAAACACTTCCATAAGGAGTAGTGGACTTGATGGCACCTTCATTGTTCGCCGCTGAACTTCAGACATCAGAAAGATGCCTTATTTTTCATTTTAGATCATTAAAATAGCAAAGCCTTTTGTTTCACAGTTTTGGACTCAATTATTTGCTCACGCTAGGAATTCTCAAAGTGACATATAAGAAGAGCAAACTCATCGCATTATGTTTTAGTTTCAGCTATTTAAGCCCATTTATTGTGCTCATTTACTGGCTTATTTGGTACGTGAGCGGGAAACTCGACAGAAAAACTTAGGGCAAATACCATTTGGAAAAATACTTAAAGCAGTTTAATGCCAAGCTGCCGCCATATGCAGAAACCAGATTTGCCTTCTTGGAAGAGATAGAATTTGGAGTCCATTTAACTGCGTGAACGGAGGTCAGATCCTCTAGAATTCTCTTTTCTTTGCAGAGAAACTACATAGATACAGCCTTACTACAAACCAGCATCAAATGTACTAATGCGAGAACGAAAAATAAAAATATTCCCTAAGCAAAGTGATGGTAAGACATTCAAAATAAATGAGGAGGAAAATTAAAAGTTGATGAAGTATTTCAGGTCTATTCAATCCACTTTCAGAGGTGCGTTTCTTTTCAAACATTATCAATTTTGAACAAATAGGGTAAAAGAATTTGTTGCCATTTTCGGTAATACAGTCTAAGTATATCAGAAGCCCCTCAAAAAAAGAAACGACCTAATACCTAGATACATGGTCTGAAATTCAGATTATGGAGCGTGCGCGGCTGTAGCAATGACTAAAAACTCCACCAGATAGCTGAAGAGACTTCTGATAGGGGTATAGAGATTGTAGCCTTAATGAAAACTAGAATGAAATCCTGCTGCTTAACTATCAATAACTGCGCTTTCTTCAACTCTGGACACAGCAATAGCCCTAGACCGAATAATGGGGTCGCCTTTTTGGTCAAAAAGAATATAGATCCAGATCAACCCTGTCTCAAACAGAATCGCAACTCTGACACCCCATATTGGAGGAGTCAAAGTTAGACTGATGGGATGCTATGCTCCGACCGAGTGTACGGAGGACGCAATGGTTAAAGAATCCTTCTACAAACATGTGGCCGAAACCTACAAACTACTCTTTTATAACTGCACGCAAATAGTTATCCTTGGCGATTTCAATTGAAGATTGGGATCTGAAGCCCGTAATATTGGTACCAAACTTATCGGTCCTTTTACTGATCAGGAAGACACTACAGAAAACGGACTAATGCTGTTAGGACAATGCCAAGAATGTAATCTACAACAGATGTATACTTTCTTTCGAAGATGGACCTGGTACTGTTTTAGAGAAAAAAGATGTTAGTCTTGAGAAGATCAAATCTATTATTAATTAGTGATATACGAACTTCTAGAAAGGCAGACGCAAACTTTGATCACTGCTTACTAACAGTAATCCTCAAACGTAATTAAAATCTCAGAAAACGCTTAGGAAAATGAAAGAAGAGAGCTCTGAAGGAGGACATAAATAGTAAAAGGAACGGTGGCAACTGTCTAAAGGCATAAAACAAATAAAAAAATTGAAGGAAACATACCAGGAACATCTCAAAAGGGAAATACTTCTGGACCCTTTGACTACTACATACGAAGATATCCTGAGATCTACAGGGCAAAAAACTGAACGAAAGAAATTTTGATGGTATCTAGCTATCTGCATGAAGTAAGATAGAAAACTACTGCTACAAAAGCAGTTGAGAGCAAATCGGCTGTCAAATCCATCTTAGGAAACATTTATGAGGTACAAAGAGCAGAGAAACAAGGTGAACAACCTGATACGAAACTGGAAAAAAGCATATCAAGAAGAGAGATTAACCAACTTTACTGTACATCTCGCAGAGAAACAGCATCGTAAAACCTTCAAGTTGCTGAAGGACATAATGAAGGAAAACTTCTCACGGAACACACAAAATAGAAGGACACTAGTTAAACCAAAAGATCTGGTCGCACACTACCGGGAACTGTTCAAGGAAAGAACCCCTAAAGAAATTAAAAACTATGCTCATCTACCAAGACACCCCTCTATTTCGAGGAAGGAGATCGAGATAGCTAAATTAGATTAAAACTGCATAAATGTCCCGGAAAAATGGAACTTAATCTGAACAACTGAAACGGGACAACCAGTGCCTAAGTGCCTACTTGCTAAAGTGCTCAGTGACTTCTATAATTGGACTACCCCTATTCCTCGAGCTCGGATCGATGCTGAAGTTGTAAGTATCTACAAGCGCAAAGGTTTGTAGATAGATCCTGCAAACTATAGATCAACATTCCTTCTAAATGCATTGGGCAAGTTATATGCATCTATTCTGTGCCAACACTTGAAGCAACATCTTGACGAACTAACTTCAGTGAAGGAAGATCAAGCGAACAGGCTATACTTGGAGTAAGAACCATTATAGAGAAAGCCGTGGACCAATAGCAGGCAGTATTGCTAGTGTTTGTCAACCTGGAAAAGGCCTTTGACTCGCTGCCAAAAGCTGCATTAATCAACCAATTGATAGATTTATGCTGCTCTTGGCAAATGGTCCACTCAGTAAAGTCCTTGATGGACTGACTCACCAATGGGGAAATTGAGGGGAACAAGAGACAACTTCGTGATGTAACGTGGTGTGAGACAAGGCTCAAAAGAGGGACCACTTCTTTTCAACCTAACCTTCCAACTCATATTGGATGAAGCCTTCTCCTCACTAAAGGACAGTGCGATTCAGATAATTGATCATTCAGGCAAAAGATGGCAGCTAAAGCATTTAGAATATGCCCATGACCTACGTCTTATTGCGCCAAATAAAGTCGCAGCTGTCAGATCAATAGAGCGTCTGGCGGAAACGATGCATAAATATGGAATGCAACTCGCAGCGAAAAAAGCCCATTTAGTTTCACATTGGAGAAGGTGAGGATCAAACACCACTTGAAGCAACTGGAATGTCAATTTGACATGCCTCACACTTCGAATATCTTGGTTCCGTAATTCGAGACACCCGTGAGCCAGACGGAGCAATAAAAGCAAACATAGCCAGTGCGAAAAGGCACCAAATACGACTGCGATCATTTCTGCGCTCAAGAAGTCTCAATAAAACCCAAAAAGCATATCTAGTGGGAATTTTTGCCAATCCTGCAAACATTAATGGATTATCTTCTATTGTCTTGAGAGTCAAAGATAGCAATCGACTAAAGGCAATACAGTATATGGTTCGACTATGATACTTGGATTGTATTTGCGAAAGGCCAAAACTGTCGAGGAACTCCGAAGGGGACTGCCATTGCGTTACTTGGCAAGTCTTATACAGGCCAAGATGTTGAACCTATAGAAGAGCTTGAAAAAGGACAAAGATAGCCTAATACTCTCCATACTTGATAGCAACTTTGAAAAGGGCGAAACCAAGAAAGCTTCACGTACAAGGATTCGGATGCGCCAAGTAATTAAAGGTACAAAAGAAATATGGCAAGAGTATTCAGATTCATGGCTACTAGATCCAAAGTAAAGCCCTAAAGTTCGAGACGAAAATTATACACCTAGGATGGTAGGAGAAAGGTAACGTGTTACAGTCTGTACCAACGCAAAATGCCAAAGATTTTTCGCCAGAATAAGGGATATGCCAATGCACGTAAGACAAGATCATGAACAAGAAAAACTTTTAACTGAAGAGATATTGGACTACAGACTAAAGTGCCCTCTTACTGACTGCTTCAAAAGATACAAGACTCAAGGGTGGCTAGAAAGACATTGGAGACTGTCGCCCTTCGGTAAAAATCAGAGAAAGGGAGAAATCAATATAGAAGAGTAAATAATTAAAATGAAGTAGAAAAAGAAGTTAAGCTGAATAGGAATGAGAAAAACGATAGAATGGAAGCTAGGAAAAAAGACTGTGACGAAAAGTCTCTCAGGCAGGATGAAATACACATCTACTCCATCACGGCTGTGGAGAACTCTAGCCCAGGTACTCTATGAGATGCCGCAGAAGAACTGAATGCTATTGTGTCACGCAAACATGCCGAGAAAATACCAGCCGGTCGATAAGCATCAAATAACTGCTCTATGCTATAATATGTAACATTATTTTATTTCCGATGTACTCCAAATAAGTCCTTTTGAGTTACCCTAAAGGGTGAACACCCAGTTGACTTGGTTTGGTCGAGAATGTCTCTGTTCATCAAATTAGGCATTTTTTGTGTATCAGTGAAATGGCTAAGGGAATGTCTGCCTAGGCAACACAAAAAGAGAAGTTTTTTATGGACCTTTTTTGTCGTCGATGTGTATCCATATAATCTTCTTTAAAATGCATGAATGACACTTAATTTATCTCTTTAACATGCATATTGATACTACTATTTCGCTTCTAGTTTTAAATGTTGACAATAGTTACTGACCCCGGGGGAGGTGGTATATCACAGCTCTGCTATCAAACACCTTCGACTCATCATTTATACTTTAGCTTTAAAATTTGCTCTTTCATAGGAGACTTATAAGAAGTATTTTGTTTTACAAGACATCCGATTTTTTGTCTGCATAACTATGACTTGCTTAATTTAGCACCTCAAATTGAAAACCTCATAGTTGTAAATTATTGAATGCATACTGCCGATTCCAACTGTCTGGAGGAAACGTTTTAAAGTTTGGGTCTTAACCCAAACGAATAACACAAATGGACCTCCATATAACGCCTCATATTTTATCGAACAGCAGCCCTTTAAATGATTAACTGCGACATTTTATTGATTGAGTAAACAAAAATTACACTGTTTGAATTAACGGAGTTTATAAGGACCGTATACTTGTTGAGTCATTTAAACAAATCTGATTTTCGCACTATGCAAGAATACCGAATAAGCAGAACGAACTAGTCTTTCAAGGGCTGTTTTATTTTTTTATTGTTTATTTTCTCCCCACCTATTAGGGCGAGTCCCAAGGACTTATTGGGGGTACAACAGAAGTGCAAATAACTTTTATAGCAGTTAGCACAACAGTTAACTCAGAAGAGTAAAAATGTTTGCTGACGTCTTCATTTGTCTGGACTCTTCTCTGGCATGGCTTCGTCATACAGGTATCAAATCAGCTTTGTCGAGCCACCTTATCCGAATTCGTCCATCTTCATATCGTCTCCAGAAATCATTATTCTGGCGGAGATTCCGTTAAAAACTACTTGCACGTTCATTCCATACTCCAGTTTGAGACCACAAATCCGTCTTGTTTCCCTTACCAAGCTGTAAGAAGTTGCAACTTTGCTGGCATAATCTGATTTTATACGTCCGGAGGGTGATTAGTCCCATCCGACCTCCCCTCACTTTAGCCCTCAGGATTGCTGTCGAGGCTACCGGTGGCCAACACGTGGAGATAGAGAGTAGGATTGACCATCTTTCGGGTCATTTAGGAGAATCCGCCATTTGACTTGCGCCAGTGAATTTCGGTTGCTTTAGTTGCCGGGTGTTGGAGTACAATACAGCTGCTTTGCTAAGCTCCAGTTTTCAAATAATTTATACTTTATTCGAGATGTTACTCAGAAAACTTTACTATTTTGAAAGGTTACCAGGAATTTCAGTGACAAAATTCATAGTCAACTGGGCTAAAACGAAGGATACTACATCCTACTAGTGTGCGGTTTTCAATATAGTCAAATATGCAACAAGTCCTCACGTGCATACAACATGATTGACTAAAATTTTAAGCAAACTGTCTCATATAAGCTGCAGTTTTTATGAAAATCTTTTAAGGTTCCTTAATGTAATACAGAAAGTCAATTTGTTTAACAAGTTTGTATAAATATTTCTTCGGAGCTGATGAACTTTCGGCTTATTTTGCTTACCTTAATGCTTCGAAAAATTCTCATAGTACTAGCATAAATTGACTGTAAAATCGAAAGAATTCCCTAAAGATGAATTAAATTTTTGAGTAAATTTTCAAATGACAGGAATTAAAAGCGTTTGGGCTACTTCTACTGTGCTGTAGCTTGAGATGATCAACAGCGTATTTGAAATTCGTGTCATTGTGAAAGCACTGAGAATAGTCTTATTGGGACTTCAGCCTATCGTGAAAACGCCACTACTAGTAAATGAATAGGATTATGAAGCGAGTGCTCTTAATATTTTCTTTGTCCGATGCGCTATGACGGAACTGATTCTTCTACATGCTTTAATTCTAACTGCATAGTTATAACGTGGGTTTTTTATATTTTGGCTGGGATTTCGATAAAAATAAAATAGTTCTCTGCTCGAGTTTTGCTTTTGACTCCAGAATTAGCAACTTTCAAGTCGATTGAGTTAATGGGGTTCTCCATATTGTATTCTTTCAACACAAGTGCTTGCAAATCAAGTTAATCTTTCCAAGGTTTAACTTTTTTCAATAGATCTACTTTAAAGTGTTTAAAGTCAAATTTTATGTGTTAGGTGATTAAATTGACGCCGGCACTACTAACTATTGTTCTTCCACCAAATTTTTCCTCCTCATTGCCAGCGCTGCAATCTGACACTATAGCCAAACTTCCAAACGTGAGATTTAAGGTAATTTTTTTTATTTGTTATTAACAGCCAAACATTTTGATTCTTGTTTAATCCGATAAATTGTAAAGTAAGACATGAAAGTGTGTAGCGGAATCAGTTTTGCCTAAGCATATCTGATAATGAAAGGATTAAGAGCAATCACTTCCGTTTTAGCAGCTTAATTTTATGCTGCGCTGATAAAACAGTAAGGCTATCCGTAGTGCTTTCACAATGACGAACGACCCAATTAGCTGGCTGGTCATCAGAAACTACCGCAAATTGATTTGCTTCCTGTTATTTGAGATCACATTATTCATTCAAAATCGCACTGCAAGTATCAATTTCGGTATTTTATCAGATTCAATGCACTTTGGGGCTACCTCGGATGCAATTTGGACAATGAATTTTATCTTACATTGGTATCTTTCAGCAGTTTCACTAGTCATTAGCAGTCATCATGTTGAGGTGTTTCTAGTGTTGGATGCAATCGGCACATTAATATAGAGTAAAAACTGTTGCTGTCGGTTAGGTTATCTGCTAAAAGTAAATAAAATTTGCAGTAGAATATATCAAATTGTTTTAATAACAACCTTGAATATAAATACGCTCGATTCTGTAACTCAATAGACTCTCACTAACTCTTCGTTAGAATCCTAATTCACTTGGAGTTCGATCAAACTTATTTCATGTTGTCTCAACCATCTACTTAGTTGATTTTCTGCATTAATGTGTGTCGCCTCAGTAGTTTTTGGTCTCAAAGCACATCTAAATGCATTTGTTGAGGATCTTTGTAGAGGAAGCAGAGGGACTGTCTTAGCAAAAATGGAATGAAAAAATTGAACTTAACAACAAATACGTATTTTAGAGAAGCAGTAAGTAGGATGCACTCAAAGGGTGCCAAAAGAAGGAACGGGAGGTAAAAATAAGTATAAGGGAATGCATTTGGCTGGACGTGCTTGCTGGCGTCTGTAATCCAGCAGTACGGAGGCTGGGCGGTCGAACCATCGGCCTTTTACGGGCTGCGATTCGAGTGTCGGTGAGAGTTATTTTACTTTCCCAAACGACCAGGTTCTAGTCAGACTTGGTCTTGTTTTGCTTTCTGAGTTTCTACTCAAGCTCTGTTCTGCCCGATGACATATAAGAGCCCCAATCTGCGAGACAATAGTCTCAAACTCATTTTAGTGCCACGTCATTACTGACTGGCTTTCGTATTATAAGTTGCTTGAATCGGATAACTGCTAAACGAGTAACATTGGAACCGTGTATGCGAAGGTAAGCTTTTTGGTTAGCGAAAAACCAAACGAGGATTATGAAACTATTGGGACTGACGTGCAGATAGCTGCAATATAATAAAAGTTAATGGCAGGTAACGACTCGAAGTATGGGTGACACGGGAAGAGAAAGCGCTTTTATTATTGATGCTGAGCAAATAAACCGAATATCAAACTATTGACAAACTTACAGCGACACATTAGAACATAGTGAAATAAACTGAGATATTTTTGTGGCAAACATTAAAGTGAGCAAAGGCGATTAGACTATTGCGATTTGAAAAGTCGCTTTTGACATGGCAGGAGGCAACTTCTGCACCATAAAGCTGAGAAAAATTCCACTCTTCATGCCGCTAAAGACTTGCATCGTCCTATAATTTATATGTAGCGAATCGTAGTCTGATTTGCGTCCTTTGATGACATAAGATTCCTTATTTTTTTGTGATATCATGATACTCAATTGTCAGCCACTATCAATAATGCTTCATCTTTATATTCACACAGTATTTGAAATCAGTACTAAGTAAATTAAATTAAATGGAAATGTTTTACAAAGACTTCAGCGTATAAATGGTTTGGACAATTGTACCGTTTGGTCAGCATTTTAACACAAAAAAAGAAATGCGCCAATTTCTGTTCCATTTAAGCAAACCTATCTCGTAGATATTCTCAGCCTCAAATTTATTAAACAATGCCAGATATCACACTAAAGTATTAAAATTTGCAAACCTACTTTTTACTTAGAACGCGCATTATGCCATGACTAGGTATTAAAGTAACATTTTGCAACAACCAAACAAATGTAACCTTCATGTTTGCACAGGCCTACAATCACGACCTCGCAAGAAATCAAGTAAATATATGCAGCACATAAAACACACCGCTTTTTTCACAGATACGCAGCACAGCAGCTGAAACGAAATTGAACTTTTGTGCAATTTATACCGCACCATAAGTGCTGCTCAAGATTAAATAAACCTCCTTACAGTTCAAAGAAAAAGAATTTATTTAATATTCTCATCTGACATAACTACTCTCAAGTCTGTCTGGTATTCGAATTTCGATGGAGTCAACTTGTACTTAATAAATGCGTGCCTTAGCTGAGCGATTTGAAAAATTTTTGACCAATTGTCAAATTTTGTAAATGATTTTGGTAAAACTGTCATGCGTTTAAGCAAATTCAGAAAAGAATTTTAGTGGCGCTAAGAGGTTTCTATATACTCAGTTCAATTAGTTTAATAGAATAAATCAAAACCACACTACACTACACTACACTTTGTTAATATTCATCAAAAGCGTCCACTTGATAAACTTTTGCATTTGTTCTTAACAGGCCTCAGTACTGATCTTGTGCGCATTTCACGAAATGGATAAATTATTATGCCAGTTGACCGATGATCTGAGATTGAACATAAATTAATATCTAATGTTCACGTAAAAAAATAGTTTAAATCGTTTGCAGGGTATTCAGCAGCCAATGCGCATTCCTACTGAAGCCAACAAAAAGACTGATTGCATTTATTTTTGCGAAACCTTATTTTTCAATAATCCATGAATTAACTTAACTGCGTGAAGCGAATGGGCAAGAGTTCCGAAGGCACCAGGTGAAATGCTTTATCACAAGTTCAGTCAACATATGGAATCATCTTGCATTTTATCCACAAATATGCATTAATTTTGAATTTTAAAGAGTTTCCACTTCGAATACGGAAAAAATAATTATTTGCTTGCCTTCGACATACCAAGCTTATTCAAAATATTTAAAATTGCTAAGTTAGCACTTTGCATTTTCAAAGTTGTTGGCGTTTTCAATGAAGATTTGGTTAAAATCCTTTTACTGAAGGCAATTGCAACTTGTATTGTTAACGCACTTGCAATTTTTAAATTCATTTCCATCATTCCTTTTAATAAACAAAACTACAAACGACTAAGTGCGTCTTCAATTTTGCAAAGTTAAGGTAATTTACATTTGTTATGACAACACGAAGCGCCCTACGATTGTGCTCATTTTTTGCATAGAATAAAAGAGCAGTAAACGCAGAAAAGTAAATATGTCAGAATCGAATCGGCAGCTTAAAATTATTCAATTATTCCATCATTAACAAAAAAAGGATAATGTTACTTAACCTTATTTCGAGCCTTAGCTAGTAACGTAAGAGTTTATAGTCTAAAAGTTTGATTGAACAAATCATATTTAACGTGCATTCGTTTGTTCTGCAGCATTTCAGGGAACTCATTCATGTCCTTCAACCCGTTGAAAGAAATGTACATTTCTATGCAAAAGAGCAAATATATCCTATTAGTAAATGTTACCTTTTTTCAGATAATTGTCAATGTGCACAATTGTCTTCGCTTCAATATATCTACAAAGGCGCTGTTTGATCCGAAATCGGATGACATGCTGATAGAATTTGTTTTGCAATAGAATGACATCATGATTTAAATGCAAATGAGTTTGGATCAAAGCTTTGTGGTTTAAATCAAACCTGCATTTTGCAGCGCTAGCTCTTAAATTTCATCTTAGGTTTGCGTTTAAAATTAGTGATCTTTGAATGCTGACTCAAATGCGTGAATCACTACTTCTTCTGCTGCCAAGATACGCATTGACTCTCAATCCTTGGCCTATATTCTCTTGCATGGCAACACCGACTTTTAAAATCATTACAGTTGCTAAATAAACGGTAATTTGTTAATTCACTGACGTATTTGGCGTAGTTACATTAAAAGCTTAACGAGAAACTTGTCCTGACTGGATGAAGACAGTGTCGGACATCGTACTTTCTACTTTAGCTATAATTTTCCACCAACGCCGATGCAAATTTTATTCTTATATGTGTGTGCTTTATATTTTCCTCATCGACTCTACTTAGTTTGAATAAATTAGCAGTTCAACATTTCGATAGCTTTGTTTCAATTAAACACAACCTTCTTTTGAGTTTCACAGTAAAATCATGTTTTATGTGCAAACCTGTTTGAAAATTTAAAAATAAATATAAATTGAGATTGATTTCATTTGCCTGTGCTGTAAACAACAAAAACAAAATAAAATGGTAAACAAAATGAAGCTGGAACAAATTCGAATAGTTACATTAAACACCTTACTACACACATATTACGCGCTGCTAATGATGCGCATAAAAACACAAGAATATCAAAGGGTCAAAGTTCCACAAAAGTGTCTTAAATGACACAAATAATAATGTCCAGTTTACGAAATATTTGAGTGGTATTAATGAAGAAAACTTGCACCTCCTATCATTAATGTTTAGCAGTCGAAAATGACAATGTTGAATTTTTAAGTCAAGTAGGTTTGGCAGTGTTTCGATTTCTACATTTATTTTCATTCAGAGGTTCATTATAATTTGAAAAGAAGTCAGCCAGTCAAACCAATGCAAATATTGCAAACAGTTTCGCGTTGATTTGTCGGTCACGCTTCATGCATTTCATGGAAGCAGATGGTACTGTAGTACAATGTTGAGCTCATAAACGCTCGTCACAAAAGTCAGGTAATCAAACACCAGGTAAGTGGACATTGCATTCGATGTGATTGCCAACAATCCTGGAGTGGCTGACACAATAACAATAGAAGCTGCAGTTGGAGTTGCGAGATTCACCTACTGGAGCAAAGATGCAGTTGAATGGAAATTTCTAGACACCAGTGGTCTTTGATTAGTGAATGTGTATTTGAGCTGCCGCTGTTAAAATCAAAATAAATAATGTTGATATTCTTGAATGACTGCATTTTGCTTGATTTTGTTAGTGGTAATGAGGGTGACCATAGCTTCTATGGCTACAAAAATGCAGAAAATGTTGTGTGTGTAAGCGCACTTGCAATCGGAGTTTGCCCTTTCAAAATGGGTTTGATATGAAGTACTTATTATAAGTTATATTTACAATTTTGAAACAGCAATAAAAGCTGTGTGCAACAAAATTGATCAAGCCCGCAAGAAAAATTGTGTTGAAGAATAGTTCTGTTAAAGGGTCAGAGAGATGCTGTTTGAATGTTAGTGTTTACTCTAAATGGCATGTGGTGTGCATACAAGGCACTACGAAAAATTTTCGGTTAAATATATCTCAGCGTTGATTTTTTGCAGTGTGATTTCGATATTTGCTCCTTATTTAAGGTCATTGAAGCTTCTTGAGCTTTCTCAACCTCAAACATTCCAAAAACATCTTGCTTTAAAGTAATTATTTAGGAAAAAGGCCTTTTACATTCGTTATTTCAAATCAGTATCATGCATCTTTACTCCAAGTTGTACGTTCGTACAAATTTTTAGCTGCCTTAGTTTTCAGTTGAACAATGTGTAGTTTGACTGAGCAGCCCCAATTTTGGACCGAGAATGCATTTGCAAACACAAGTGCATTAATTGTGGCTTTATAAAATATGCTATTTTAGGTTTGATTGGCATTAAGGCCGACGCTCATGATGAATGCCTGTAAGCAAATTTCAATTTGTTGAATCAGCATTGGCACAATGCCCGATCATTTCCATTTGACGGCCATGAGGAGATCATTCTCTCTGATGTCTCCAATACGTAGGGCATGATCCGTGTCAGAAAGATTTTTGCTGCGCACAAACGGTTACTTATTTGGATTCCTGCCCTGAGCCCTTAACTTGGCAGAGAACGCGAAAACTATTCATAGCTGGAGCAGATTCAAATTCTATATCCACTCATTTATTACCTTAAGGTGTTAAGCCATCGCTCCGAGATATTTCTTCGTCCAATCAACTTATTCCGAAGTCAAAGTCGAAATAAACGTAGCCGGAGAGATTTTATCAACAGCTGTGGTGGTCAATCCTAACCTCTACCTCCCAGTGGTGACCACTGGTAACTTCTAGGACAACCCAGGGGACTAAAGAGAGGAGCGGTCAGAGTGGACTTTCAAGCCACCGGTCGTACAAATTCATTATTATAGCAGAGAAAGTACAGTCAGAGTCCACGAACAGCCCCTTAAAAAAAGTTATGACATACTACCTGAATCCATGGTCTGAAACTCGGGTTATGGAACGTGCACGGCTGTAGCAGTGATTGGAAACACCGCCAGATAGCTGAAAAGACTTCTGATAGAAGTATGGAAATTGTTGCTTAAACGAAAACTCAAATAAAATCCTGCTCCCTAACTATCGATAACTGCGCTTTATTCAACTCTAGACACAGCGGAAGCTCTAGACCAAATGGTAGCGTCACATTTTAGGTCAAAAGCTGAATTTAACACTGTCTCAAATAGAATCGCAACGCTGATACTCCAAATTGGAGGAGTCAAATTTGGACTGATGCATGCTATGCTCCGACCAAGTGTACGGAGGATGCAATGGTTAAAGAATCCTTCTACAAACATGTGGCCAAAACCTACAAGCAACCATTTTCCAACTGCACACAAATAATTATCCTTGGTGATTTCAATTGCTAATTGGGATCTGATGCCCGTAACATTGGTGCCAAATTAATCGGTCCCTTTACTGATCAAGAAGACACTAAAGAAAATGGTCTCTGGCTGGTAGGACCATGCCAAGAATACGAACTACATGTGATGAATATTTTCTTTCGGAAACCAACTACTAGAAGACTGACCTGGTACCATCCTATAGGGAAAGGTGCTGCTCTTGACTTTGTTCTGATGGAAAGCAAAACGTGCAAAGTTACTAGTGAAATCGAAAGATTTGGCCATGCACTATCAGGAACATGTTGAATGTCAGAATCACTGAAAAACCAATAAATTATGAACTTCTACTCAGAGAACCTCCAAGCTCAATTATGGAAGTGCAAGCAGCTAAAATTAGACTAAACTATTCAAAAGTCGATTTGAAAAAGGAATTAGATCTAAGTTACCGAAAATTTTCTACGACTTCTACTATGGGATCACTCTCATACCTCGAGCGTAGATTGATGCTGAAGTTGTAAGTATCTGCAATCATAGGGGTTCGCAGGCAGATCCTGTGAACCATAGAGGAGTTTTCTTTTTGGGTACATTAGGCCGGTTATATGCATCTATTCTGTGCCAACATTTGAGGCACTAAATTACCAAATTACTCTCAAGAATCCAATTTGGATAAACTCATTTCAAGACTCATTGTAAGAAACCAAAGAAATACCAGATCATTAATTTGCAATAGGTCTTTTTAATTCAGGCAGTTAATAGCGATGATTTCTCTTGCCATTATTTGGGTCGAAGGTCATGAATTCAAGGCCATCATTTTTACCTCGCGTGATTGAAAAAATATTTTTGGATTTAATTTAAAAATAAATCTGTTCAAGATGGGCTGAAATGTGATGAAAGGGTCCATTCAATCTGCCAACATAAGTGACTTTCTTGGAACTATAGATCGAACAGAAAATAAGATCTATAAGATGGACGTTCTTTTAATACTTGAAAGAAAACAGTCATTTACCATGCATGTTCTTCGTACTCAGAAATAGACTTAGGTATCAAATTTTATAAAGTCAAGGATCCTTCTTTCTTGAAAACCCTTTTAGCGTATGTAAGAGTGCATTTTTTTAAGTTTATAAAGAAATTTTTTAGCTTTTTAGCTGCAAGATTCCGACAATAACGCAATAATTGCTTTAATCACGTAGAATTATTAGTAAATGTTGTCGTGGCTTGTCAAAAACGTGTAAACATACACGCGTATAGAACATCCCCCACCGACATACCTGAAAGACATGCCACCAGCCAGTAGTAGTCAAGTCAAATCGACCTCCCGATTTTCCAGTCTCAAACTGCTTCCATGTAAGTAAACCTAAGTGAAGTAAATTTGACACCATTTCCAACGTAACAAACAGTTTTTGTGCAGCATCTGTTTACAAAATGCACATTTAGAGCAACTCAGCAGCAGTTATTGTATTTCATAAATGTCAGTTTGCAATCACTTGATTTGAACTGCACTAAGTTCTACAAATAAATTGAAAGTAAAGCATTATGAAATTTTGATTCGTTCACAATTGAATTTTAAGGTCCATGTAAGCACGTTACGAATCAAAGTCTAAGAAAAAAATCCCTATAGACAAAGAAAGAAAAGAATGTTAACTGTGCAAACTACGCATTGATAGCAGTTCAGGATAGTCTAATTTATAATTCATACTTTCACTGGACTTGTTGGCATTTGACATCAGATGACAATTTTCATAGAGGTAAATTTGAACTACCAAATCTGGATTTCTCGAGCTTATCTTCATAGTTTGTCCCACCATTACTTCAGTGATTTTATTTATTGCTGCAAATATATACATGCATTATGAAGAGCATTAGGCCTAAAAAGCGTGAACCAGATAAACAGGATGAAAATTGAATTCGAATAAATGTCAAGGAGGAAAACTTTTTAATCCACAAAGACAAAGTCTTCTGTCAAATTTTTCATGCTATATTTGACTTTTCAGGTACAATTGTTGCATCGAAGACAAACAAAAAGGATTTCGAGTGCATTTTGCCACGATTCAGACAAATTGACGTTTGTCTAATATTTTCTTCCCAAAGGTTAGTGATTTTAAATGTGTGCTTAAGGTGTTCATTTTAATCACTTTGTGCAATAGAATCAAAACTTTACAGAGGTAATTATGTATCCATCTCTTCTTAGAAAATTAAGAAAATAGTCCACAATTGTGCTTATTAATCAATGGTACAGCAAACTAAAAACTTTTATAGCTAACAATTCTTCTGTTTTAAGCATGAATGCAGCTTTAAATGGCTCCAAGGGCACAGCGACTTATTGAATCCGAGGCTTATTTTTAAATACGTTTTTCCCGCCAACGAAGTTGCAGATTTCGATATTGTTTCTAGAGGGGTAGGCTTCATGTTTTCGTTAGGATTTCTTTTCACTGCAAACGCCTATAAATCAAGTTTCACATTTTTACCTTTGCTCTCTTACTGATGTACGGTCTCATACTACACGCTCTTTATAATAAATCATTCAAGACTATACAATAGTTTCCCAAATCATCCAATCATTTTAATTTACAAACCAATCATCAATCGTTTTAAATCCTGAATTGAGTTTCGGATGAAAATAAGCTGGAGCAGTATAGAATCAAATGAGAATGTTGGTGAATGATATTAAAGTTCAAGTCGTAGCCGATTCATCCTAAATTTACGTGTAGAAAATTTTATCTCAGATTTTCATTGATTAGGTTGTCAACAAAAAGAGATGACATAAAGTAACATGATAATGGAAATTTTTGACATGGCAACCATATTCTAAATTACTGCCGACTTCACCAAAGTAAACGTGTTTCCTCCTGACAGTACCACTTTTGTAGACTGTTCTTCCAGGTTTCATATAAGGCTTCCTGCAACTTCGTGCTATTAAAATCACATGCCTCGATAGAAAGGATATGTGCGAAGCCAATTTGTCACCTTCTGTCTTTTCTTTGTTTCAAAAAAATCTCCCAAGTTACATTTGGTATACTAAATTTTGCTTTCTTTGCTAGATGCGGCCTGAAATCATAAAATTCATATGGTATATTCAAGTAAAACCATACATGTGCGTATAATTTGACTTACAGTAATGTGTAGGATTGGATAAGCAAGTTCATGCTCATCACTCGACAGACTTTGATGCCTCTCGGGAATTCCCTTGGAAAGCAGAAGCCACTAAGCCTTGATGCATTTCTATCACTTTTGAACGTAACATTTCTGTCTGGGGTATTGTAATGCAAATCATAGTAATTTCGCATGGTGATTGTTGTGATCATATGACCCCAACTAATTTCCGCATCAAATGAACCTGGATATTGTCCTGCCAATTCGATGGTCTATTCAGATGTTTTATTGACACCTACCCGCTGAAATTCCCTCAGTATCATTGTCGTCTAAAAGGCAACAAGTTAAGGTCCTGACAAGAATTGAGAGCAGCAAAAACGGTATTCTGTTCATCGCAAATTATGAAAGCCCATTTGCTTAGTCACATTTAAACAGCTGAAGAACTAGCGCTGGCCTTTTTAACTTATCACCGGATTGAAATTAAACTATTTAGTCAGGCGCAAAATTGTGTATTGCAATAAAAGTTGAGTCCAAATTATATTGCCTCTCGTTCTAGTCCAGTTTTTCAGGCACAATTTGGGGCAACAAGGTTCGCGACCCCAGACGCAAATACTCCATATTATTCTTAATACTTCGTATTCAATTTTACCATATGATTTTGCCAACACTTTGGTTTGTAAGCTTTAGCCATTGCTTTTAATATCAAACGCACTGCCAAATGTAATCAAAATACCTGAAAGTATTTTAAAATAACGACTACTATGATAGCTTAAGATTTGAAAAACAGTAACTGCAATATAAAATACAATCTAACACTATAACCCGATTGTGATAAGATATTCTCTCCCCAAATATCATTGAAATCACCGTTATGATTTAAAATAAGCTGTTTACTTAGGTTTATTTCTCAAAATTCAATGCTCTGATTGCTGATTTTCTTTCTTATTATCATGATTCTCTATTAACTCAGAAATAATAGTGAAACTTTTACCCTGTTCAGGGCAAAAACGTGACTTTACAGCTATTACATTCTAGGGCAGTTCACAGGGATTCTCCAGCTACTTGTTAAACTTTGATGGAAATTCTATAAAAAACTGCTGCATGTCAATGATGCTAACAAATAATGATTCGCAAAGCATTAGTTAGTCCTCTTAGTGATCCTCTTTGTATTCACAATGGAAACCATGCTCGTCCTCGAGGTTTGAAAATCCCCTATTCAATAGACCTCCTTGGCGTGCTTAGAATGGAGGCTCGATCCATATGCACGCACCAAAGCTAGGCTTCCAGCAAGGATGGTTTGCATCACTAAATTACAAGCGCACAACACCAGAAGAAGCCGAATGGTTTATTCTGTTTTCACTCTAAGTAACATGCTTCCTCCTCTTCATGAATTCTCAGGAGCGGCATTTTCTCCCCACACGGATCGCTGTCTCTTCCTTCTGTGAAAAGTCTTTCCTCTCAGTGTCGTTCTCGTGTTGATAAAAACAAGCTCCATTATTTTACCACAAAATTGAGCAGAAAACGCAAGCAGTCAAGCATTCAAACGGCAACTGCCTTTCGTTTAATCGTTTTACTGTTAAGAAATTGAATTCTTAAAGAGGTTCTTTGCGTTTGCAGCATACCTCTTATATAACGTCATTTTTTTCAAAATCTGCATTCATCTAATAAATCCAAGATTAAGCACCTTAAAAATAACATTACTAACTGCCATCTTAATGTGTCAAATACCTAAATTGGTGCAAGCTTTCTTTCAAAACCCCGTTGAGACCTTCCTTTATCTTGATCCACCTCAAACGGAAGCCTTAACTTTATTTTATTATGGTTCTGCTCAAAATAACAAAGTTGTTTTCTTGATTTTGAGTCCTAAAAAATAAAGCTTTAAAAACCCTTTGGGTCACATGATAATCCAACAGCTAGATTACGCCGTTTCAAAATGGTTAATACAGAATGAGCAGCATTTATTAATTTGCGCTCCAAAGTTAAATTGAAATGCTTGTCTTGCAAAATATGGGACGTTTTTATTTATTTCTGCCATTACGTACTAATATTATATAATGCAGCAAATGTTTCTGCTCTTTTTCATGGATGCTGTAATGAGCTGCTTGACAGAGCATGAACTCTTAGTAAATTGTGATCGTAGCGTAAACTGAATGACTGGAATTAAATTAAGACACCTGAAAAGCCAACTTGCCAACAGGGCAAAATAGTAAATTTTGTAATTTACGGGGTCATTAAGTAATGGCTAGATGAAACCAAGGAAAACGAACTCAGAGTAAGAAAATATATAATGATATTTAAAATTTTCTGGTTGGAATAATTTTCGGAGACGTCTTTAAGTAAAATACTAGGAGTTTGCGAATTAAAGGGCAATCTACGAAGGAATCAAAGCGAACCGATAAATGTATGCCTAAGTACATAGATCTAGAGGAATCTTCGAGGACTTGAGTATTTTAAGAGGAATGCATGTCTGAAAAAAGTAGAAACAGAAAAGTTTCAAGTTGGTTTTTAGATCATTTACTAACTCCTTCATTCTTTACTGGCCTTATAATAAATGCCCGTATTGTAAGAATCACGTGTCACGGATTTGGAGTCTTTACTTGGAGAACGGTGAGACATGTGTGATTTGCTTTTGATAATAGTTAAATTCAATTTTAAAATCAAATCCATCTTTTGAAAGAACAGCATTGTAGTGTATCCCTCAGCGATTGAAAAGTTGGGTATTGGTGACCAATATCGATTTGAGTTCAAATAATTAAAAAATCATAATATTTATATCCAACGCAATCAATTGAACATTAAATTTTTTTTGGCACTGAGTTATTTCCTCAAAATTTTGGCAAAATTTGCATATTTTCTTACAATTAAATAACTACATTTTATTGTCAAGTCATATCAAACGAATTACAATCAAAATTAATGCCACCTTGCAGTGAAATCTTTAAACGCTGTAGTAAACAAAGGGTCTTGACTGATGCCTTTAAAATGCGAGACCGCTCCTACTCTTTCAATGAAAATTATGCTAGAAGCAATAAATAAATCAAATTCTTACAAACTTGTTTTATTTAAAAATTGGCTTTGGCACCAATTCGAAACCTCCCAACCACTTTGAGGTTGCTAACTTAAAAATAAAAGGTAAGAACGATTTTTTGGTTATACATTATTTCTGATAATCATGAGAATATATTATGCAATGCCTTAGAAATTACCAAGTAAACCGAAGCCAAAATATCATATACTGCTTTCGAATTTATGCCGAAATGAGAGTTTCTGGCATCAAAGAACGAATTGATCTCTTTCAAAAAATTTCAGTTTCAACTGTGTATAGCAACGTTATTGGGCTCTGCATAGACAGGTATCTGTTTCAAACGTCAGTGAAACATTTTGATGCTGCTTGTCAGATATGCATAGTGATCCTGTATTTAGGCTTAATTTTGCTTGACAAAACTCATAGATCTAACTGCATGAAAATAAATAAACAAAATTTATCAACAGTTTCTGCAGAAAAATTAAATTGGTAACTGAGATTGCTGCTGAAGTAACTGCGTACTCTTGATGAGTTTGGATCGCTCGCTGGTGGTTACATGAATATTCAGAAATAATTTTGGTTTTGATAACTTAGAGCTCTTTCAGCTGATTAGAAGTAAAGAACATTAAAATAGAAAATAAAATAACTCGACCATCATTCAAAATGCATATTTTGATTTTGAAGCTACTTCAGTAAATATTGAACATTTTTAAACCTACCAAATGTCGATTTTGATGTGTTTGATTATAAAATTAATTTTTTCCTTTCAAAATCTTCTTTGAGATCTCTCTTTAATCTATTTTACCTTAATTGAATGCCTAAATTTATCTTTTTAGTCATGCTTTGAGCTCTACAGTTTGATTGATGCAAAATTCACATTATTCTGATTACGGGAAAACTTCAGGTTTACTAAACTACTAGATTGGCCCCATACTCCTGAACACGTTATTTATATCAATCTGAAAATTGTGGCTGTCTTACGACATGTAAATCCACCTCACTGTTAAAACATTAAATACACATTAAAGATTGGCTTTGAATTTCATTGAATCTTACCATAATGTAATGAAGTGTGACATTGATTTATTTTAATAAACTAATTGAACTGAGTTTATAGAAACCTCTTAGTGCCACTAGAATTCTTTCCTAATTTTCCATAAACACATGACATTTTTACCAAATCGTCTTTGAAATGTAGTAGTTGGTCAAAAATTTCCAAATCGGTCAGTTTGGGCGTGCATGCATTTAGTATAAGTTGACTACATCGAAATTAAAATACCAGAAAGACGTGCTAGTAGGTATGTCAGATCAAAATATTAAATAAAATCTTTAATTTGAGCTGTCAGGAGGTGTATTTGATTTCGAGCAGCGGTGCGGTATAAATTGCACAATTGCTGCTGTGTTGCATATCTGTTGAAAAATCGGTGTGTTTTATGAGCAGCATATATTTGCTTGATTTTTTGCCAGGCCATGGTTGTAGGCCTGTGCAAACACAAAAGTTTCATTTTGTTTGCATGTCACAGGGACGATTCGCCCTAATTCGTGATTAATGGAGCATTGAAGTTTAAGCACTCAGTCGATGCTTGTGCGTTGCAGTTATGCGAATATCCTTAGACCTGCGGATGAGTTTAGTCTAGACTTGCAACTATGGTAGATTTATTGCCTGGTGAGTCATTTACTTGGAATATTAGAAGGCATGTCCAAAATGGATCAAATTGTACCTAATCGCGCCAAAAACGAGCACACTCGCGAATGATGTTTGAAACTCAAATGACATTGTCGATCATGGATAGTGCCTTTTTGGTACTTGCCCTCACTATTCTAGTTAGCCGAATGTCTTATCTATTTCACAGTCACACACATTCAACTCAAAATTAGCGAAACGTTATTTAACAACAAGGAGTCCTTATTCGTGCAGTTCTAAGAAGACATTCTGCCCAATGTCAAGGCTGTTTTGTTGTCCTGACTTGCTGATTTAAATTTTTCAAGTATTTTAACTTCTTATTTTGGCGATAACGTTTCGATTGTGCCTGCTAATGATACTTAACTTTCTGCCGTGATGTTGCGATTCATTTGTTGTGTTACTGATGTTAAACCAGTGGAAAGTTTTGTCATGCATGTTCGAGTCCGTGAATCAATATTTTATCCTAGCTGCTACTTTCTTAAATTATCACAAGTAGCATTCGAAAAGCTTTATCCCTACCGTTATCACAACAAGTCGTTTGAGCGAAATCTGGCAGCAGAAATACTGGGTGATTTCATTAAATCTAGAAAATATCAGCTCTGCTTAATGTATTCCGTACAAAGAGCTAACGCTGATTGCTTTTATGAATTGCAAGCTAACTGCCAAACAAAATGGGTACTTTGGACAGTATCAGAGTGGGTCCTGGCCATTCATTCTCGAAACCAAATGGAAAAATCGTGTTGGTCACTTATTGAAGTTGAGGCGAAAAGCAGTTGGAAACTCTGATATCAGTCTGTTGAAAGAGTCAATATTGTACAGAGTCTGATCTGTGCTATTGCAGAGTTTATGCACCTTCTTGAAGACCAGGCTGTTAGTTTGAGGTGCTTTTGTCAACAAACCGAACTGACAAGAATTAGGGTGGTGTAAAGTTTAATGAGATTTGAAGTTCTAGTAATCCATATCTTGTCAGAGCATGACCCATTTTCGGATAAGCAGTTATGTAATTTGGTTGCGCTTTCAGCACTCTGATAGCATTGATTCGATAACCATTGGCAACTCTTGATCATTGTTATTCTTGGCTTTAGAAGGTTGCTTTCATCATGTTGTTGACACTCCAGTAAGTATTTTGAATAGCAGTTTTGTACATGGAGTCACAGAAAATCTGAATAGTTTTAACCAATAAACAACGACCAATCTGTCAGTTTGCCAGTACTGAAGCTATCAAGATGGAAGAGTGATTAGCGGATAGCAGAACAGAAGGGTAAGCACATGTCGGCCAAAGTGTAGGGCTACCTTGCAAATAATTGAGTAAGCCCTACATTGATCGTACTGCAGTCTGATCGCTTAGCCAAACCTCTAACCATTTACTTTAATATAATATACTCCTTCATAATTAAAAGCTCAACATTATAGCAATTATTGAAACTGATTGAATTGCTGTGGAAAATAGAGATGCCTGCAGCAGGATCGATTTCCATTAAGCAGAATCGTTAATGACAAGGGTAACGGCAGCCTGTTTCATCAGCTCAATGTAAAGATAAAGGCATGCTTATAGTTCAACACATGCTTAGGCGTTTTCGCTTGATCAGGCAGACCATTTTCGGCCTCAACTAATTTATAATTCAACAAACTCTTCATGTAACTTCGACCTTCGTACATTTACTACATTTTGGCTGAGCCATTTTAAATTAAATACGATGGCTGTTATTACTTGTCTACTGCCTTACTTGTAGAAAAAAGGAAACCCTGCTGCTGTTATTAAACAAGTAAATATAATCAAACGTGGTTCAGAGAAGCTTAAAATGACATTAGGATATTCAAAATTGCACTCACATACAAATAAAAATGCTTAAATCTTTATTTCGTGCTATTTTTTGAGTGACTGTCAAATGAAGCAACAATCTAAACTAAAAGAGATCTTGAAAAGCACGGGGAAACCAATATGCTAAAGAATGATTAAAGGTTTGCAGGAATAAAACTGCTCAGAGAAGCTAAAATGGCTCTCTTATGCATTTCATTCAGACCATTTGATTATGGCCAGTATTTTTTAATAATCAAATACCGAATTCTAATATTCATTTTTAAAATGGTTAAGCTTTTACAAAAAGAACATGTCTGGTGGCTGTTAAATTGTCTCTTCTACAGCAGCATGTTAATAAGTCAGCGCGTGATTTGTGCCTATCAGCCATTTTCAATATAAGCACAATGGAAACTAAACACATTCCTGAAGCCTGAAGAAAGTCCTACTGAATTCCATGAAGGAAGCTACAGGTAAAACCTTCATATTTGATAGATCCCCTTATTTGATGGCGCATATGTCGAAATCTACATCCTTTTGCTTATGTATTATTTTGATTTTGTGAATCTAATTGTATGAATCGTCTAGATCTTGGGCAGAAATCACCCATTAAGCTTATTTTTAATCCCTAATAACTGAGATGCACTCCAATCAAGTTTACAACTCTAGGAACAACCGATTTTTGAGTTAAACACTATCTGTAACGGTATGTGAGTCATAGTGGACACTGCGTCATTTCGAGTTGTTTGCTGAAGTGATCCTTTGGTAAGTTTTGTAAGATATTCACGAATTCTCGCAGCGATTCTAAAGAACTTAGTTAACGAACAGTAATGAACCAGGCTTTAATATATGATCTGCAACTGGATGAAGCGGATAATTAATCATAACCACGTCACCAACAGAGCAAAAGTGATATCTGGGAGGACGAAACAGCCTATGGATGAAAGAACCTCCATTCAGAATTCAAAACGAAATTAAATGAAATCAATTGAACAAAAATTGGGGCGTCAGTTCATTGGAATAGAAGTTAGAAGTCGCAGAGTGTGGGAGGGCTGACAGATCTTTGATTCGACACAGATGAATATAATTGGTGGGTTGCTGCCATTAGCCCTTTAGGTCATGTTGCGCAATCGAGGCAGAGGTTCGATCTTGATACTGCACCATTTAGAAGCTTTTGTATGCAAGAAATTCTGATCTGACTTACTGGGTCATAAGGTGGAGCCTCTTAGTTGCATGACTGATATGCCTTAATGTGCCTATTATTGCTGAAGTTATTTTTCAATCTGCTGATTGGCTGATTAATCTGACCCTTTGATTGCTTAAGCTAGCAGTGTAATCTCATGCATTTGAACTTGTAGACAAGAGGTTATGTCTTAGAGCTCTTCTAAAATCTGTAGTTCGTGCACAGCCATCAAACCCATGTCATTTTTAATAATCTAAATGCGCTTCAAGGCAATAACAAGAACGCGCAAGAGCAGCTGGGCTTTATAAGATTTACAGAACTACAAAACATTCTCTTTTAATGAATCAAGATCTGCTAAATCATTCTAGAATCTAGAAATCAAATCTCTAGGCCAAAACATTCTAAATTAAACTCAACATCACGCTTGTTAAAAAATGAACCGATATTCACTTGCGATCTCAAAGTCCATTTATATGATGGCAACAGTGATTAATTGCAAAAATGACAAAAATTTAGTGCCAAATGGGTGATTCAATTCATGAATATATTGTTTTGCTTTTTCAGTTGGCTGGAAAAGTGGTTTTAGTATCGCATAAGCTGAGTAAATTTTTCGCTAAAACGGGGCTTAGGAATTTATTTCGAATGCTTTACGACCACATGAAATTTCTTTAGATTCGCCAATTGGAACACCTAGCAAAAAGAAAGCTTTAACAACGAAAAATCTAGCAGGATAAAATCGATTCTCTATGAGCAAGAAATCGAATCATAGTTTCAACACTATTTATCAGATGCGCATAAAGTTCTTAAATTTAGGTTTATTTTTGCGCAAAAATAATCATGTTTTAAAATTGATAGCCACATTTTCAATTTTATTCAACGTGATTTAAAGTTCTCAGAGTTAATGGAACGCAAATTAGCATTAAACAAGTTTTGGTGAAGGTGAGGCTATTGGGCATAGCAAATAACTTTGCAATTTTTTAACGCAATATTTTTGTTTGAAATATCAACTTTGAGAGTGAACATTTTAAATGAATTCCATTCATTATTTCCAACTCTAACGAACGTTAATAATTAAAATCAACAAGGATTCAAATTTATAATCTGTTCTGAAATGTTATTCGTGTAACACTGTTTTCTGACGTGAATTTGTTTTTAAAATCCAAAATATTTAGCCGCGTTCGCAGCTGTTCAATTACCAACAACAGATATTAAAATTTTCCTGTTTCCGTGAGTCCCAGAAATGGGAAATTTTTTTAGAATTCCAAATACAAACGGCAATTAGATGCTGTAAATGCGTTGCATTGAATTTTCTAAAGTTGGGCAAACATGGGATTGTAAACTTAAAGTTTCGAGGAACGCACTAATTTTAACCATGATTTTTGTCTTTACACGTGAGCTGAAAACATTTGGTATTAAATGAATTTATTATTTGATCTCCAAAAGATTGATTACAGTAAAATATCTACCATTTCAACCTTTGAGTCTTTGAATTTAGCAGATAACTACGCAAAGGTGAACAAAAACTCATTCTGAAAACCATTTGGATTAGAATGATCACTAGCGCTATAAAGTCATGATGCAAACGTATTTGAATGAGTGTGTTTAAGTATTTGAGCTACTGATAATCAAGCTAGGTTTGGTTTTTCTTTGCCAATCATCTCAAGAAACATAAATTTCAAGCCTGATTTTAAAGACCTAACTATCTAAAAATAAATATGCTGCATTATTTACGAAACTCAGTTTATTAGAAACACCTCACATTTGCATAATAAAGTTATAGTTTAGTTGTGCAAAAACAATTTACTGCATGTTGTCTGAGAACTGCATATTTACTGCACGTTACTAAAAATATCTGTTTTAATCGACATGATGTTTGAGCTGCTTTGAAATTCGAACTGCCTCTCTTCACGGCATTTCGGAAAATTTTCTTGCCACATAAATGGCATCATCCAAAAAGTAATTGTAAAATTGTGAGAAAGAAGAATTATTAATGTGACTGTTGGAAAGCGTTCATGCCTTGCCCACTAGCCACATAGCACAGCAGCATGATCTGCACTAACAAAATTTGTAAAATACGCATTTGCTTGCATGTTTTGTAAGAGCCCATAATATGATTCTGTGATTTAAATGCAGATCAATTTGCCAATTTATTTCAGGTTTGCTTGAATCAAAAACTAATTTCCTACTAAAGTAGGCAGTGACTTACTAATTTCATCTCAAACTTTCCTGTTTGGTTGTACCAAAAGCATAGAGTCAAGCAAAAGAGCGTTTTGAATTTGACGCATTTAAGTTTGCCTATCAAAGTTACGTTAAGTTGCTAAGTATTTTACAGATAATAGGCTCTTTACACCCGATTCGTTACCCCATCAATCCAATTAATACTTGTATTAAGCCTTTTCCCATCTTCCGCGAAAGTTATTTGAGCACATTGAAATTTGTAATGTCTCGTAATGTACAAGTCAAAATTTCGAATTAATATGAGCAGCTGGCAGAGCACATTATATCTTAACAAATGTGTATAAAAGCGGCTGATTTTTTTGTGATTTGTTTGGTATTTATACCTTTCTTGAAGAACAGCTTAGCAAAAGATAAACCATTTCATAATTTAAACACAACTGAGATTAAATACGGCGAATCGAACTCAAAACGCTTAAAATTCTAAACGGACAATTTGCTACTGCATGTACGCCTATTTTTACAACACTTTCTGCATTATTGTAAGCATAAAGGCTAAGGTGACAAAGTGCAGTCATTTAAGAATACTAACACAATAAATTGCCATTTTAACAGCGGCATCTCAAACATACTTTTGCTAATCAAGGAGCAGACGATATCTAGAAAGTTTGAATCAAATGCGTCTTTGCTCCAGCTGGTGAGAGCTCACGTATTCGTTTCAACTGTGATTTCTCTTTTTATTGTGTTATCAGTCCTAGATTTGGTGTCAATCACCTTGAATTCACAATCGATTCATCATGTGCAGCTAACAAAGAGTGCATTTAATTGCTATTTCAAAAATATTTTAACCTAGCAAGCGCACTACATGCTGATTTGGACTGTTTCAATAGGGTGCTTTACCACCAATTTGAAATATGATGCATCCATATTAATGCGTCTGTGAAAAATCGTTGATGTTTCAGTGTATTTAGTTCAACTATTTATTCTGCAATTTCCGACTATGCCATTCATAGCTAAAAGGAAAGATATTGAAATGATTCTAAATCATTCAATTTACTTTGCAAATATGTATGAAATGCGACCTATCGTGACTTTGTTTTATCGCCTAATTAGTTAGCGTCAGGCAAAGTTAAGTAAAAGTTCGCCAAAAGCACTGCTGCATTTAATTTTTAATTCCAAAATTCACGATGCAGTTGAGAGAACATTTTTTTTCTTCAGGCTATTTTTACGATCTTAAAGATAAACTGCGAAAGAATCCTGCTCTTTTTTGGTAAGTCAAGTCAAATTATCAGGCCTTTGTGTGTAAAGCTGCTAGTAAAATCATTAAGGCAACCGGATTCGGTTAAATTCGCAGTTCAAGAGATCAATATCTCTGTTTCACTTAAAAACGGCTTTTTTTAAATTTTGTATTAACAATCTCTTATGTGCAAATCTGATTGATATTTTGAAAATAAATATAATATGTTTGGAAATTGAGACCACTTTCAGTTTATGGTACAAACGAAGGCAAAAAGTTACAGTGAGCACCTAAATGCAAACATATCCCATGCTGCCAATGATACCTGTAAAGATACAAAAATACATACCGATCTAAATTCCACAAGTTGTCTTAGATCAGTTGGCTATACACGAAGAATATTGTCAAACTTACAAAAACTTTGAGCGGTATTATTGAAGAAACTTTGCACATGCTATTAGCGCTATTTACTGCTAATCTTGACTAATTCCATTGCGTAACTGTACAATTAGTCTTAAATCTCATAAATAACGCATTTTTCACAGGTTCGACAATAAATTTTATTTTTTTTACTTTATTTTCTCCCGATCTATTAGAGCAAGTCCCAAGGACTTATTGGTACAACAGAAGAACAAAAAGCTTTTATAGCAATTAAGCACAGCAGTCAACACAGAACATTAAAAGCGTTTATTGACGTCTTCGTTTGTCTGATCTCTTCTTTGGCATGGCTTTGCCGTGCAGGTAGCAGTTCAGCTTAGTCGAACCACCTCGTCCGATTTCGTCCGTCTTCAAATCTCCTCCAGAAACCAACATTTTGGTAGAGATTCAATTCATATTTACTTGTACGTGCATTCCACACTCAGGCTTGAGACCACAAATCCAAGTATTTACATCATGCCTCCTGTATCAAGCTGTAAGAAGTTGTACTTCTGCTGGAATAATTTAATTTTATACGTCCGGAGGTTGATTAGTCCCATCCGGCCGACCCTCTTATTAGCATCCAGAGTTGCCCCTGGGGTTTCCGGTGGTCACCACCAAGAAGTTGAGAGTAAGTTTGACCACAGTGATTTCATATTTTTTATTCCTCCCCACCCAATAGGGGAAGTCCCAAGGGCTTTTTGGGGGTACAACAAAAATACAATAAAGTTACATATTATAGCATAGAGCAGTTATCATATGTTCAGTGACCCGCTGGTCTTTTCCTGGCATAATTGCGTGGAGCGATAAAATTCAGTTTTTCTGCTGCATCTCATGGTGTACCTGGGATAGAGCTCTTCCCAGCCGTGATGGAGCAGACGTGTATTTTATCCTGCCTGAGGGACTTTTCGTCGCCGTCTGTTTTCCTCTCTTCCACTATATCTTTTTTCTCATTCGTTTTCAGCTTTTCTGCTTTTTCAACTTTAATTTGATTATTTTCTCCCCTCTCTTGGTTTCTTATTTTCTTTAATTTCGACTGAAGGGTGAGAGTTTCTAATATGTCTTTCTAGAATCCTTAAGTCTTAAATCTTTTAAAGCAGTCAGTAAAAGGGCACCTTAGTCAATGGTACAATATTTCTTCAGTTGTAAGTTTTTCCTCTCGATGATCTTTATTTACGTGTCTTCGCACATCTCTTATTCTGGCGGAGGATCTTCAGTAGTTTGCGTTGGAACAGACAAAATCACGTTGCCTTTCTCCTACCAGCTTCGGTGTATAATTTTCGTCTCGAACTTTAGGGCTTTACTTTGGATCTAGTTGCCATGAATCTGAATGCTCTTGCCATATGTCTTTCGCATTCTTAATTAATTGAAGCATTCAGTTCCTTGTTTGTGAAGCCTTCTTAGTTTCGCCTTTTTCAAAGTTTCTGTCAAGCTTGTAGAGTATCAGGCTGCCTTTGTTAATTCTCAAGCTCTTCCATAGGTTCAACGCGCATTGAGAGTTCCTTTCGGAGTTCCTCGACAGTTTCGGCTCTTCGCGAATACAATCCAGGTGTCATACGTCGAGCCATATTCTGTATTGCTTATAGTTATTGTTATCTTTTACTTTCATGACAACAGTAGATAATCCGTAGGTGAAAGTAGGATCAACAAAATTCCCACCAGATATACTTTCAGGGTGTTTTTGAGACTTCTTGAGCGCAGAAATGGTCGTAGTCGTATTAAGTGCTTTTGTGCCCTGGCTGAGTCTGCTTTTATTGCTTCGTCTGACTCACCGGTGTCTTGAATTATGAAACCAAGATATTTGAAGTGTGAGGCACGTCGAAATGACATTCCTGCTGCTTCAAGAGGCATTTGGTCCTCACTATCTCCAATTTGAAACCAAAGGGTCTTTTTCGCTGCTATTCGCATTCCCTATATACGCATCGTTTTTTCCAGAAGCTCTAATAATCTGACAGCTGCTACTTTGTTTTGCGAAATAAGACATAGGTCATCTGCGTATTCTAGGTGATTTAGCTGCCATCTTTTACCCGAGTGATCGATCATCTGTACTGCACTGCCCTTAAGTATGTAGAAGGCTTAATCCAATATGAGTTGGAAGGTTAGGTTGAAGAGAAGTGGCCCTTCTTTTGAGCCTTGTCTCACACCACGTTTCATCTCAAAGTAGTCTCTTGTTCCCCTCAATTTTCCCTTCGGTGCGTCCATCAAGGACTTTACTGAATGGATCATTTGCCAAGAGCAGCCAAGATCTATCGTTCATTTGATCATTGCAGCCTTTGTTTGCCTTTTCTATGTCGGCAAACACTACCCCTATTTTCTGCTTCTAGTCCACAGCTTTCTGTACAATAATTCTTATTCCAAATATAGCCTGTTCGGTTGATCTTCCTCCACAGAATCCAAATCGGATGCTTGAGGGTGATTCGGCAAAATCGTGCTTCAAACGTTGGCACAGAATAGATGCATATAACTTACCTAATGTACCCAAAAGGAAAACTCCACTATGGTTTGCAGGATATGTCTGCGAACCTGTGTAAGAGTCATTGAACACTTTTAGAAGGTAGGCATTTAGACACTGATTAACCCATTTCAGTAGTTCGGATCTAATTCCATTTTCGCCAGGACTTTTATGTAGTTTTAATCTATTTTTGGCTACCTCGATCTCCTCCACTGAACTAGAAGAATCCCTTGGTAGAAGATCATACTTTTAAATTTCTTTGGTGGTTCTTTCTTTAAACATTTCCCAGTTGTGTGCGACCAGATCTTTTGGTTTAACTAGTGTCCTTCCAGTTTGTGTATTCCATGAGGAGTTTTCCTTCATCCTGTCCTTCAGCAGCATGAAGGCCTTACGAGGTTGTTTCTCTGCGAAATATGCAGGAAAGTTGTTTAATCTCTCTTCTTCATATGCTTTTTTCCAGTTTCGTATCACCTTGTTTCTTTGCTCTATGTACCTCATAAATGTTTCCTAAGATGGATTTGAGAGCCAATTTGATCTCAACTGCTTTTGCAGCAGTAGTTCTTTATCTCCCTTCTCGCAGAGAGCTGGATAACATCCGATTTTCTTTCGTTCAGTTTTTTGCTTTGTTGTTTTGGCGGCAGCATTTTCTATAGATTTCAAGATATCTTCGTATGTAGTTGTCAAATAGTCCTGAGGTAGTTCCCTTTTGAGATGTTCCTGGTAAGTTTCCTTCGATTTTCCTATTTGTTCGATGCCTTTAGGCAGTTGCCATCGTTGCTTTTGACTATATATGCCCTCCTTTAAAGTTATGTTCTTTCTTTTTCCTAAGCGTTTTCTAATGTGTGATTTGATCTTGAGGATTACTGTTAGTAAGCAGTGATCAGAGTTTGCGTCTGCCTTTCTAGAAATTCGTTTATCACTTTTAAGGAAAAGATTTGATCTTCTCATCAGAACCAAGTCAAGAGTAGCACCTTCTCCTGTAGTATGGTACCAGGTCAGTCTTCGAGTCGTTGGTTCCCTAAAGAAAGTAGTCATCACGTGTAAATTATATTCTTGGCATAGTCCCAGCAGCCTTAGTGGGTTTTCTGTAGTGTCTTCTTGATCAGTACAGGGACCGATCAGTTTAGCACTGATGTTATGGGCATCAACGTCCAATCTGCAATTGAAATCGCCAAGGATGAGTATTTGTGTGCAGTCTGGAGGGAGTAGTTTATAGGTTTTGGCCACAAGTTTGTAGAGGGAATCTTTAACCGTTGCGACCTCCGTACACTCGGTCGGAGCAGAGCATGCCATCAGTCCAGCTTTGACTCCTCCAATTTGGAGTGTCACCGTCGCAAGTCTGTTTAAGATGGGGTTAAATTCAGCTTCTATGTTCTTTTCAACCAAAAAGGTGACCCCATCATTTGGTTTAGGGCTTTCGCTGTGTCCAGAGTTGAAGAAAGCCTAGTTATCGATATTTAAGGAGCAGGATTTCAATCGAGTCTCCGTTAAGACAACAATCTCTATATCCGTACCAGAAGTCTCTTCAGCTATCTGGCGGAGTTTCCAACCATGCTACAGCCGCGCACGTTCCATAATCCGAGGTTCTGACCATGAATCTAGGTATTACGTCGTACCTATTTTAAGAGATTCTTGGTGGACCCAGACTCTATTTGCCACTGGCATAAAATGACTTCATACGACCAGTGGTTTGTTAGTCCTCTCCAACTGAGCCTGAAAATAATTGTTAGTAGGCAGTGGTCAGAATTTGCACCTGCCTTTCTAGAAGCTCGAATGTCACTTATTAGGAAAATATTTGACCTGTTCATCAGAACAAAGGCAAGAATAGCACTAAGTCAGTCTTCGAGAACATTCACTGTGTCCAGAGTTTAAAGAAAAGCGTTTTTCTATATATCTGCTCACCAAATGCAGTCTCGCACGCGCCACTTACACGAAAAGAAAGAGAGGAAAGGAGGCAGATATCATCTCTATCTGCATCGGTAACCCTCCAAGCCCTTGTTTGTGTACTTCCTGCATCGCTTCGAATTTGCCTTCAATTTCTCTAAGACCAATTGTCTCTGCCATTGTCTTGGTGACTACGGCTGCTGAATTGACCTGCATCCTTTCAACAGCACTATTTGCGCATTTTCGGCCCTATTCAGTGTCATACTTTTCTACCGTCATTGTTGCAGTTACCAATCCTGCATATTACTAAATCGATGCGCTGTATTTCAATCGCATTTGCACTTCTCTCGCTAGCTATTTATGTATTTAATGGTCAATGTATCCATCGATTTTATTCATCCATCCATCCCTCAATCTCACCATCCAACTCTGCATCTATTGCTTTTCATTCATCCATTCACCCAAACACATCTCAAGTACACAGACACTACTAGACCCTCTAAAGCTACATAGATTGAATGATTGATCCCTTGCGCCATGTCAAGTTATTGAATCGTCACTTAATTTTACTTAGTCTAAGTCTAGCAGACTATGGCTGATTCTGACACAATTGATCAATGTATGGACTTGATAATAAATATTATTTCTCTGTATGCCTGTTTCTTTCTCCCTCTCTAACTGGGTATCTTTGTGAGCTTGATCATGGGCCTACTTTGGTCGGTGTCAATATTTCGAATCGGATTGGTAGGTCTGGTGCTGTTGAGACTGATGGAAAGCCAAGTTTGAACCACGTAGAGCAAGAGCTGTTTGTCAGTTGCCAACCACAGTGTTACGGTAGGCCAATGAGATAATACTTTGAGAGTGTGCTGACTTAGAAAAGGCCTTATTGTGAAGAAGGAGAGAATAAAGGCGAACGGTGCGAGTATCAGTGAGATAGGAGTGCCGAATTTCATGTTGAACTGAAAACCAGGATTAGAAGACAACAAAATAACCGGATCAATCGGAGTTAGAAGATGTTTGGCGTTGTTACATGAAACACTTACCTCCTACACCAGAATGGTCACTTATAAATGCCAGCGTTGTCACTCTCATCTGAACGACTTTCCCAAACACCAGAAACGATTATCACCAAAATGTAGAACTGACCAGGATACAGAGCCCTAAAAGAGCAAATATGGTTGGATGCGCGATATGCTTAAATGCAAACTCGAAGGGAAAGTCTAAAGTGCAATTCTTCCTCATCCTCCCCACCTTACCACTCCAGGATCCGCAGTCTAGATGAAATCTACTAACTCTGCAACAACAACCCATACATTGGTAGTGTTATCACCGTGTCCCACAGCTCTGATTGCCTTACCTGTCAATGCAGCTACTATTGGCTCTGTCAAGCATTTTGTGATCTCGCAATGCAGGTCACCCAATCGCAGGAATATAGTATTTCGCGTCGATTTGAAATCGAGAAACTGAGGAAGCCTCACCTACAAGGAATTGGATGCCTCAGTAAACTACCGATGCGAAATAAATATGGCAAGGGGACTGCGATCTGAAGGAAAGCCTTGAAGGTCGAGAGGATAACTATACACTTAGACAAAGTGACATTGTCCGTACCAACGCAAACTGCAACAGACGAGACAGTGGAGAAGAAGGTCACGAAAGTGAAGAGACACTGGACCGTTAGCCAAAGTGCATTTCTAAAGACTGCCTTAAAAGATACAGGTAGCAGTTTAGCTTCCTCTAGGCACCTTGTCCATCTTCGTCCGTTTTCATGTCTCGTACTAGAAATCTTTCAAAATTCCGATGGAGATTTAGTTCATCGCTACATGCACGTGTATTCCACACTCCAGTGTGAAACCATGCCTCACAAGCCAAGCCGTAAGAAATTGTACTTCTGCCGGCATAGTCTAATTTTATATGCCTGGAGGGTGATTAGTCCTAACCGGCCGAGATCCCCTAAATATATTCCCTTCAGCAGGCCCATATCTTTAGCATCTATGGAATACTTTGCTTCCCACGATGCACTATAACTCGTCATTTTAGGTAACATATATTATGTTCGTGTTTTTCCAGTAAATCTGGTGCAGCCTTCTTTCAAGCAGACCTCAAACTTGGCTTCGAAATACTCATCATAGACATTGGTTGAAATTTGAAAATCTGTTGAAATAGGAACCTGCGAATTAATGAATGCCTCCTTTTTCTTTCAGGTTAAATCCCCAATCAACCATCCGTCCGTCTGCTACTCACTTATCCGTAGAACTGCCTAAACACACCCAAACCCTCACAAACAAATACACACATGTGCATATTTTGATGGAATCCTTCATCATTAGATGATGAATCACCTCAAAACTGGGCATTCTATGTGGATTTGACCTTGTCTTCTGTGATCTAACAGTGCATACCACTCCACTTAGATAGTATGTCCCGGTTCAACTGATTGCAACTCAATAAAGTCTCCTCTCTCCTTCTCTCGCTCTCTCTATCAAATCAGATGCCGAGGTGATTCCCGAATCAATGTGTTTCAGTCTAAGCACCCAGCGCCACCTACTCTACACAACCAACACAACACAAAATCTCCAATTAAACACCTCGCCTTCGAGATGGCAGACCCTCTACCGTGCAGTTTGGATTCCCAGTTCAAACCAATGCATCCAGCCGAAATAGACTTGGCAGTTTTGATAGCTATAACAATCACGAGTTGAAAAAGTGGCCCTGAAGAGGGCCATGGAAAGCGTTGATAGTGCTAAAGCTTGAATAGAAACAGACGAAGAAACTAACATGCGAATCTCACATAGCCCTGAACATGGCAGTGAACCCACAACAAATTCATAGCTGGAGCAGATTGGAATTTTTTATCTACTCATTTATTACCTTCAGATGTTAAACCATCGCTTCCTTTTGCCTCTTTCTAGTCTCTTTCCTTGTTGCATCAATGCTATCTGGTAGTTTATTCATCTTAACACAGTACTTGATTGTTATTTGTGTCATTGCAAACACACTTATTTATAAACATTTGAGCATTCTCAGTGATTTACTGTTCTCCGTCTTCTGACGCAATCTATCGTTAGCAAAATTATTCATTCTCACACTAATATTCGATCATCTTTAAATAACTCTATTTACTTTACGTCAAATAATTGTAGTCCATTCGAAATTTCATCTTTATCTCCCCACATTTTTATCAGTATAATTGTCCACCCAGCCAACCATCAGCTCATCCCTCCTTCCATCCATCCATCCATCCATCAATCCATCCACCCTTCCGTCTATTGCAGCATAGATCGATGGAGTTACCTAGTGCTTCGTGTTGATCTATTACTTCAAAGACTTGCAGTTTGTGGATGATTCTGATAAAAGTGGAAAGAAGCTGAGTAGGATGAGAAATGCTAGCACAAACGCCATGACAGTGTTCTCTAGGCATTTGTATAAAGACGTTATCAACAGGTCTGCCTCTCTGTCAGCGTTTGTTAAAATCATTACGGGCCGTCTCAGATGTGATAGGATTCGACGTAGAAAATCTCAGCATAGCTGGCTTCTCAGTCTTTAGGGACAGAATCATTGCTGCAAGTTGGTCAGAACACCATCCAAACTTTGTGATTATTAATCAAAAATTAGTGTTTCCTCTCAATTTTGCATGATCTGTATCAGGAAGAACTCTACTGTACACTGCGAATTCCAGCATAATATCACAGCTTCGAGGTATTAGCCCCAATCTCTAGCAATTTAGATTGACATTTCAAAGCCATGCAACCATTCAAAGTGGACTCGTAGACAACTTCACACAGCTGCAACAATCACGCTTTGAAGGAGTGTCTCTAAAGATGAACAAATAGCTTGTATAGCAATAAAGCGCAACAGTCAAAGCAGAAGTAAAAACGCTTGCGGTTGATTTCGTGTCTGTGCTACTCTCATGTCATTAGCCGGCTTTAGTTCATATACAAATAAGACTCACTCACCTACCAATCACTGCGAAACCAGAACAGATAATTTATCAGCAAGTCAGTGTAACGGTAATATGGTGTCACTGTGATTGCACTTGCCAACCAGATAGTACGCCACAGTTGAGCCGAAATGAATTCACACCAAGCCATCGATGAACACCTGGGAGAAAATATAGAAGAAAGCTCAATTGAGGAGGCACCCAAACAGGTTCAAACGAACCTCGCCCACTAGTTCATGATCCGGAACTGAATTGCAACGAAGTGATTGACGTACGTCGAAGCCAACTCGAGAATATATCTCAGTCTTTTTATCAGACACTCCTTCCTTGTTATCTGTGTCATTGCAAACACACCTATTTATAAGCATTCTTGAGTAGACGTCACATAACGAAAATTCAAACATTCTCAGTTGTTCACTATATCGCTGTCGCTAATGCAATCTGTTGTTCGCAAAATTAATCTCTGTCTGACTAATATTTTATCATTAGAATGCTGCTCACTTTTCTCTGACGTTAAAGCGTTGCAGCTCATTTGCATTTACAATAATATCTCCCCCGATATTTATCAATCTAATTGTCCATCCGCCTATCAATCCAACCATTCTTTTCATATATCCATCCATCCGTCTTTCCTTCCATCTATTGCAGCATAGATCGATCGATTGAAATAGTGCCCCACGCTAAGCTGTTTATTCATCATTTGTTTTTAATTTGGTCTAAGAGACGCAGATTGAAAAACGATTTCAGTAAAAGCGGAAAGAACCCGAGTAGCAGTGCTGTTAATATGGTACAGTTGTTGATTTATTTCATTCCTATTCGCCCTTTGGGGCAAGTCTCAAGGACTTATTGGGGGTAAAACAGAAATGTAATAAAGTTACATGTTATAGCATAGAGCAGTTATTTGACGTATATTGACCCACTTTTCATTTCTCGGCATGGTTACGTGGCGCAATAAACTTCAGTTCTTCTGCTGCTTCTCATGGAGTGCCTGGGATAGAGTTCATTTCGGCCCTGATGGAGCAGATGTGAATTTCATCCCTCTTGAGGGACTTTTCGTTGCTCCCTATCTTCCACTCTATCGTTTTTTCTCATTTGTATTTAGCTTTTCTGCTTATTTTAACTCAGTTTGATTCTTTCCTCTTCTCCGTTGGTTTTTATTCCTTTCTGAAATTTCGACCGAAGGGTGACAGTTCCTAATATGTCTTTCTAGCCAACCTTGAGTCTTGTATCTTTTAAATCAGTCAGTAAGAGGGCACTTTGGTCTCTGGTCCAATCTCTCTTCAGTTGTAAGGTTTTCTTCTTCATGATCTTGTCTTAGGAGCATTTGCATATCCCTTATTCTGGCGAAGGATCTTTGGCAGTTTACTTTGGTACAGACAATATCACATTGCATTTCTCCAACCAGTCTATGTGTATAATTTTCGTCTCGAACTTAAGGGCTTGCCTTTGGATCTGGTATCCATTAAACTGAGTGCTCTTGCCATATTTCTTTCGCGTCCTTAATTATTTGAAGCCTCCAGTTCCTTGTATGTAAAGCTTTCTTTGTTTTGGCTGTTTCAAAGTTACTGTCAAGTATGGAGAGTATTAGGCTATCTTTGTTAGTTTTCAGGCTCTTCCATAGGTTCAACCTTTTTGTCTGTATAAGACTTGCCAGGTTCCGCATTCAGAGTTCCTTTCGGAGTTTCTCGATAGTTTTGGCTTTTCGCAAATACAGTCCAAGTATCATACGGCAAGCCGTAGTCTGCGTTACTTTGAGTTGATTGTTATTTTTACTCGCATGACAAGAGTAGATAATCCATAGATGGTTGCAGGATCGACGAAAATTCCCACCAGATATGCTTTTAGGGTGTTTATTAGACTTAGTGGACACAGAAATGGTCGTAGTCTTATTAAGGTTTGCTTTTATTGCTCCATCTGGATCGCCGGTGTCTTAAATTATGAAACCAAGATATTTGAAGTTTGAGGAATGTCGGAAAGACATTCTAGCTGCCTCAAGAGGCGTATGGTCCTCACTGTCTCCAATATGATACCAGAAGGATTTATTTGCTGCGATTCCCATTCCATATTTATGCATCGTTTTCACCAGATGCACTCTTAATCTGACAGCTGCGACTTTATCTGGCGCAATAAGACAAAGTTCATCGGCGTATTCCAAATGATATAGCTGCACCTTTGCCCGATTGATCGATCATCTGAACTGCACTCCCCTTAAGTGAGTTGGCAAGTCAGGTTGAAGAGAAGTGGGCCCTATTTTGAGCCTTGTCTCACAAAACATTCCATTGCAAAGTAGTCTCTTGTTCCCCTCGGTTTTCCTTTCGATACATCCATCAAGGACTTTACTGAGTGGATCATTTGCCAAGAGCAGCCTAGATCTATCATTGCAGCTGTAGGCAGCGAGTCAAAGGTCTTTTCCAGGTCGACAAACACTAGCGCTATTTTCTGCCTTTTGGTCCACGACTCTCTGTATAATGGTTCTTACTCCAAGTATAGCCTTATCGGTTGATTTTCCTTCACAGTATTCAAATTGGCTTCTTGAGAGTAGTTTGTCAAAATGTTGCTACTAAAAGGAAAATTGATTTATAGTTTGCAGGATCTGTCTGCGAAAATTTGCGCTTTTGCGATCTATAGGAGTAGTCTCATTATAGAATTCATTGAAAATTTTTTGAAGGTAGGCATGTATACACTGATTGTCCCATTTAAGTATCTCAGATCTAATTCAATTTTCGCCGGAATTTAATTAGTTTTAATCTATTTTTAGCTATCTCAATCTCCTCAATTGAAATAGAAGCGTCTCTTGGTAGATGAGCATAGTTTTTAATTTCTTCAGTGGTTCTTTACTTAAACAGTTCCCGGTAGTGTGCTACCAGATCTTTTGGTTTAACTAGTCTGCTGTTAGTTTGTATGTTCCATGAAGAGTTTTTTCTTTTAAATGTACTTCAGCAACATGAAAGCCTTACGAGTTTGAGTCTCTTCGAGATATACAGGAAATTTATTTAGTCTCTTTTCTTCATATGCTTTTTTCCAGTTTCTTTTCAGATTGTTCACCTTGTTTCTCTACTCCTTGTACCTCACAAATGTTTCCTGAGATGGATATGAGAGCCAATTTGCTCTCAACTGCTTTTGTAGCACTAGTTCACTATCTTCCTTCTCGCAAATAACTGGATACCCTCCGTTTTCCTTTCCTTCAGTTTTTTGCCTTGTTGTTTCGGCAGCTGCATTTTCTTTTGATTTCAAGATATCTTCGTATTTAGTAGTCAAAGTGTCCTGAGGTATTTCCCTTTTGAGATGTAAGTGGTATGTTTCTTCCGATTTCCTTATTCGTTGCCATCGTTGCTTTTGAACATTTATGTCCTTCTTAAAAGCTTTGTTCTTAATTTTTTCTAAGCGTTTTCACAGATGTGATTTGAGCTCAAGAATTACTGTTAGTTAGCAGTGATCAGAGTTTGCGTCTGACTTTCTAGAAGTTCATATATCACTTATAAGGAATGGAGTTGATCTCCTCATTAGAACAAAGTCAAAAGTAGCACCTTTTCCTGCAGGACGGTACTAGGTCAAACTTCGAGTCGTTGGTTTCCAAAGAAAGTATTCATCACGTGTAAATTATATTCTTGGCATAGTCCTAGCAGTCTTAGACCGTTTTCTGTAGTGCCTTTACGGTCAGTAAAGGGACTGATTAGTTTGGCACCAATGTTACGCGCATCAGATCCCAATCCACCATTGAAATCGCCAAGAACGATATTTTGTGTGCATTTAAGAAGAGGTAGTTTGTATGTTTTGGCCTCAAGTTTGTAGAACTTTGATTCTTCCAAATTGGAGTGTCAGCTTTGCAAGTCTGTTTTAGACAGGGCTAAAATCAGCTCCTATATTCTTTTTGACCAAAAATGTGACTCCGCCATTTTGTCTAGGATTTTGCAGCGTACAGAGCTGAAAAAAATCTAGTTGTCATTGGCGAAGTTATCATTTTTTGCTACAGCGAATAAAATCACTTGAAGGAGGGTAAAATGACTCAGCTGCAGCTGATGCTTCTACTTCGACAATGAGCTATGACAAGAATGAGCAGATGAAAGGAAACTTGAAAGAGTGGCAAGGTAAATTTGCCACCGTTACAACTTTGCGAAGTGATCTTCGCGCACTGAAGCGTAAGAGGAGATGAAGCGAATCGCAAAGGCATGGTAAGAAGACAGCTGATGATGCAAAGAGGGATTAAATAATACCTTCTAAAACATTAATTTGGACTCTGAATATTGGAGGTTATGAAAAGTTTGAGGGTGTAAAGAAAAGAGATGGGGAATAAGAGCGTTTGAATCGACTCTTGTTCGTTCTCTCCCACATTCGCTCAATTTCAAACTTTAAAAGTCAGCTCTTAAATACCTTGAAGAACCCTCACATTGATAAGCAGTCTTTATCTTATCGGACTGTTAACGTTGAATTCAATGTGTACTAAAATCTGTCCAGTATATCCAACTATTACTTGAGTGCTTGTTGAGCTTCTACCCGATTTGATTTGATTGTTGGTCCTCTAATATCTGCTCTACGTAGGTATTCATCCAGTGTTTGTGGTCACCAATCAAAAAGTAGCGTTTTATTTCAAGTGGGCATGGTCTGTGTCAAAAAAGAATTTTACTGCGAACCATCGGTACTTTATTCAAATTCCTGCATAATATTACATCTTCGAGATAGCAATACATTCCAAACCATATCAGCCATCCAAAGTGATATCATAGCCTGCAGCCATTTCCAGAATGTCTGACAAATTCTTAGCTCATACCCGTTTACGCCTTTTAGACATTCACGTGAGTAGCAAAATCGCATATGCCTATTTCGATGGCCCAGGAATTTCAACAGTAAACTCAGCTGCTGCATCTTAAGCACTGCCTGGAGAGCTATGATGCATGCACCAGCATTAGGAAAGGGTGGCCCTGAAGAGGGTCAAAGAATCCTTCTACAAACTTGTAGCCAAAGCCTATGTATTACGTCACATTAGAGGTGGAAATATGTTTATTCTTGGCAACTTCGGTGACAGATTGGGCTCTGATGCTCGTAACGTTAGCGCCAAACGAGTCGGTCCATTTACCGTTGAAAAAGACTTCACAGAGAATGGACTAAGCCGACTAGGCCTATGCCCAGCGCATTTATTTATTTCATTTTTTTATTTTTTATTTTCTCCCTCACTATTAGAGCAGGTGCCAAGGACCTATTAGGTACAACAGAAGTGCAAATAGCCATTATAGCAAGTAAGCACAACAGTTAACACAGAAGTAAAACGTTTGTTGACGTCTTTGTTTGTCTAGACTCTTCTCTGGCATGGATTCGTCGCATAGGTACCAGTTCAGCCTTGTCGATCCTGCAATCACTCACGGATTATCTACCAATGTCTTGGGAGTAAAGGATAACAATCGACTTAAAGCAATAGAGAATACGGCTCGCCGTATGATATTTGGATTGTATTTTCAAAGAGAAAAAACTGTCGAGGAACTCCGAAAGGAACTCCCAATGCGTAATCTGGCAAGTCTTATACAGAATAAGAGGTTGAACCAATGGAAGAGCTTAAAGATGGACAAAGGTAGCCCGATACTCTCCATACTTGACAGTAACTTTGAAAAAGCCAAAACAAAGAAAGCTTTACATACAAGGAACTGGATGCTTCAATTGACTAAGGATGCAAAATAAATATAGCAAGAGCAAGGGCAACTTGATCTTTAAAGTTCGAGAAGAAAATTGTACACCTAGACTGGTTGGATAAAAGCAATGTGATATCGTCTGTACCAACGCAAACTGCCAAAGATCCTTCGCCAGAATAAGTGATATGCGAATGCACGTAATGCAAAATCACGTAGAATAAGAACATAGAACTGAAGAGATGCTCAACAATAGACTAAAGTGCCTTCGAATCGACTGCCTTAAAAGATACAAGACTCAAGGCTGGCTGGAGAGACATATTATGAACTGTCAAACTTCGGTCAAAATCAGAGAAAAGGAGAAACAAACAGAGAAGAGGAAGCAATGAAACTGATTTAAAAAGGCACAAAACCTGAATGGGAAGATAAAGCTGAGTGGAAGATAAAAAGCAACGAAAAGTCCTTCAGACAGGATGAAATACACATCTGCTCCATCCCAGGTACTCCAGATAAAGAAAGAAAAGAGTGTGGACTGAGCTGGCCTTTAATGCAAAGAGGGCTCCTTTAGTATTCAAATAACACCGAGCTATTAATGCATGGGAAATTTCAGAAACTAAAAGTTATGTGGAAATGGTCTAATTGATCAAGCATGGTTGCAGATTGGCTAAGATTTAAAACTAAAATGCTAGTTGATCACTACTTTTTCAGTATTCAGATTGACTGTTTTGTTTGTGTCAGGATAGTTTTCTATGAGAATGGCAGTGTTGAGGAAGCAGTCACTCTTCATATTTTGCAGTCGAGGAGGCAATACCTCTTCTCATCTTAAATCAATAAGCATACACACCAATCATTTATTTCGTGAGAGAACAACAGTCTGTCAAGGTATCCTTATGGCTGAACATTTTACACCTTCGCATTATTAGTTCACTGCCTGAGAAGCTTTGGATACACGCTGCATGGAAGATACTCATTAAATAAACTGCGCGGGAAAAGAAGTTCAGGATAGTCAACTATTTTTTTGATAAATTTGTTAGAATTTGATGTTTGATGACAAAGTCCTCGGAGGTAAGTCGGAAAAATTAAGCTAGGCGTATCGTAGAAGTTAAACTACCTCCAATTACCTCAGTGATATTTGTTTGTTGCTGCAGATATATATGCGAGTCTCAGTACTTATTTAAATGTACTTTCACTAATCTCAGTAGTATTGGCTCCGACGTTTCTCATCAAGCCTGAAATCATAATTTGTCAACAGGAATGGTGTTTAAGCGCTGAAATAATTAAATCAAATTGTTATGCATAAGTGAGAATGCTGACCCAACTGTTGTTTTTACTCATGCATATTGCCTTTCGACGTTTGCGTACTAAAAGTTGCCAATCTTTATTGACTCAGTAAACCTTATCACCTCTGTCTAGATACTTGATCACTTGGGCAAAAGATGGGTGTTAAGTCACCTAGAATACGCGGATAATCTATGTCTTTTTGGGCCAAATAAGACTGCAACTGTCAGATTGATTAGAGCGCTTGGCGAAAACGCTGCGTAAATACGGAATGCGAATTGCACCCAAAAAAATCCTTTGGTTTCAAATTAGTACCGGTGAGAAACAAGTGTCCCTCGAGGCAGCAGAAATGTATTCTTGGCATTCCTCATGCTTTGAAAACCTTGGCTTTATAATTAAAACACCAGTGAGCCAGACGGAATAACATAAGCTAACCTAGTCAGGGCAAAAGACACTTAGCTCGACTACGATCATTCCTGCGCTCAAGAAATCTCAATAGTAGCTTTGAGACAACTCTTGGTATTTTTTGCTGATTCTATGGACAGTTATGAATTATCTACAATTTTCTTGATACGGATCAACGTATGGTACTTGGATTATCTCTGCGAAAAGCTCAATATCTAGAGAAACTCCGAAAGCAGCTGCTGATGCGGAACTTGGCGATTCTTATACAGGCAAAAAGGTAGAGCCCATAGAAGAATTCGATGATGGACAAAGACAGCCTGAGACTCTCGATTCTTGAGATAATTCAATTAATTAAGGATGAGAAAGATATGTGACATGGGCGTTGCGATTTATGACTTCTTGATTCAAAGGAAAACATTAAAGTTCGAGATGATAATTGCGCAATTAGAGTAGTGAGAAAAAGAAAACGTGCTATTGTCTGTACTAACACAAACAGCTACAGATGTTTTTCCACAACAATTTTAATATAAAGACGCACTGAAACGTAGACTAAAGTGCCCTCTTACAAACTGCCTTGATGCAAGGGTCAAGAGTGCCACCCCTTGGTCAAAATAATAGAAATTGAAAAGCTTGTAAAGAAGGGGAAAGAAAAGAGGAATTGGAAGAAGTGAACAAAATATGTAGAAGTAGACTGCGAAGAAAAATCCATCCGGTAGGATGAGCAATATGAGTGCTCCATCTCGGTTGCGAATAATCCTTATCTACACATTGTCGTTAGAAAAGAATGCCGGGATAAAGATAAGCAGACGAGGACATTGAGGTGCTGCAAGAAATGTAACTGAAGAATGAACTGTTGCTGCATTAAAAAACCATGCCTTGAAATAATCAGAGAGCCAAAGACGTAAATTTAACCGTTCTATGCCATGTGTACAACCTTTTGTTTTTCTGTTGTACCCACAATAAATCCTCTTGTTGCATGAATCTCGGATTGCTTTGGTGTCGAATAACAAACTGTTTCTGTGTAAACAGGTCTCAAAACAGAAGATAAATTGGTGATTGGCACATTTGGAGTAATTATTCCAATGCTCCTTCAATAATTTTAGTGATATTGGCCCTGATCAGTTTAATGAAACTGAATTCTCTTGAAGTGTAGATATTCAAAATTGTGTTAAAATAGTTATGTCACTTTGATATGCGAAAATTTCAATTTTTTATAGGACATAACTAAAAACGTTGACTAGACAGTCTCTTTTCTCAAGCAAATCACTTCATATAGTTATTGCTCGAACAGATTATCCGTTTTGGATCAAATTATTGCTAAGTTTACAGATTTTGCTAATCATGTGGGCTTTTTCCAGACCCTTGTAGTGCGTCGCATAGATATCGGAATATTTTAGCCCGAAAATTGTCTCAAATTGTCAAATTATCTCAGCAAATAACTTATTAGACTTATCAAAAACAAATAGCTTTTGAAGGCAGCAATTTGAAAAAAAAGATTGCGAAATAGCATTCGCTTAAAAGATCGAATTGGTCGAATAACGCTGAGTCCAAGCACATCGTGTTGAGCCTACCTAACAAGGCAGAAACCACATGGTTCAAGCGTTATTTAAAATACCACACAATCTGTTAATTAAACCACTGCATTATTCATGCAATTCAACCAGTTAGAAACTTCTAACACTCGCAAGATAAAGGTTTTAATTTGGTTGTGCGAAAAAATACTTTACGCATTTTGCCCAGGCAGCACGTATGGTCTTCAACAAATGCAAAACTAAAACGGATTATGTATCACGTTACCTGCGAAATAGTTATCTAAGTCGAAATACTGCCTGACTCATATTAAATTGTTGAGCATAATGACCTGAGCTAAAAACATGACATGTTCTTTTGGAATTTGAACTGTCTATCTGCACTGCATGTTTGGCCAATCCATATTGTAAGCTAGAGGTAATAAACGTATAATTCGGGTCCTTTTGGTCGTTGTTGCTCTTTAAAATAATTCTGTCATTTTTTAAGACTTGATCACTTCTTCATTCAAGCTAAGGAAACACTAACACTCCGACTACATCTTGCGTGCTAATTTAGAATCTTGAGTGTTGAAAAGCGTTCTTTCTAAGTAGATACAAGTGTATGATGCTATTTCACCCTTACTAAGCTTAGCTTAAATATTATGCGTTTTGTGGCACAAATGAAACTACCGTTAGACGAGATTGCCAATTGTTACTGGGATCGCGGCAGAGACGGAAAATCAAAACTTATTTGGTTCCTTTGATTGCAGTTCATATAGCCAATTGTTGTTCTTATTGATAATACTGCGATGATGTCCCTTCGTCTGTCTCAAACAGACTTGCAACGCTGACACTCCAAATTGGAGGAGTCAAATTTGGACTGATGGGTTGCTACGCTCTGACCGAGTGCACGGAGGACGTAACGGTTAAAAGATCCTTCTACAAACTTGTGGCCAAATCCTACAAGCAACTTTTTTCCAGCTGCAGGTGCTGCACTTGACTTTGTTCTGATGAGAAGGTCAAATCTATTTCTTGTAAGTGTAATACGAACTTATAGAAAGCAGACGTGAATACTGATCACACTTTACTTACAGTAGTTCTTAAGATCAGACTACATCGTAGAAAAATCTCCGTAAAATGTAAGAATAGAACTCTGAAGGTGGTCATAAATAGTCAAATGCAACGGTGGCAACGGCCTAATGGCATAAAGCAAATAAGAAAATCGAAGGAAACTTACCAGAAAATCTCAAAAGAGAACTACCTCAGGATCCTTTGACAACTACAAACGAAGATATCTTGAAATCTGTAGAAAATGCTGCTGCCAAAACAACAAAGCAAAACCTGAACAAAATAAAGTCGGATGGTATCCAGCTATCTGTGAGAACGAAAATAAGGAACTACTGCTACTAAAGCAGATGAGAGCAAACTGGCTCTCAAATCCATCTCAGGAAACATTTATGAGTTACAAAGAGCAGAGAAACGAGGTAAACAATCTGATACGCAACTGAAAAATAGCATATAGCATAGCAATATGGCTAAAAGTGAATATAAGCATCGAACATTCACGTTAAGATGCTGCCTAAAGTAAATCTCACCGTCATTTGACTAACTTTGAGCCTCTCTACTCCACGTTTTTCTAGTCGTTTGATTCTAAATTCGGTGGTCATATGGAGAGGCTGCATCATTGCAGCTGGCTTTGACTGTCGAACGCAAGTGGCTCCTCGTTGATAGTACTAAAGGCCTGCTTCTGCTGTTCATTTGATGCGAATTAGTAAGACTGAGGAACATCGAATGAAGGGAAATATTAAGAGACTGGCGTTCGAATGCAAACTTCTGATTACATATGGAATGAATGTCACTCAAGAAAGATCATTCAAATAAACTGCCTTTGTATCTTACCATGTCACATTCGCATTCAACAGTGCAATCAGTGAGGGATTTCGCTCACATGCATTGTGGGCCAATCCACTCGCACACTCTGCACTGGAATTTCAACGACTGTCAACAACAACCTTTACAATTAAACTACCATCTCTATTTTGTTGTCTTCGCTCGATGCTTATCCGTCACATTAACCGTTGCTTCTTCAACTTCGGAGATAGTTGCTAGGACCTCAGTGTGCTAACAATATTTTGGTGTGATGAGGTCAGTTGGTAAATCGTTCTGTGAGTTAAATGAGACTTTGTTTTTCCCAATAAAGTCGGAGCGAAGCAGGTTTGCATACATACATTTGAGGTGGTCTTTGTTGACTGCCGATCTGGCTCTAATCCCACATTTAAGAAACTGTCATTTTATTGGAGCGGTACAATTGGTGCATCCTAATGTTTTCACCATCTTCACACTCTTCGCTATCTGTTGAATAACGAATCAATATGCTTTAGCACATGCCACTTCTTAAAGTAGAGCCTGTTAGAAATCCGTAGGAATTGCTCTTTGTCCAAGAGAAGGAGTTTTCGCGATTGATTTCTCGACTGCAGATAGAAAAAAACGAATTATAACTGACCTGATTCTCATGCCTTTCCTCACAACAATGGTTCACTTGATGATCTCTCAGGTCCGAGTTGTTTAGGGCACTTAATTGAAGTGAATTCACTTACCTCGACTTTGCATTGAAAGATTTGAGCAAAGTGATCCTGAATGGATATAAAGCCCATGATTAAGGACTGGTAATGGCACTGAAACTGCAACTGATAACCACATCCATTCCTGTCTGAATCTCCTTTTAAGTCAATGCATGCGAGATCCTGAGTGAGCTGTTCAGCCACAGACGATCACTGCCTGGAACCGTGCATGACTTTGCCTATCAACATTGTTGCCGCAAGAGAAGCACTGGGAGGCAGAGTTTGTGTGAGAAGTTGTCAAACGCAACTCAGTTGTGCACTTATTCAACTCTCTGAGTACCTTCGTCTACTTCACTTCAGAGAATTGCTTTCATGTTTTCTCATTCGTGTCTACCAACGATCAGTAACCGAGGGCTGTGGGTACTTTCAAAATCACTGTGGTGTCAGAACAGGACATTGCAAAACCAACCATGCTGACTTTAGCAAATGGCTTAATTACTGATACTGCGCATATCGATTCTGTGTAGCTTGGTATTTGCGGTTTCATCAAAGTAGAAATGGCGATTTGCTCAAATATTTCACTTGAACAGCTGAGGAGTTAGAAACACCGAAATGCTATTGGTCGAAACAGCTACTGTTTCCTGTCGCCTCACAATATGCTTGATGATACGGCTCGGCAAGTGTTTAAATAATCACCAAAATTCATTAAGCATCAGGTGTGTATTGTAATTTGGTAGAACCATAGTAGTTAGAATCTCTACATATTTACCATTTGTACCATTTGTAGCATTCGGAGTGCGAACGCGTTGATACCTGAGTTTTCAATTGGGTAACTCCTCCAGCATCCCAGTTTTTCAATAAAGATATGATTAAATAACCAGTTACTCTGAACAGACAAGTTGCTTGAATGTCAAAATTAAATGGTACTTTAAGTCAAATTATCGATTAAACCTATGTCGAGGTCATCAGTTACCAAGAGACCATATTTTAATTAGCAGCATGAATTCTGCGCTAGAGTAGAAATAAGTGACGCGTTATAATCAAACCTTGACGCCTAATGTCAGTGAGAAACGTACGCTGATTCGCAAAGCGAACATTTTGATTTGTTTGCAAATGCACCATCAATAAAATATCGCAATCAAGCATTTGGATTGTTATGTGACACCGAATTTTAATTTCTTCAATTTTGTGAGACTCGGTACCAATAATACAAACTTAGAATTTAGAGCATAGCTAAGATCGCCTAAATTAAGGGCTTCAGCTTAAGACAGGTTAAGTTAGGAGGTCTTACTGACGGTTCGAATGAAATTGGGCATCAATTTAATCACCTAACGAATCGAAATCGACAGCTATTGAATTCACTTTAAAAAATTGATTGCGGATCTTTTTGAAACCTTGGAAAGATTAACGTGATTTGCAAGCCATTGCGTGGAAAGCCTCCAACATGGAGAATTTCATTAACTCTATTGACTTTGAGGCTGCTGATGTTGGAGTCACAAGCAAAATTGAGAATAGAAGCATTTTATTCCTTATCAAAATGATTTCCAAAAGGAAAACCTGCGCTAAAAGTATGCAGTTGGGATTAAGGTGTTAAAACTGTGTTTTCTGCATCAACCTTTACAATCGGCTTAAGAAGCCCGTAATATTGATAAACAATGAAAATTCTAAATATGCACGGGCTTATACAATCTATCAAATTGCTGTTTTGTCTAACAAGTGCGCCAAGTTCTTCAAAGGTACGTGTTTTCAGTAACTATTTCAGCTAAACTGTCGCTAGGTGTTCTAATCGGCGAGTGTGAAAAAACTTCATGAGGTTATGAATTTTTGTCGATCCTTCAATCACTCACGGATTATCAACTATTGCCTTGAGATAAAGAGATAAAGATCGACTTAAAGCAATACAGAATATGGCTCGACGTATGATACTTGAATTGTATTCACAAACAGCCTAAGCTGTCGAGAAACTTTGAAAGGAACTCCCAATGGGTAGCCTGGCAGGTCTTATACAGGCAAAGAGGTTGAACCTATGGAAGAGCTTAAAAATGGACAAAGATGCCCTGGTACTCTCCATACTTGACAGTGACTTTGAAAAAGGCGAAACCAAGAAAGTTTCACATACAAGGATGTGAAAGAAATATGGCAAGAGCATTCAGATTAATGGCTACTAGATCCAAAGGAAAGCCCTAAAGATCGAGACGAAAATTATACACCTAGACTGGTTGGAGAATGGCAACGTGATATTGTCTGTACCAACGCAAATGCCAAAGATCCGTCACCAGAATAAGGGACATGAGAATGCACGTAAAACAAGATCACAAAGAAGAAGAGCATAGAACTGAAGAGATAGACTAAAGTGCCCTCTTTCTGACTGTCATTCTTAGGTCGAAATCAGAGAAAGAAAGAAACCGACAGTGAAGAGGAAATATTCAAACTGAATAAGAAAAAGCAGAATTACTCAATACGAATAATAAAAATGACAGAGTAGAATATAGGAAAAAAGACCACACCGAAAAGTTCATCAAGCAGGATGAAATACACGGCTAGGAAGAACTCTGAACAAGGTACTCCATGAGATGCAGCAGAAGAACTGAATGCTACTGCTCCACGCAACTATGCCGAGAGAAGACCAGCGGATCGATAAACGTCGAATAACTGTTTCTTTGCTATAATATGTAACTTTATTGTATTTCTGTTGTACCCTCAATAAGTCCTTGTGATTTGCCCCAAAAGTTGGGGACGAATAAAAATAAAAAAATAAAACAAATGTGGTTATGAAGCCTTAGTAATCAATTGCTGGGCCTCGTTTTATTAGCAAATTTACTCGGCTTACTTAATACAAAAACAAATATTTTAGCCAACTGAACTCTGCATTTCGGCTGCACCTGTCTCAATACTGTGGAATAATAACGACGCATCTAATGCATTTTTCATAAAAGGCAGCAATGACTTTATAATGTGAGGATGTTCTTCTGAACATAGACTTTGCCCTTGGATATATCTTTTGTTAATTGAGTTTTTAGATAATGAACTGGCGAATTTCGATATGCCTGAGAAGCTCAAATTTCTTGTCATAAGATTTAACTCATCATTTTTGTTAGGGGCTAGATTAGCACTTATTTTTGACTCCAGCTCATGTTACCTCTATGCTAACAAGACTTTCAAATGACTAACCTTCGTTATCTACGATCGTAATTTCCATTTCTCCCCTCCCGCTAGTTTTGTGGCTTCCACCTGTAGTATTTCAAGTGCTATTGCGGCAGTACTGACCTCAGAAGCAATGTATTCTCGGGTTAGCATTCAATGCTTCTTCGCGGTAGAAAAACTGCCTGCTTCGGTTTTCTTTTACCATCTTATAAAGTAAAAAGCTAAAAATTCTTCCTCCTTTCAAAGAGTCACAATATTTTCTTGCATTTTTGTTGAACTTATTTGCCATACCTGAAACGCAGTATCATTCACTGCTCTTAGCAGCTTCAAGTGTAGAATTTCTTCTCAGCTATACGTTGGTCTTTAAAATTACGGCACTTTAATTGCTTTTGGAACTGCTCTTACCATTCCTTAGCTCTAGTGTTCTCATTTTAAAGTCTCCCAAAAAATTGCACAGCTTGTTTCAGTAAGTTACTATGCACTACAACAAGATTATTACTTGTCTGCACTTTGGAGTAATTTGCCCAGTATCATTGCGAACAGGGTTTCCTGTTTTCTTACCATCCATGACTAAAGCTGTTAGTTATTATCAATCCTCTGTTTTCAGTTTTTCAAGAAAAGTTTGATAACAGCCAATTGCACGCCAGTCTTAATATTTTTCATATTCTTCAAATTACTAATTCCGATCTTTATCTAACTGGTAGCTACGATGCCAGGTTGATACCTATACAGCACTTGCTCGATTCAAGGATCTTGGAAGCCTTCTCCTTGGGTCTTAATTGGTATCGATTTCTCAGTCCCTTTCTTCTTACCTCAAAAAAAACCATGCCTAGCTGTTTTAATTTCATTGATCGAATTTCTGTGGTTGATCGCCTATTTAATGTTGGGATCAGTGTAATCCAGGCAACATGGATTTCATTCAACTTCTATACTGACATGAATTTGCGAGTGTAAAAGTGGTCACAATAAAGTACCCGAATATTGCAAAAATGGCTCATTTTGATCACCAGAGGCATTTTTTACCGAACTAAGTCAATAGAACATTCACCAAAAGTGTTAAAATGTTCAAGGCGCCTTCAATTTTAACATAAGTGTTCAAATCGAATAACATCTGAAGAGAAATGCGCATCTATCAATTTTGAATTCATTCACGCTACTTCAATGAAGAACTAAATTTCAGTTTGCTAAGGTGAAAATGTTATTTGATGTTGTGTTCTCGCATAAGTACAATTATTGCTTGTTTGCAGTCAAGCGTTATCTGTGTTTTTCTGTACTTTAAAAAAAGGGATCGCATGAGATTATTAGAGGGCTTGACCTCAGATCATGTAGTTGAATGGACTCCAAACTCTATCCCTACCTTGAAAGCAAAGCGGCTACTCAGCAATAAACTGCCATAAATAAATTATCCAAATTGTATTTACTCCAAATTTTCCTCTCTAGTTTCGCTCCCACGTTCCCAATAAACTTTCTTTTTCCAGTCACCGCTACGAAGTGATGGTCAATGTAATTATTAGACATCCCATAAATGACGGGATCAATCAGAGCTATTGGTCTAAATATTGATACTTTTAGATGCCATCGGGAGAATAAAGCCTAAGAGAGAGGAGCTCAAATAGCTTAGAAAGATGGAATTTGTAAAGAAATGGTCTTTGAAGGAAACATTGGAGTGGGCATAGAAGTGACTTCTCACAAAGACACATTTTTGAGGAATTGACTGGCGTTTATGTTGCTGCTTCTTTTAAAAAGACAAGATGTTAGATTAAAATATATCAGAGGTACTCCATGAATTTTTTAATCGTTATAAGAGGCAAAATAATAGCCCATGTGAATTCTTGATTTGCGAATTTCGAGAATAATAGCTATTTAATTAATATAAGTAACATGATAAATTACTATCAATAAAAGTTGTGAGCAATCAGAATGAATCGCCCCAATTAACAGTAGAAATAGTAGGAAAATTTATAGAGTCAACAATTCTAGGCCACTCAAACACGCTTGTTCATTGGCAGAATGCCTTCTGCGTTGCTTTGCAACGCTCCTGCAATTTCGAGTTAAACATGTGTGAATTTTAATTCGATAACACATTTGGCTGCCCCAATTGAATGAAGCCACTATTAAAGGTATACTGTACATGGTGGACACAGTCGCTTGCGTTTCAGACATGTCATGCATCGATCTCGAGTGTGCTTGGGGTTGGTTTAATAAGATAAGTGGTAATCTGGACCGCATATGCCTTCCACCAATCCTTCTAATACAACTCACTATGGAATGAATACATCATCAATTCAAGTCTTCAGGAACCTTGGCTACACATGCATACTTGCAAGATGACGGAGGATCAAAGTTACAGTAAAAGGGCGTACATATCTACTGAATCCTTCGGTTTCAAAGCAAAATTTAAAAAGCATCTTCAAGGTTTATTCTCGGAGCACCTGATTTTATACGATTTTTGCACAAAAAATATACATAAAGAATAAAATTATTTTGATTTTTATGCCGAAATGAAATGACAATCAAGAAGTAGTGCAGCAGAAATTCCCGCGGAAAAGAAGTTGCTGTTGCGGATTAAAAATGGAGGAGCGATTCAGCGTAAAATCAATTGGACATTAATGGAAGCTAAAGAGCCGACAGAATAACCATCAGATGGCAGGAGGATGAAATCCTTGCACCAGTGGGGGATGCGAATCTCACGAAGACGCAGGTATTAGTTCTCAGCGAGGACGGCTTCGTCCACCCGGCCTCCACGATACTGCATTACAGACGAGCGCCACCGCACCCAGCCATCCCGCTGACCTCACACTCACTCTTACCACCTAATTTCTGCCATTCGTTCCGCCATCTCCTACTCATTGCTTCTCATTAGCAGCTCCGCTTTCTACCCCAACGCACTCTATTAATTTTGCATCAAATGATTACAGTTTCTTAAGCAGGTTTTACTAAATAATAGAGAACATAATATTTTGGGACCCATTATTAGGCTTATTCATGCTCATTTCAAAGGTCAAGGTGCAGAGTACCAAAATGCATTTAATTCAACGTTTCGACAGGCTCTGTGGCCTTTAATTAATACGTGTTTCTTTGTGTATTTAAATGTTTTAAAAGACAGCACTAGGTAAAATTTTTCAACTTAAATGAATTAGGCCTTAACAGATACACTTTAAACCATTGCAAATCGTGAGGTGTGCTTGAGCACATTTGTTTTAGAAGCGTGCAGTTTCAAGATTTTAACTTCAACTTTTCAGAAAAAGGCTACAGTCAAATTTTCAATAGAGCTACGTAATATTGAAAGGAGGGAATTCATGTTTATTTATCATTTATAATTTAGCACATATTTTGCGTTGGATTGTAAGTGAAATAGCCTCCTTTTGTGGGTTATATGAAGCATTTGCAAGTTTTTTGTCTCTGCAATTCATTGCGTATTTTTAATATATATTTAAATTGCATCAATAAAAACATGGCATTTAGTCGGTACATTAATATAGAGTAGCAGTGTAGCAGTTGGTTCAGTTATCTGCTAAAAGTAAATAAAATTTGCAGTAAAATATACCGGATTTACTAGAAATATGCTCCACTCTGTAGCTCAATATACTCTCACAAACTCTTCATTAGAATATTAATTCACTTGAAGTTCGATCAAACTCATTTCTTACTTTCTCAACCATCTGCTCCATTGATTGTCTGCATTAATGAGTATCGCCTCAAAGATTTTTGGTCTCAAAGCACATTTGAATACATTCATTGTGGGTTTGTATAGAGGTAACAGAGAGACTGTCTTAAGGAAGACGAATTGAAATAATTGCACTCAAGAAAACGTGGATGTTTTACAGAGGCAATAAAGAGGCACTCGAAGGGTGCAAAAATGGAGAAACGGTTGGTATAAGTGAAAGGTGCTGCACCCGCTGGACTTGGTTGCTCGTGTGTGTAGTCCAGCAGCATGGAGGCTAGGTGGCGGAAGTATCGGCCTGTCGATTATTTAGATGGGGCGTAAAGGAATGGAAACGTAACTAGAGGGACTCAGTGTCAAAGGGTCAGTTGCTGGGAGTTGAAGAGTGATCTAGATAGATTCATGCTGACCCACACCTGATTCCGTACTCCCGTCTTCCATTAGCCCATCAACTTCATCTTTCTGTTATATTATCACTATTCTATCAGCTCTCTTATCTTCACCGTTTTCACTGACTATCCGTTTCTGATCGTGTCCATCAATGCGACCGAATTTTCTCCCTTCTAATTAAAATTAATTAACTATGTTATTTACAAAAAAGCAAAAGCAAGATTTTTCAGCCATTTTTTTTTAAATCTGTGTAAAAGTAAATCAAATGTTTTCCTAAGTTACTTTTTTCAAACATGAGCACCTTTAACCTTCGAGAAGCTTTACTGCCTACCGTTGCTGCATTTTGGTCTAACATCTTAATTTTCCATCCTGTCGTGAAAAGTATTTCTAGCAGAACCGCCTGCAAAATGCCCACACCATTCATTATAATAGAGAGTTATTTTACTTTGCCAATCGACCAGTTTCAAGTGAGACTCACTCTTATTTTACTTTCAAAGTTTCTCTTCAAGCTCTGTCCTTCTCAATGGCATTTAAAAATCTTAATCTGCGGAAAAATAGTCTTAAGCCCATTCTAGTGCCACGACACCACTAACTGCCCTTCGTATTATACGTTGCTTGTATCGAATAAGTGCTATACGAGGTAAGCTTTGTGTTTTGCGAAAATAAAACAAGGATCATAAAATTATTGGGACCGACATACAGACAGCTGCAGAAGAACATATATCAATGGCAGTTAATGGCTCAAAATTTGGGTAACACGGAACCTGAAAGGGCTTTTTTATGATTCTGAGCAAAAAAACCGAACTTAAAACTAGTAAGAAACTCATGGCGACACATAAGTGCTTTTTGAAAAAATTACAGTGAGCACTTAAAAATTAAGGAACAGCAAAAGCAACAGTAAAGGCAGTCAGATTACTGTGATTTAAAAGGTTGTTTTTTACATGGCAGAAGGAAACTTCTGCACCATAAGGCTGAGAAAATTCCACTCTTTATGCCGCTAAAGACATTGAATTGTCAAAAAAAATTATGTGTAGCGAATCATGTTCTAATTTTCGTCCTTCGATATCACAAACCCCTAATTTTTATGCAATATCATGATACTTAGGTGTCAGCCAGATTCAATGATGCTTTATCTTTGTATTCACGCAGTTAGTGAAATCGGTAATAACTAAACATAGTATACAATCAATAAATTTAAAAAAAATGTGCCTGCTGTAAGGCAGCAACTGACTACAAGTCCATGCTATCTCAGAGTTGGACTACCACGTTCATTTAAATTCATGAAAAGCTCTTGCAATCCCAATGAAAATAAAATTTAATATAAATAAAGAATTCATTTCGGGATACTTGGTATGAAGAACAGTAAGCTCGTTTTAGTAAAATGTAGTTACAGGGTGGAAGTTGATTGATCTTAAGCTAGATTTCAAATGTAACCAGAAGATGGTTAATTTCTATTTTGAAGAAAAAAGTTGCACAGAACATTAAGAAATTTTTTTTGGTACTTTGCGCGTTTTTAATTAAAACCTCGAAACATGTACACCACAAGGATAAAATTTGAATAAAGAGTTCGAAGATTCTGCACAATTTCTTTACAATCCCTCAACATTGAAATACCTAGTAGGGCTTGATTTTGGCCTCTGCTTTTCAAGGTCAGTACATTCATCTGAGCTTGTAGGGCATCGAACTTGCTAGAATGGGCACGAGATTTCGAGGTTTCGTTGAAATATATTAATGACGCCAACAATTTTTAAAAGCAAATTTTATTTATAATGTTAAAAAAATTATCTAAGAATGCGCATTAAGGAATCTAAAATTTGATAGAAAAAATGAATTGTGACTCATGACCTTTGGAAAAACGTGTAAAAGCTGTAAGAAAGTTCTGCTCGGAGATGTTCTTCTGCACTTGATTAAGCGAATGGGGAAGTGTTTGAATCATCGCAAAAATCATCGACCCATTGAAGGGGAACTGTCTGCCTTAAATGCTATCCGGTGATGCATAGCATCGCACTTGAAGTAAGTGTCAGTTCTTATTTAAATGCACTTTCAATAATCTCAGTATAAAGGCTCTGACTTTCCTCATTAAGCCTGAAACCATGATTTGCCAACAATAATGACGTTTGAGCGCTGAAATAATTAAATCAATTTGCGATGTTCTTTATTGAATCAGAAAGCCTTATCACCTCTGTCTAAGGGATTGATCACTCGGGCAAAAGATAGCTGCTAGGACATCTAGATTAAGCAGATAATCTATGCCTTTTTGCGCCAAATAAGGTGCAATTGTCAGATTAAAAGAACTTTTGGCGATAACACTGCCTAAATAAGGAATGCAAATCGTAGCGTAAAAAGCCCTCTGGATTCAAATGAGTGCCACTTAGGATCAAACGCCCCTCGAGGCAGCAGGAATGCCATTTCGAAATGCCTCATACTTCGAACGCCTTGGCTCCAAAATTCAAAACACCAAAAAAGCAAAAAGGAACATAACTCGACTACGATCATTCCTGCGCTCAAAAAGTCTCAATACCAGTCTGAAAGTTGCTCTGCTGGGTATCTTTGCTAATTCTTTATTCACTCATGAATAATCTGCTATTGTTATGAGGATTAAAGAAAAAATTGACTCAAATCTTTGCAGAATACGGCTTGACGTATGATGTTTGGATTACAACCGCTAGGAGCTTCAACTGCAATGAAACTTCGAGAGCATCTGCCGACGCGAATTTTGGCAAGTTCTGGACAGGCAAAGAGATAAAGCCCATGGTAGAGTACCAAAATGGAAAGTGACAGCCTGATGCTCTCATACTTGAGAATATCTTCGACAATGGAGCGAATAAGGAAGCCTCACATAACGATGCGAAAGAAATGTGAATAGCGCAAAGGAAAGCCCCAAATTTCGAGATGATAATTACTTTATTAGAATGGTAAAAATTTCAACGTTCTATTGTCTGTACTGACACAAATGCCACAGATGCTTTGCCACAGCAAAGGCGCTGCAAAGACTTACTGGGCCAATGAACAAAGCGCCCTCTTACAAACTGCCTTAAATTATACAAGACTTAAGGGTGGCTAAAGGGACATATTAAGGGCTGTCGCCCTTCAGTCAAAATCATAGAAAGTGAGAAGCCACAAGAGAAGAGGGTAGAATCAGATTGCATCAGAGAAAGTAGAACTGAACAGTCTATTTAGAGTTAGACTGCGAAGAAAAGTTCATCCGACAAGATGAACAACAAGGGTTGTGATTAACCCTTACCCATACACTTTTGGTAGAACAGAACACCTGGATAAGGACAAACAGACGAGGACAACGAGGTGCTGCAAGAAGTGTGACAAAATCGAACCAGGAAACCATGTTAAGAAATGATCAGAGAGCCGAGGACGTCTGTTTATTTTTTTCACTTTTGTGAACGAGCTCTTTGATGCATGAATCTCGACCTACTTTGGCGTTGATTGGATAATGATATTGAATATAGTGGCACATTTGAACTAAGTTTCAGTAATTATTTAAATGCTATTGCAATCATCTAAGAGGTGTTGGCTCTGATGTTTCCCTTTAGGCCTGAAACCATAATCTATCAGCAAAGCTAAAAATGCTGACTTGACAATTACTTCTTCTTCTTGCTTCTTGACGTTCGGATTGTAACAATTTTCAATCTTTATTATACCAGAAAACCTCATCAGCGTCATATAGCAAACCGTTCCCTTGACTAAATTATTTAAATTAGTAAAATTAACCTATTGAAAATAACAGTAAAAACGCAGACCATTAGCTTAAAAAATAGAACGTACAATAATCGATTAGTATGGTTACAATTCGCATTGTTGTAAAATCACCTTAAAAGTAAGGTGGTGCGTACCTGAATAGTGCTGTTTTGACAAGGACTTCAGCCTCTAAGTGGTTCGAACAAATGCTTAGTTTGGTCAGCTTTTTATCACAACAAAGAACTATAGAAATTTCTGTTCAATTTAAGTAAACCTACCTCGTAGATATTTTCAACCTCGCATTCAGTGAACAATGCCAGATATCACACCGAAGTATTGAAACATGCAAATCTAATTTTAACTCAGAACGCGCATTTTGCCATGACTACGTACTGATGCAACATTCTGTAACAACCAAACAAAATGTTACTCGTATGTTTGTGCGGGCCTGTAAGCATGACCTCGCGAAAAATCAAGTAACTATGTGCTGCTGATAAAACACACCACTTTCGCAATCGATACGCTACAGAGCAGCTGGATTGAAGTTGAACTCTTGTGCAATTTATACCGCACTTGAAGTGCTGCTTTGTTAGTAAACATTTTGCTGTTGAATCAGAAAATTATCAGTAGACTAAAATGCATCTTAGAGAGTAATAAACACGCTCTAAGAAGCAAAAATATATAAATATAGTTCCCTGTGATCAATGAGAAAGAATGCGAATGGTTTATAGCACATAACTTTGCTGTGGATTTGTGAAGTGAAAGCACAGAGCCTATTTGAGCGTATGGAGCAAGTCACCTTTTTTTGGATGTTTCAATTTAGCAGTCATTTTCTAAGTTTATTTGATACAAAATGGAAAAAGTGCTATCCCGAAAAATTTACTCCACAGTGATTTTGTTGGTTAACTTAAAAATGCATGCAATTAGATCGTTTAATGCCTCGAGAAAACGGTATAGTACAATCGAACAGAGAATACGACAAAACCATGCTAAATTAAGAGATGCGCCTTCTCATACCTTAACCTTAACGTCATTTCTTTCATGAAAACATGGATTGTATAAAGTTATGACCGTTGAATGCAAAACATCTTACAGCTGCCATATATAAATTTGAATGAAATTCTGGCCAGATCAACATTGACAGAATATCATATCATGTGAATTGCTAAAATGAAAATACTTTTCTTATCCCACACACAATTTTTGAGAGGTGGGTTGCACCTTTTATGTGCTAAGCCTTAGTATTCCTGATGGAAACAGATCCCTGTTTCGGATAGTTGACTAAATACCAGAACATGTTTTTGACAAATTTGCCTTTTATTTGCAACATGCTTCTTTGAGAATCAATGGAACAAATTAGGTTTATATGAAACACTTGATCAAACATTGATATTTAAAATGTTTCAATTTATGTCATGACATCTTTAAAATGACTGCTCAATTCTATAAAAATTAGGCTAATCATTTGCATAAGCTTCAGTTGCTCGAAGGTTTTATTAACTAAAAAGCATGGCAGTTTTCTGTAAATCTGTTTAATAAAAATGTATCTTTTCTAAAATTTCGAACATGTATAAGCGGGAAGACGGAAGAAATGCTGCAAATAGTTTGACTGCCTATACAATTTTACAAAGTTTTCCACCCGACTTCAAACATTATAGTAATCATCAGATCTTGGGTTAAAAACAAAAACAAAACAAAAAGCAAAAACAAACATGTTCGATTCTGCTTTTGCAAAGAATAGTGTAGTAAGCAGCCTTCAATTAAGGCATTTAATTTAAAGTTTTGCTTAACTTCGAAAATTCATTATTAATCTAGGAATTCGTAGAAGTTCAGATAGATTAAATTTGGCGCTGTTTTGCCATGATTGAGCTATCTTTTGCTTCCTAGCAAAAAGATATATTTGGGCAAAGATTTCTCTAAGCATTAGGGTGAAATCGCATGCATATAAATACGCTTAAACTTGAATAGATTTTGAACATCTGCTTATATTTGCGAAAATTTTCATTAATTTAAAATTTATTGCAAATTCTTGAACAAACTTAGGAAAAGTATATTCTATACCTAACAGTGCCTCAAACAGTCTATAAATAGTAAAAAATCACACGGCTTTCAAGCTACTGACTGCATACATCTACAGAAGAGAAAATGTGTTCACGTAGTAGTACCTATTTGAACGATGTCAACTCATGCGAGCCTTGTTTGCAATTTTTTATTGAATAATCCAGTTTGGGATTCAGTATGGCTCAAAAACCTCGAAACCAATGAATTCAAGCATGTTCGACTGCATATCAAGTTAGATCAGATCCATAAAACAACCCAACAATTCTGCTATTGCGATCCGCATTGAATCAGCACCTCATTTTAAGGTGTTTCTAACTTTTTTTCCATGACTATTAGTTGAAGGCTGCCTTAACGTGAACGTGCTTGTTTGCAGAGAAAATGAAATTGCCACTATGGCAAACTTGCTTGCTTCCAAAATGGACTAATAGAAAGAGAAGAAAATCAATATGATTACCGTATAAATGTGGATTTTGTGCACACCTCTACAAATGGCATTTTTGCGCTAAAGTCTGCCACTACATTTTCAAGAAGAGCACATAAAATTTGTGGTGCTATTGCCGCACAAGTAAGTTTGAGTCAGTATTTGAGAATCAATGGGTATTTTAGTAGCGCAAAAATTGTTGAATCACGCATTTGATTGGGCATTCAAAAAACTAGAACGCAATCCTGACCCTTGTGATATGTCAGTTAGGTTTGGTTTGATTTGATTTGAATTGTCCTGCACATGGAATTGTTTAATTGCGGAAAAGTCCTATGAATTTGTGCTTCAATTGCGGATCGAGAAGCTTTATTGCGGATATTTTAAACAAAATGCAGCTGTACTAAGTCAACAGTAGCCTAGTCATAATTTTTTTCCCTAACGTAGTACCATCCGGTCTGAATGCTTCCCAACATCCACAGTTAAACTCTTTTCTTTCTCTTACTTTTGTAATCGTTTGTTGGATCATGCCATTCATGTGGCATAAAAATTCAACACGCTCTAATTTCACAAATTGCTGGCAAAACATGCAGTGTAGCTAAGCATTTATCTAATGCATTTCAGCTCATTAGACTCACCAATCTAAAAAGTTAAGGTTAATGTAAGGCAGTATTTCGAGTAAGACATATTTTGCAGGTAAAATAATGCACATGTTCTAGGTTCGCATTTATAGAAGAAATCGCGTGCTCTCTAAACAACGCGGTTTACATTGTTTTCGCACAACTCTCAGACCTTTCTACCCGTTTGAACCTCGTACATGATGCAGTGAGTTGGTTTTCAGATTATTTGATCTTTAAAAAGGCGCTTCTCGAAGTGTGATCTAAACGCAATTTGTTTTGATCCAGTACCTATGAACTATATTTGAATTCTTTTGTATAAGCCAATAATGTTGCATATTCTTCTTTACAACTTTTTTTTCAAACCATTATGACCTTCTACTGCTTGTGGCGAATCACTATCTGAAACTCACATTTAGCTGCATCGTTTGTTGCGTTGTAAAATGATGATAACGGCTCCGTTGGATCATTCATCTAGGTTCATTTCTGCATTGAAGATAAACGTGGGAACGCTCACCTGAGTATGTACCTGCGGTTATTTGGCGAATTTTCGCATGTCTTGAAGGCCTGTATATCTTGTCGTAGGATATAATCTATCATTTTGTTGGCATCTCGTGCTATCGTTGTTCTGTTTATGCTTTCAGAAGGCAATCCATCTAGATTCTCCTACGCATTTTTTTCAATTGGCCGCAACTTAACAAATGTCACAGCTGTCAAAATTGACGTTCTAATTGCTACTACTGCATTTCCTACCTCGCTTATATTGAATCCACGTATGATCAACCAATGCTTTTACGACATTGGCATACCTGCTTGCCTTAGTATCGCTTTAGGCATCTGCACCAACTTATCTTATGTGGGGTTAAACTTATTGCTTATTTCAAGTTTCAAAGAGTAGCTCTATCTTCTTCTTCCTTTTCTTCAATACTCCTAGTGAATAGCCAATATTGCTAAACACTCATTTGCCTACCTGGAACATGCTGTCAGCCAATGCTCTTATCAGAATTAAGGGCAGAAGCCGCATCGTTCCGCGTCAATAATAAATTTTCAAATTTTAACATTCTTAAAGCTTTTAATAAGTTTTTTCTCATTTTCTTCATTTTTATGTACCTAATTTAATGTCTTCCGAAAGTACGTCTGATATATTTATGCAAGCTAGTATTCATCACAGCAAGTTCCCTACCCGTCTGAACTCTTGTCCATTCTATTAAATATTATAGAAAAACCCGTTTTCCATGTTATCCATGACTTTAATAATTAGTTGCTATTATTTTTTCTTCTCTATTCCATAAAATTCCGAAACAGCCTAATAAACGTCAGCCTTGGTATTTTTCTCGATTATTATCTTATTGTTTGCTGTAATCACATATCTAAACTGTAGATGCAATATTCTTATGTTCCACGAACAGAATTTATCCAACGCGTTACTTCAGCAGCAATCTTAATAACACACTTTTGAGATTGCCACTACTAAATCTTGTTTATTCATTTTCAAGCAGTTAGATTCATGAAATATGTCAAGATAAATTTAGCCATAAAACAGGATTTCTATGCGCATCTGACAAGCAGCATTGAAACATCTCATTGACGTCACTAACAAAACATTCGCTAGGTGTTCCAATTAACGAATTTGAAGTAATTTTACGTTGCTATGAACAATTGGGAACTGAAAGTTTCTAAAGAAGTCATTTTGGTTATTTGATGACAACAACTCTCATTTTAGCGTAATTCAAAGCAAAATAATTAATAATTGGCCCTAGTTTCCTTCCTTTGATTTCTCTGTGCCATTTTTAAAACCTGATGGCGGATTTACCAAACGAAAGGCATGGTGGATGATTTCGAGTGACTAGTGGGTAGGTGATTATCTGCATTGTCAGCTCTCTTTTTGAAACTCTGCGTTTCAGTTGCATCGATATATACGCTATGAGATCATAAGACAACACGATTAAAAACTGTAGGGAACCCAAAAAATGCCGGTTAAACTAAGTTAAAACAGGCGCTAATGCCTTCAAAATATAAAAACTGCAGATTTTCTGAATAGCATTGATAAATTTTAGACTGAAACACACTCTATAATTTCTAATACATTGCCTGATATATTTTAATGATTTTCAAACTAATGCTGACTTTAGAAAATGGTTTTGCTTAAGTTTAAACAACAAACCGCTATACATAGAACAAAAAATCATAAAAACAACGTCTTAATTTTCCATCCCGTCGTTACAAATCATTCGAGCAGAAGAGCCCGCAAAGCTCATACACTATTTATTTAAATAGATCTTAATCTGACGTTACATCTGTGAAATTTATCCTACTTTCTTAAACGCTCAATTTCTGGAGATACCTAGCCTTATTTTGCTTTCTGAGTTTCCCTCAGGCTCTTAATTTCCCAATGGCATTTGAAAGCCCCAACCTTCGGAACACTAGTTTTAGCCTATCATGGCGCCACGATACCACTAACTGGCCTTCGTATCATAAGTTGCTTGAATCGGATAAGTGCTATACGAGGAATATTGGAACCGTGCATCTGATGGTAAGCTTTACGGTTCGCGAAAATAAACAAGCATCATAATATTCGTGAGACCAACGTTCTGATGGCTGCAGTGGAACAAAGGTCAATGTCAATTAACGGCTCAACGTTTAGGTGATGCGGAAGCAGGAAACGCTTTTCTTTATGATGCTAAGCAAACAAACTGAAGTTCGCACTAGCTAGAACTGAATTTTTTTTGGGAAACATTAAGGTGAGTACTGGAAAATGAAGAAATGGCAAAAGCAACAGCAAAGGTGATTAGACCATTGCGATTTAAAAGGTTGTTGTCGACATGGCAGGAGGTATTTTCTGCACCATAAAGCCGAGAAACATTTTACTCTTGGTGCTGCTAAGGACATTGAATTGTTCTACATTTGATATGTTGCAAACCGTATATTAATTTGCGTCCTTTGATGTCATTTATTTAAATTTTTTTGAGATGTCTTGAAACTCAAGTGTCAGCCAGAATCAATAATGCTTCACCTTTATATGCATGCAGTTAAAGAAATCAGTAATGACTAACCATGGTATACAATCAATGAATTTGAAAATATGTGCCTGCTGCATGGTAGCAACAGCAGGCAGGTCTACTACATCCCAAATTTAGAGAACAAAAGAGGATGTTAACTAAAAATGGTTGGAACCCCGTGTTCGTTTAAATTCATGAAAGGCTCTGGCAATACTAATGAAAATGAAAACTTACCATTCAAAAAATTCGGAAAATGATGTAAAGTATGATGAAGAATTTGAAGCAGGTCTCAGTAATTAATTAAATGCACATTCAATAATCTCAGTGGTATTGGTCTAATGTTTCTCATCAGGACTGAAATCATAATTTTATTTGATGGCCTGAGTGTTTTTGAAATTCGTAATTTGCACCACCAATATAACTATCTTTATCAGAAACCGGACACGTATATGCGGCCTATTTCAATGCTCCTTGAAGCAAAGGGAGCGTCAGTTTGACGTGCCTTAATCTTTAGATACATTGGCTCTATGTTCCAAGACACCGGTGAGCCAGATAGAGCAATAAAAGTAAACCTGATCATGTGTTCACTTGCAGTCGATTTAACCTCTGCCTTGGATCAATCGATCAATCATTGGATTTAAAACTGCAATAAAATACATCAGTTTTAACAGAACAACAACCTTAAATAGTAAGACGCCCTACTCCATGGCTCAATAAACTCAAGCAAATGGTTTCTTAGCATCTTAATCCTTTGTATTTTATTAAACTCTTCTCGATTTTCCATTCCTTTTTTCGGTCATATGCTCGTAGAAATTGGCGTCGCCCAACTAATTGTTAGTCTCTAGGCTCATTTTAAGACAGATATAACTTACGCAGAGATTGACAGAATGAAAAAAATGGAGCTAAAGAATGAGTGGATGCTAAAGAGAAGTAAAGAACAGGGCGCCTCATCTGGGTGCCAAAAAGCAGGAAATGGACAGCGAGCGTGAGTTTAAAAGGAATTGTCTGGCTAGACATCATGGCGCCTGTACGTAATACAGCTTCGAGTTACTATCTGCGTGCTAGGGAATCAGCTGTGGGTACCATTTACAGAGTCATGGTCAAACGGTGGTCACTGGAGCTCTACTTCTTTCGCCTCTGTTAATAGGGATGTAGTCTTGAAAGTCCCCGATAACAGCCACCTATTATTTCAGTTTCCTGTTCATTCTGTTTTTCATTTGTTTAATAGATTCCTCTTCCCCTCATCTAACTGTTAATTAGTGTGCTCTCTCACTTCCAACGTTTTCTAACTACCTTTACACTTACCAACCTCGGGGTCTTTATTCTCCTCTGACTTCTTTTCAATTCTTTTTGAGTTATAAATCAGGATATTAGCATTTGATGTGCAGATTCGCCAAGTTGGAAATCGAGTTCTATCCAGTAATTAGATAAATGCAAATTCTCTGAACTTGTCTTCGAGAATATTCTTTGATTTCCATCTGCGCCTCTGCATTGAAGCTTGAGCATTTGATCGGTGCATACACGTTGTTAAGAGCGAGCAAGGGTCAGGTTTACATGTATGTTTAATTCACAGCCAAGTGCAGCCAAGGCTTACAACACGACTTGCACTGATGATAGATTCCTTTGCTGGTGTGTCAGCCTAAGAGCAATGCTTAAGTCTAGCACCTAGATTTCGAATCCTGTCATCAAAAACCTTTCTAGCAAGAGCTGACAGCAAATTAACTGATTGATTTCAGTAAATCTAGTGAATATCAGGTCTTTTTGGTGTAGTACGTGGAAAAAGCTAACACTGATGGATTCAAGAGTCACGCATGTTCAACTCAAAATTAAGGGAACGTCATTTAACACATGAAGTCCTTATTCGAGAAGTTTGTAGAAGACTTTCCGCCTGATTTCAAGTTTGCTTTGATTGTCTTAATTTGTTGGCTAAAATTTTTACAGTTTTTCTACTTCTTACTGTGACGATTCATCTTTGGTTGTTTCTGTTAATGACACCTGATTTTCTTATTATTATTTCAGTATTTTTTATGTTACTGCAGCTTTATAAAATGCACTGGTTTTTAAATAAAATGGAGTTTGATTTGCAGAAATGGCGCTTTTCATAATGGCTGCCCTGTAACAAATTTCACTGTTTTGAACGAGCTTTTGCCAAAATACTATATTTATCTGCATTTCTACACTTGCCTTCATGCAAGTATCATTCGTCATTTCATTAAATTGGTCTAAGGTGGTGGAATATTTTTTTGGAAACTTCTGTTTCTGCCACTAGGAAGTTGAACTGCTACCTGTAAAATTCGACCACGCCAGAAAAGAGACCAGAGATACCAAGTTCTGAGTCATCATCGTAACGTGGCACTAATAGTCTAAAAAGGTACTATTTAAATTGAAATTATCAGTACATTAACGTCTGCATACTAAAGCTGTTAATTTAAAAAAATATGAGGTGAAGTTGTAGTGTGAATTCCTTTAAGATGCATTGAACTCACAACATTATGGTCAATTTTGGGTGTCAATATAGGATTGAGAAATTATTGTACAAGTCGGTCAATTTAAAATTCAAATTACTTAAGTGTCTTTAGCCATGGCGCCAAATCAAAGATAACGCAATTCACCAGTAATTTTAAAATTTACTATATTCATTGTTCAAACTAGTACTTATCATTGGAATTCTGCAAACAAGGCTCTTATTTTATGAGATCTGTTTATTGATGGTGAATTCTGATATCTCTCTGAAATCTATCTCTATTTAGATAATAGTAATGTATGGATTTCCGCACAACTAATCCGCTGCATTTAAAAATATTTTAAATTACGTGAAGTATTCTCCATTCAAAGAAAATATACGTTATGTTAATATCTTTACCTTAGATGTTTTATTTATGTACACTGGTTGTTTAATGTTATTATTTTGTCTTTGTACTTTATGGTGCAGTAAATATATTGGCTAACCTACTTGGAAACGCTTCGAAAAATAAGTTCATTTAGAGCCTCATGCAAAATACAACCCATCATGATGTCATAATTTAAAATGCAGTCGCTCAAAATTGCACATCAACTACCACCATAGTTTTTTTTAATAAAAAATCAAGTTTCTGTTTGATTTTAGTTATAGGTAATTCAAAATTTAACTTCACAGGAAACCAATGACTATTTTTCAACAGCTTGGGCTAAATAATGTAAGAGACTAAGGCGTTGCGATACTAACTAGTGTTGATCGATTTCAAGGAACTGATTGCTCTGTTAAAAAACCAGTTGAAAGGAGAACGGACAACAACAAAATATAAACCAAGGTAACGATTTTTAAAATCTTTTAATATCTTGAAGTCATCCGTGAAAGAAAATTTACTCGGAAGTTTTTAACTTTGAGACCATCTGAAAAGTCTATCCGTATGTGCAAATGCAGTCACGAAATACCAAAATATTGTTTCAATTAAAATTTTTTCTACTGAAATGCACTTGTGTGATATTCACATTGAAGAAGTGATGATTCCCGTTAGACTGAGAGAATGACTGCGGCAGAAGTTATCTTGAAAGCTTCAATAAATTTGACATAGCCTTCCAGCTTTTGAGTTAATTGTCATTTACATTTTGCAATCCAATAGAATAAGTGCGAAAGTGAAATATCTACTGGTAGACTGAATCGCAAGTCCATACAGAAGCATTTACGCTGAGTAAGCACTGCTTAGGCCTAAATCGCTGTTTAAAGTTACCGGTTTCAGAAATATCCGTGAAGTTTTCCTGCAGGTATTTCAAAAAAGACGATCTATTTATAATAAATGCTTATTCAAAAGCACTACTTCGTTCTGGCTCTGCGATTTCTCAACTGGTATCAAAACTGGTACATTTTAGTCATTATAATACAAAATCGAGTAAGGTTTTCCGGACTACAATAATCTTTTTGCCACACAGGATAATATTCCAGTCCAGCAGCTAAATTAATGTGTCTGATGCTTACAAGGCGCGCTCCAATTTGCTTTGCAAACATCAAGTCAATTTCAGCTCCCGGCAGTACACGCTTTCTTTCAACCGGCGTGTGTTTAAGGCAGCTTGATTAATAGCAGATATCTAGAAATTTTATATTTTCACTTAAGCTGCTGATCAGCAAAGGCCTAAACAATTTACAATTTGAATGAAATTAAATAAATTTTTTTGGTTAAATATTTGAGATAAACCATGGTATACACGAAAGATACAAACATATACATCTACATATCACGTACTGCAGTGGCTTCAACTGATATTCCAGCCTTCAGCAAAATTAATCAATCAATTGTTTTGCTAGTAGAGCTAACTGTCTTCTGTGTTAAAAATTGAACCTTTGAGGTATTTAGCCCATAAAATGAAAATGTAGGCGTCTCGATTTTGAAAGCATTCAAACAATGCTTTAGCGGTTTGTTTTTGGTGTTATCTTGCTGGAAAATTCTATCACGCAGATAACTTTCAAATACCGGGCAGACAATGGAATGTATTATGTATCAACCAGAGCAATGGGACGGTCTCATTAATTTGCATTGGTGCTTAATTGATAGGGCCTATGATCAACCATTTATTATATTCCTATTTAACTGACAATTCAACGTAACTTAGGTAGAACCTCAAATGAATGTACTTTGGTTAGCATCATAGTACAAATATATTGCAGTTCAAATTGTGCTCACAGTTAATCCTCTTGTTGGTGATCTTTGGTGTAAATCAAAGTCACAATGGTTTAAAAGTCACACCTTACCAGTTCAAGGAGCTTACCTTTGACTGACAAATCAATATTGCGTGACAGCTATTTTAAAAATTAATTAAAAAAATAGTTCTAATAGGATTGAACCCCACAATTTCAAAATTTGTATGACCGACTCGTCTGGAGCTAAGACAGTGATCTTCTCAGAGTAGTCAACGAAAGATCATAATTTCAAATTCATGCTATCAAACTGTCTTTCTTTAAGCTTACTGCTCTCTAGCAGCATACGTCGGGCCAATCGAATTCATTCAAACTAATATCAATGCAATAAAAGTACACCACAGGACATCAAATTAAAACGTTACATGTTCGATATTTGGCAATAAAACTGCCGTTATTGCATTAAATATGCTGCGAACGGTACAAAAAGCTTCCTTAAACTAGTCACTAATGGGTAGCGTGATCAAACTCTAGTCTAAATTGTACTTAAACCTCATTTGGGGTACCACTAACCTCCATAATTCACTCTTTCAAAGTTTGAATTTAACTTGGAATAAAGATGACTAAATTACAACAGCTCATAATACATCTCTCTGATGCTAGCATTAAACTGCAATCGGCGTGTAAGAATAGCAGCCCTTATTGAAATAAATTGCCAAAACTTAAAGCGTGATGACATATTTCATGAAATAATTTAATACAAAAAAAAAAAAATTCTTTAGAGATGATAAGCGTTTTAAAATCCATTTAATGTGGTTCACTTGAGCGCTTAAAAATTTAAGGCACTTTCTTAAAGAACTCGAACTTAAATTGCAATATAATCAAAAGAACCCCACTGAAGTACATGAAGTTATAAATGCCCTCTTTTGAAAGAGCTTAAATTTACATTCAATCAGACTTCGATTTCGAATTTAATGAGCGCTAATCATGATCTGATAAATACAAAAATGGATTTATGAGGTGACAGCCATATTTTATTAGGCTGCAAGATTTTTCAATTATGTTCTTTCATGATAGTGTCCGACAAAAAATAAACGATCTTAGAAATTTGAAACTGCAGGAACTAAAAATATTGTTCCACAGTTAGAAGAAATGGAAGACAATCAAGACGATTACCATATAAATGTCGATCTTTTGCACACCTCCAACAATCGCATTTTTGCGCTAGAGTCTGTAACTACCTTTTCAAGAACAGGACTTTAAAGCGAAGGCATCTGAAACTCATAGAATTCACTTTATTTGAAATCTCGGTAAAGTGTTTTCGAAAGTTTCCTTTTCAATGCATTGTTGTGTAATTTTTCAGAGACCAATGCTGTCTATTCTGCGCATTTTGTGTATTATATATATATTGAAGTGTTTCAAAAGAGCTGTAGGCTATCTTCTCCGATGGCAAGGTAACAAAAGCAACAAAAATTGCAATAAGCATAAAATATTTATTTTTTGGACTCGACATATGGTGAAATGAGAGTTTCCCGCATCAGACGACGAAAGTGACCTCTTTATCAAAATGTTACTAAGCAATTGATTAATTAATTATATTAAAGTAGTTTAAATTCGCTTGAAACGCCAATGGGTTGCACAAGTGTAAAGAAGTGCAAAACTTCGTCAATGGTGTTGGAAATCGGGATGGAGTGTATTGACATATAGAAAGGAAAAGGACTTGGAGTCGTCTTTGAAGTAATTTAATCCATTGTACACCATCTAAGTTTCGACGATTAACAGATATGCAAAAATTATTCGATTTCGCAACTAATTTCGAATGTTGGCAGCAGTTTGCAAGGGTATATTTCATTGACGATACCGATCAAATATCAAAAATTCATTGCATCATTGTTTCCAAATTTGCAGAAAAGCTATTTTACTTACTCAATGTTTCAAAATCATAGATTAAATTACTTTTTTTCCCGGTTTGCAGTGACACTCATGATCTGCTTTTCACCAAACTATGAATTTTTATTTTAATCAACTGTGTTACAAAAAAGATCAACGCTGGGTGTCTGGATCCACCTGTATACCACCTTGCTGATACCTTAAGAACAGAAAGAGAAATGGACATTAGCCGTCAGAAGTTAGATAGGAATTGAATAGGCAGCGAGTATCAGTGGTAGGTATGAACTTAGGTGATTCTCTAATTAATGTTGCCACACATTTTATTTATTCATAACCATCAAGGCAGGTCCCAAGGACTTATTGAATTCCAACAAAAGTGCAAAAGGTCTTTTATGACAAGTTGCACACAAGAGTTAACACGAAAGAGGTCTTTGGTCTTCTGGTCCCTTCTCCGACAGTGTTTCATAGTATAGGTAGCGTTTTAACTTAAAAAGAGCACCCGGCTCATCTTCGACATTGTTAAGGCAGACAACCTCTACATGTCTTCTAGAAGTCTTTTCCATTTATGGCAAAGCTTCTATTCATTGCTACGTGCACCCGCTGTCAACAATCTAGTTTAATACCATAGATTCAGATCTATTCCTCATGCCTTGTTTACCAGTTTCTTCAAATTTGTGCTTCTGCTAGTTTAATCTAATTTGATACCTCCGGTGGGTGAAGAGTGCGTTGAGAAAGAAAGTGGAGTCGCTACCATGGAGTAACGAGTAGGAGACATCGGACTGACAGGAAGGAATCGGGTAGCAAGAGTAAGTTTGAGGTCAACGAACGTGGAATCTGGGTGCCGGAAGCCATCCTCATTGCAAACTTATGTCTTATTGCGCTAAATAAGGTCGCAGCTGTCAGATTAACTGAGCAACTGGCATAAATGATGCAAAAATATAAAATGCAAATCACAGCTAACAAATCTTTCTGGTTTCAACTTGGAGACAGTGAGGATCAAATGCCTCTTGAAGAAGCTGGAATATCATTTCGACGTGCCTCACGCTTCCAATACTTTGGATCCATAATTTTAAGACATCAGTAAGCAATAAAAGCAAATTGCCAGGGCTGAAAGGCACCAAATACAATTACGAACATTTCCGCGTTCAAAAAGTCTCGAAAACACCCTGAAGGCATATCTGAGGGGAATTTGTCGATACTGCAATCACTCACGGATTATCTACTATTGTCTTGAGAGTGCAAAATAACAATACAGAATATGGCTCGACTACGATACTTGGATTGTATTTGCGAACTACCAAAACTGTCAAGGAACTCCAAAGGGAACTGTTAATGCGTAACTTTGCAAGTCTTATGCAGGCAAAGAGGTTGAACCTATGGAAGAGCTTGAAAAAGGACAAAGATTGCCTGATAATCTCCGTACATGACAGCAACTTTGAAAGAGCTGAAACTAAGAAAGCTTCACATACAAGGAATCGGTTGATTCAATTAATTAAAGATGCAAAAGAAATATGGCAAGAGCATTTGGATTCATGGCTACTAGATCCAAAGGAAAGCCCTAGAGTTCGAGGTGAAAATTACGCACCTAGACTAATAGGAGAAAGGCAACGTGAAATTGTCTGTACCATTGCAATCTGCCGAATAACCTTCGCCAGAATAAGGAATATGCAAAGGCACGCACTTTAAGACCATGAAGAAAAAATACGTATAACCAAAGAGATACTGGACCATAGACTAAAGTGCCCTCTTACAAACTGCCTTAAAAGATACAAGACTCAAGAATGGCTAGAAAGATATATTAGAAACTGCGACTTTTCGGTCGAAGTCAGAAAAAGAAACCAACAGAGGAGAGGAAAGAATCAAACTGAAGATGAGAAAGCAGAAAAACTGAATACGAAGGAGAAATACGAGGGAGTGGGAGATAGGAAAAAAAGACTGCGAAGTAAAGTCCAACTGGCTGGATGAACAACACATCTGCTCCATCACGGCTGCGGATAACTCTAACCCAGGTACTCCATGAGATTCAGCAGAAGAACTGAATGTAATGCGCTACGCAACCATGCCGAGAAAAGACCAGCGAGTCATTAAATGTCAAATAACTGTTCTGTACTGCAATATGTAACTTTATTGTATTTCTGTTGTACACCAAAAAAGTAATTGGGACTTGCCCTAAATGGCGGGGACGAATAAAAAAAATACTTGGATAAGAACAAACAGACGAAGAAAACGAGGAGCTGCAAAGAATCATGATTGAAAAATGAATTATTACTGAACGACGAAAAACCATGCAAAGGTTTGTTTAGGAAGCCCAGTACATCAATTTGACTATTCTGTGCCATACATACCCCTGCCAGTAGTCTTTATAATATCTGGTAGAGTATACACTGTTTGCTACATGCACTCACGTGTCACAATCCAGGCTTAAAACCATGAATCCAGGTATTACGGCGTACCTTGATAAAGGGGTTCTTGGTGGACTCAGGGTCTACTTCTGTTGGCAGAATAGTGGTACTTGCAAGTCCAGTGGGTGATTAGCCCTGTTCGGTCGCCCATCTAGTTAGCCCTAAGTGTTGCTCTTGAGGTTTTTGGTGGTCAAAATGTGGAATTAGATAGTACAGATTGACCACCTAGACACATGGTTAGGATTTTAGATCAAGCATCTAGGCACTTTCTGACATGCATAATTGAGGCATGTTGTGAAACAAACTACATTTCGGTAAGCCTTTCATAGGATCAGTAATATAAAATTGATGAGTAACAGGCTATTTATTTGCGATCAAAACAGCAACAAACTTGCAGCGAGTTTGATAAATTACTAACCTCGGCACCTGCACTGCAACTTTGATTATATTATGCTAGTTTAAATAACAGGAAGTAAATGCGTCTGGGCTACTCCTGTTGTGCAGCAGCTTCCAGTGCTTAGCCACGTAATTAAAAATATTATCATTGTGAATGCCCTGACAATAGCCTTACTGAGACCTTAGCGCCTCGTGAAAATGCCACTTCTAGTAAGGGACTGAGATTACGAAAGTGAGTGCTCCTAATCTCTTCATTATCAGATGTGCTTAGGCAAAACTGATTCTGCTAAATTCATCCACAAATTCTTATACGATTGTTCAGACTCAATAACAACCGAAATGTTTGGCTCTTAATTGCAAGTGGGTCAATTATCTCAAACTGCATGGATGGAAATTAGGTTGAAGTGTCAGATCGCATTGCTGTCCGACGATAAGTACACAAGGTACTCATACATTAACTGGAAAATAATTAGTGATAGGACAGAAGTTAGAGCAAAGTGTGCCTTCATTATTCCACTAAATTTTTGCTGATATTGATTTTGACATCGTTTAACGTCCCCTTAAAATCTCTATTGATTGCATTTAACTGAATTGAATTCGGCGAATTTCTCAAATTCAGTCGACTGCAACTTTTGAGATAAGGTTCGCTAAAGTGTTGGATTGCAATTTGGTCAGTGTGAATTTCAGTCAATCAAATACGAAGTAGTCCGAAACCTTGGCAAACATGCTTTTATCAGTTGCAGCTAGCTTGGGAATCATTAAATCAATCAGCGTTAGCGCTTTTTTACGTACTCCTATAAACATACCGGATATTAACTAAATTTTTGCATTCACTCAGTTATTCTGCTGTCAACTTTCGTTAGAAGGACTTTTAATGTTTGGATTCAAAACCAAGGCGTTAGACTGAAGCGTATCAACGGAAGGCACTAAAGCTTCCCTAACGTTACAGTGATAATGTGAGAAAGTAGTTGCTCGAACAAACTCTTGATTTACGAAATCGTGCACTGCTGACAAAACTTGTCATTGGTTTGATATAAGAAACATGGAAAATAAATTGTAATAAAAGGCAGTAAATCAGGTTTCATAAAAAGAAACAATCAGAAATTAATCATCATAATACGAAGTACAAATGCTAAAAAATGTAACTTAACAAATCAAGAAAACTAAAGCAGGCCTGGCTTTGGGTAGAATATCTCGCACGTTGTTTAGCCTAAGCACAGCGCAGTTCGGAGTTCTACATCACCGGGTAGCTATACGTATAACTTTAAATTTGTGGCTGACTTTATGCAAGAATCGCGCTAATGGTAGAGTTCTTTCGCATTGTGGCATTCTACTTGTAGTATTAGAAAGCATATCCAAACAGGGTCAAAGTGTATCTAATAGCGCCAAATCTAAGCACGCACGTGAATGATGGACAACATATATGAAAATCAGATGACATTTTTCATCATAGGCAGTGCATTTTGGTATTTACCCTCACTTTTCTGGGCAGCCGAACGTCTTACATATTTAGGAGTCACACAAGTTCAACAAAATAATTGATGGAATGTTATTTAACAACATGAAGTCCTTATTCGTGCATTTCTGAGAAGACGTTCTGCCCAATGTCAAGCCTGCTTTGATTGTCTTAATTTGACAGCTTAAATTTTTCCGGTAGTTCTACTTCTTATTGTAAGGATTCACTTCTGATTGCAATTGTTATTGACGACTGATTTCGTCCATCTTATTTCGATTAGTTTATTATGTTACTGCCAGCGAATTGTCATTGCGGAGCGAATTGACCAAAAACAGATCTATGAACAACCACCTCAACTTCGTGCAGTTACCCTCATGTCTTCTGTCTTTCCGAAAGCAAGAATCTCCAGGCTAGAGGGGGCGGGTTACTGCAAGCCTTTCGGATTTGATTACAGGATGCCAAAGGAGGCCATTCAGAGTGCATACACTGATTAAAATATCCCTTTACAAACGATGTCACTATTCAGGGCTACAATCTTTCTGGTGTTGTGCTCAAAATGAGCGTGCATCATACCATTGTGATTCCTCTTGAATTCAAAAATAAATGAAGGAAAATAGGCACTTGCAAAAGCGAAGAATGAGCCACTCTACCTACTTGTAGCCCTGCTTTCCTGCTGCCCGGATCGATGATATAATTGCTCATGGTGTTCGTCAACCTCTCAGCAAAACTGTCTCGTATAATGCCATCGTAGTGTTAAAGGCAAAGGGATAGAAGTCGAAAAATGGCTCCACCAAGTTCTGAGTCGTCATTGCAATGTAATTTTGAGCTGTCCAATATTCTACAGTTCCGTTTTCAGCGCATATCTACGAAGCAAATGATTGTTTACGATTTTAAGATATCCTGTTAATTTGCCCATGTTTTGCTTTGCCAAAGCATTATTTTAAGGTGATGGATACGTTATAACAACGAGAGTCAGTAAGCTCGGATTTATTTTACAATAATTACAATCACATCACAAAACAGCAACCATCCAATTGCAGGTGCTTGTTGAAGGCAAGAGGGGGATATTTTATGTAGTCATACAGCTATAGGAGTTTGGTCTTCCAACAGCAATGTTAGAACAGAATGTCAGAGCATGCATTGCTTCAATACATATGGCTAGCCCTTTGTGTGATGGGCAGAAGCAATCGCGTGTCAATTGGTTTTGTCAACCCATAGCTTGGATCTTGCTCTGAATTTGATATGCATTTGCAAGCATATTTTCGATATTTTATTGAAAACTGGAGAGAATTAAGTACAATACTCAAATGATACTAAGTCATTAAAAAGTTTACCAAAATTATTGAATAGTATTAAAGTGCCTTCCTTTTATGCCATATTTGTTCAAATCGCATACAAAATCCAATTGTTTTTTTAATTTGTTTCCCGAAAGAAATGACAGTCAATGCATGGTGCAATTGAAGATCCAGTGGGAAAAGGAGTTTTTGGTGTGGATTGAAAATGGAAGAGTTATTTATCGGTCAAATAGCATCATAATTTATTCATTTTGTGATATGCACACAAGGTCAGTACTGCAACCTGTTGAGAATAAAATACAAAAGTTTATCAAGTGGATGCTTTTGATGTATTTATTAAATTAATTGAACTGAGTTTATAGAAACCTTTTAACGCCACTGAAATTCTTCCCTATATTTGCGTGAACATATGTTAGATTTTAACAAAATCGTCTTTTTTCAAATTTGACAATTTGGCAAAAATTGTTCAAATCACTCAGTCTGGGCGTCCATTTATTTAGTACAACTTGACTACATCGAAATTCGAATACCAGAAAGGCGTATCAGTAGTTATTTTAGATCAAAATTTTAAATAAGTTATTTTTATTTGAGCTGTAAGGAGGTGCATTTAATTTTGAGCAGCAATTCAAGTGCGGTATAAATTGCACAAAAGTGTAAATTCATTTTAGCTGCTGTGTTGCATATCTGTTGAAAAAGCGGTATGTTTTATGTACAGCATATATTTACTTGATTTCTTGTAGGCCTGTGCAAACAAAAAATTCAAATTTTGTTTGTTTGTTCTAGGAACGATTGGCAATAATTCGAAATTAATGCAACAAAATAAATACTGAAACAGGGCTGATGAGGTTTTCTAGTTCAATACAGATTGAAAATTGTTTAGAACTAAACGTTAAGAAACAGGAACAAAGTTGACATTTTCGGTTATGCATAACAACGTCATTTCTGCCTATTACGATTTCAGAGTTGATTAGAAACGTCAGAGACGATATCACTGAGACTATTGAATTAACTTCGTCTGTCCCAATCACCAAATTATCAGCTGAGGAACTATTTGTTATTCAAAGCCAAAGCAATCCGATATTTATGCTTTTTTATGGGTACAACAGCTTGTACGCATGGCATAGAACAGTTATATTTACGAATTTGGCTCCCTGATCATTTCAAAGCAAGGTTTTGTCCTGCAGCAGCAGTTCATTCAGCACTTCGTTGTCCTCGTCTGTTTGTCTATTATTTTGACCAAATGGTGATATCCTTGAGTCTTGTATCATTTAAGACAGTTTGTAAGAGGACACTTGGGTCTACGTTTCAGTATCTCGTCAGTTGTGTGTTCTTCTACTCTATGATCTGGCCTTATGTGCCTTTGCATAACCTTTTTTGTGACAAAGTATCTGTGGTTGTTTGTGTTGATACAGACAGGAGCACTTTGCCTATTTCTAACCACTCCAATCGCGTAATTATCATTTCAAACATTGAGGCTTTCCTTTAATTCAAGTAGCGGAACGCTCTTGCAACATTTCCTTCTCATCTTTAGTTAATTAAGGCATTCAGTAAGTTTCTTGATTTTTAAAGTTATCCTCAAGAATTGAGAGTCTAAGGATGTTTTTGTCCATTTTCGAACTCTTCCATGGGCTCGACTTCTTTGCCTGTATAAAAATTACCAAGTACCACATCAGCAGCTGCTTTCAAATTCGTTCTACAATTTTTGGCGTTTCGCGAACACAATTATAGTACTATACGTCGAGCCCTATACTGTATGTATTTTAGTCGATTTTTATCTTTTACTCTCACGATACATGTAGATATTTCATAAGTGACCACAGGAATGATCGTAGTTAAGTCAGATGCTCTTTCACCCATACTAGGTTAGCTTATATTGCTCCACCTGCCTCACTGGTGTTTTGAATTATAGAGCCAAGGTCTTCGAAGTATGAGGCACGTCGAAATGACATTCCTGCTGCCTCGAGGGGCGTTTGATCCTCATCGGCACTCATTTGAAACCAGAGGTTTTTTCGCTGCAATTTGCTTTCCGTATTTACGCAGCGTTATTGCTAGATGCTCTATTTATCTGATAGCTCCGACCTTATTTGACGCAAAAAGACATAGATCATCGGCGTATTCCAAATGACTTTACAGCCATCTTTTGCCCGAGTGATAAATCATCTAGACAGAGGTGATAAGGCTTTCTGATTTAATAAAGATAGGCAACTGTTAGAACGCAAACGGGTCAGCGTTTTCACTTATTCATAACAACTTTATTTAATTATTTCAGCGCTCGGGCGTCATTCTTGTTGACAAATAATGATTTCAGGCTTGATGTAAAACGTCAGAGCCATAACAACTGAAGTTATTGAAAGTGCATTTGAATAAGTACTGAGACCCGCTTCAGATGCATCACCGGATAGTATTTAGGGCAGACAGTTCTTCTGCAATGAGTTGATGATGATCTATGCGACGATGTAAGCTTTTCCTTATTCGCTTAATCAAGTGCAGAAGAACATCTCCGAGCAGAACTTTCCAATTTATGTGTATATATTTTTTACAAAGGTGATGAGTCACACATTCATTTTTTATCCAATTTTAGATTATTTAATGCACATTTCAGATAATTTTTAACTTTATAAATAAACTCTGCTTGTAAAAATGCAGTTGGTGTTGTGATTTACTGAATAAAAGAGGTCCTTTTGCAAAGATGCCAGAATCCATTTTAACGAAACCTCGAAACCTTTTCCCTTTTCCAACAATTTTGATGCCCTTAAGCTCAGATGAATATACTGACTTCGAAAAGCAGAGGTGAAAATCAACCACTTCTACGTTTATCAATGTTTACGAATTTTATCAAAATTGAGTATATTTTTGAGCTTTCAATTCAAATTTATTCCTTATGGTGTACGTGTTTCGAGATGTCATTTGAAAATTTGCAACTCTTTTCATCAGCTAGAATGAAATTTGCTTCAAATTTTGCAAAAATCTTAATTAAAAAGAATATTTTTTAATGTTTTGTGCAATTTTTTCTTAAGAATAAAATGATCCATCATCTGGTTACACTTGAAATCCAGTGTAGAATCAACCAGTTTTTACCCTGTGACTACATTCTGCCGAAATGAGCTCAAAACGCGCTTCATGCTAAGTATTCCTAAAAGAATTCTCTATTTATATTAAATTTTGTTTTCATTGGGATCGCAAGAGACTTTCAAGAATTTGAATTTACACGGGAGTCCAACCATTTTCAAATAACATCCTGTGCTATTCTGTAAATCTGAGTTAGCATGGATATGCAGTCAGTTGCTATCATGCAACACACACATTTTTTTTTCAAATTTATTGATTGTATATCACGGTTATTTATTAGTGATTTCCTTAACTTTGTGAATATGAAGATGAAGCACCATTGATTCTGGTTGACACTTGGGTATCATGATATCGCAAAAAATTAGGACTTTTATGACGTCAAAGGACGCAAGTTAGACCATGGTTTGCTCCATATGAGATGTAGGGCAATTAATGGTGCAGAATTCACCACCTACCATGTCAACAACAACCTTTTAAGTCATATTTTTCTAATAACCTTTGCTGCTGATTTTGCCATTCCCTCATTTTTCAGTGCTCAATTTAATTTTTCCCAAAAAAGATCTAAATTTGTTTCACAAAGCTCTTTTGCGTCGCAAAATGTTTTTAACCAATTTGAAATTCAGTTTATTTGCTCAGCATGATAAAGAAAAGCGCTTCCTGTTTCCATGTAACCATACGTCGAGTTGTTAACTGCCATTATCCTATGCTCTACTGCAGCTATCTGCACGTCGGTTCCAACAATGTTATTATCCTTGCAATGCTTTTCGCAAACCCTAAAGTCTATTTTTGGATAAATGACTCTAAAGTTTCTAGTTCAGCACTTTTCCGACTCAGAGAACCTATAATTCGAACGCCAGTTAGTGGTGTCGTGTCACTAGAATGGTCTTAAGACTATTGTCTCGCAGATTTGTCATCGAAAAGAACAGAGCCTGAATAGAAACTCAGAAGTTGAAATAAGACCAATTATCTCCAGAAACTGGTCGTTTGGGAAAATAGAATAACTCGCACGGAAGTAACGTCTGATTAAGGTGTATTTGTGGGCATTTCGCAAACTCTTTCGCTAAAAGGACTTGCAACAACAGGATGGAAAATTAAGACGTTAGACTGAAATGTAGCAATGGTAGGCAATGAAGCTTCTCTAAGGTTTAATGTGCCTATGTGAAGAAATTATAACTCTGACCTAGTCTTGCTTTACGAACTTTTATGTGAATTTAAGTAAAAATGGCTGAAAAGGCTTGCTATTGATTTGATATTAGTAACATATTAAATTAATTGGAATTAAAACTGAAACGATCCGGTCACATTACAGACACGATCAGAAGCGAATAGTCACTGAAGAGGCAGTTAGAAAATGGTAGGAATGAGAGAGCTGGAAGAATAGTGATAATATATCGGAAAGATGAAATTGGTGGGCAAGTAAAAGATGGGAGTAAATAACCAGGCGTGCGTCATCATGGATCTTCTTGGATTACCCCGCCTCTCCCAGCAACTGATCCTCAAACAGTGGATCTCACTGGCTACGTATCCGCACCCTTCTATCCCCATTCCAGGCATCAAAACTCGAATCGAAACCCAAATAGGCCGATGCTTCCTCCACCCAGCTACAATGCTGCTGGGCTACATAAGCGAGCAACCACATCTAGCGAATGCAGCACCTTTCAGTCGTTAATACCAACTGTTTCTCATTTTTGACACCCTTCGAGTGCCTCATTATTGCTTTTATTAAGCACTCATATATCCCTGATTTCCATCTTTTCATTCATGGGTAAACGAGTGAGTCCAAACCTGATAAACTAAAGGATTCGCATGTTGGTGCTGAAGAGTTACCAACGTTGATAGCCTCACACAGCCCTCTGACCCTCTTTACCAAGAAAAAGCATCCGTTGTAGTGCAAAAATGATTTGTTTATTAAATAGTTGGCACAGCAACACGATCCGCATTCTACGCACTCTGTTAAAATATGCACTTGCATTTGATTTAGTACACACACAGTGGCTCATGCATTGACATTCTGTTCTAGCATTGCTGCTGAACGACGAAACTCCTATAGCTATATGGCTTCCTAAAATATCACCCTTTTAAAGCACAAGGATGTGAAATTATAGGAGAAATTAAACATGACATTGATAAGAAATGACAATCAATACATGGTGCAATTGAAGGTCCCATGAGAAAAGAAGTTTTTTTGTGTAGATTTAAAACGGAACAGTTATTTTATATAAAATTGATTGGAGGTTGACGGGAATTAAAAGACCGTAAGAATAACTATCATGTGGCAGGAGGATCAAATTTGTGCACTAACGAGCGATGAAACGGAGAGGTGGGAGTTGCCACAAGCCCCCTCAGATACAAAGTTCCAAGGCACTTCGCTCGCAGCGATGACGGCTCCCGCCACTCAGCCAACACGTTGCTGGGTTACAGACGCGCACCACCGCATCCAGCCTGTCGGCTGACACCACACACTGTCACACTTACCACCCGATTTCCGCCTTCTTCCAGTTGGTATTTTTAAAAGATTTTACAACGATTAATTTTTATACTGAATATGAATTGGGCCTTAAAAATTACGCTTGAAATCATTGCGAGGCATGATGTGTGCATGAAAACATTTGTTAGAAGCGTGCAGTTTCGAAATTTAAAATTTAGCTTTTCATAACAAAAGCTCTCATCAAATTTTCAATAGAGCTGCACTATAGTGTAAAATAGCAGATTTTGCGTTGAATTGTAAGTGAAAAACAGCCTTCTTATGTGCGCAATTTTAAGCAATCGCATGTTTATATTCGTCGCAAGTGATTGTGTATTTTGAATCTAGGCTCCTATTGCACACTAAATTTAGTCATTGTGGATATATTAAGGCCGACGCAAGTGCAAATTTTAATCCCAACATGCTAAACCTTTTATTTCACGGTTTTTCAATCACTTGTTTGCTCATTTCATACATTTTCAAAGTGCCTGTGAAGTGCGAACGTTGTTGGCATGTGGATAAAGTGAAAATTTTTGCACATTTTGAAAACGAGTGTATTTATACAATTCAATCGTGCATTCACAAAAGTAAAAGATTAATAAAAGCGACTTACACCATTTCCAATAAAAGGAATATTTTATTGGCATCCAGAATAAAATGATTTTTTTCAGCTTTTGAATGCACTATCATATCATAATTTATATTATCCTTCATCAAAGTTTTTGCTGTCATGAATAGCTTAGGTGGTGGTTCTGATTGATCTAGTGGTTGTTGAATCGGTAGTTTTTGTTATTGTAAAATGTCCCACTTGCGCATATGCATTTGTGCATGTAAGTACGCATGTTTTTGTGTGTGTTCATGTGCGCTTTTATAATATATACTTGATTTTGCATTGAGTATTTCCACTATAATTAAAGCCTCTAGCAATGAAGGGAGAGAAAACAGAACTGATTTTAGTGGTCAGCATTAAGCTGCGTTCTTCTCTAATTGTGCGATAATACTTACGTAATGGAACATCCAGTTACTTTGATCGTACAGTTTTATAACTGCATGCATGACACATGTAGGAACGTTCTCCTGAGGTATCAGATTTTCGGCTTTTGATGATGGCGCATATTGGCATACTTATGAGGCTCGAATTTCCCATCATAGAATTGCTCCTTTCATTTTGTTGGTGCTTCCCTAAACGTTTGCAGTTGATTTCGGTTCGCCCCATCTTTACCCTGGCAATTATTTTCCTCCACATTTTCTATTTAGCTGCTGTCGCGAATTCCAAATTTTCCACCTTTTACGTCTCAAGAACTTTTGCAGAATATCTGACCTCACTTATATTGAATTCATAGATAAGCAGCCATCGCCTCTGCACTATTGGGATACCCAATAGCTACGGTGTTTCTTTGGTCCCTTGCGCCGACTTTTCTGATTGTGGGATTAAACATCCTGTTTATTTCGAGTAGAGAAGGGTCGCTCTTCTTTACTCAATGCCGCTTGTGCAATACTGATATTGCAATCACATTCGCCCAACCTGGAACATGGTTTCATTTAATACTCTCGTAAGCGTAAAGGTTAGAAGTTCCTCTCGACTATATTTTGTGGAAAGTACATCCTGACACACATTAAATTAGAAGCCGTGTAGTCTCAACTAATATGGCCACTCATTTTTGTGTTTCCTTTAAAACGCCACCATTTCTTTGAATTTTATAAATATGAAGTACGTTCTTCCTTGCTTTGTATACCTGAATGTCTTCTGTCATGAGAGCGTTCCTCACTTGAATACTATGGCTTAAAATTCACGATAATAAAATTCGATATTTTGATCGCAAACTGAACATAAATGTTAAGGTTAGTTTTATATAATTCACTGTCTTCTAGCTAGGGCCCCTATTCAATCCATTATTAGCATTATGGACATCGTGGCGATCCAATTTTCTGGATCCAATTTTTCAATGTTCATTTGCAGTTCTGATATCCAGTCATTTATTTATATTTTGAATTAAAGCAGCGTCAAATATTTCTCTTTAAAAGGAATCGATTGCTCTTACTTTAATGCTATTTTTTGCATAGCAGCATGTAAAATTTTTCAACCGTCGTAAGTTTTTACGAACCCGAGCTATTACGTGCTCGGTTTTAATGAGGTTGCTATTCATCTCCGCGGCTACTTATTTCAGTCATTTCTTTTACTTGACGACAACCAACTTTGCAAATTTTGCAAAATGAGCAACTATTACAAACTAACAGAAACGTTCCGACTACTTGGAAAAAGACTCTAATTTAATACATTTCAAGGAATGAATTCTGCTCTGTTTGGCAAAAAGATACTTTGAAAAACCTGACCGCCTTCAATGTTGAACTGCCGCTTTTTGTCCGGTAGGTGCTCATGAGAAAAAGTGTCATAATCTGATAACTAAGTTCAAGTTAGCCAAATTTTGACATCCACTTACTGTTCTCTGCTTTTGCTTTCATTGCCTTTTCACTCTTATACAGGCTTAACTTCGTTCAAGACTCTTGTATTGTTAAGTATTTTTCTGTAGTTAATTAATACCTAGAAAAAATGGTCTCAAATAATTGAATGCCTGATGAAGGCATTGGAGTTCATAGTGTTAAATTGCATTTCATATTAAAACTTTCGCTTCTTCAACGTTCAAGCTATCATTTTAGCCCTTGTTTCAAAATACTTTCAGGAATTTCGAATGCATTTGCTGTGCATTTGATATCAAAAGCAATAGCTAAAGCTTACAAACTAAAGTGTTTGCATATGGGTTGGACTCAGTTTATTGCAATACACAACTTCATGCCTGATTACATCGTTTAACATCAATCTCCAGATAAGTTGAGAAGGGCAGCACTAGCTCTTCAGCTGCATAAATGCGACTGAGCGTATGACGCTTTCATATGTTGCGATTAACAGAAAATCATTGTTGCTGCTCTCAATTCTTTGTAATAACTTTTTGGCTCTATAAGTTTATAATCGGATGTATTCACTAGTGTAATTGTATTTATTCAAGGCGCTTTAGAAAGTAGCCTTGGTTTCAGTAAATGAGTAATAAAATCAGATCAATTTATCGAATAATGTGATTGTAATCAAAGTATTCTACTGGTGAAACTCACTATCTTGAACCGATTTTCATCCATTTATCATAATTGGTTTATGATTACCGGATCTCTGTGTTTAGCAACGATGCTTCATTAGATTTCGTGCCAGCGCTTGTGAGCATTTACATTTGAACAGTCTAAATTATTAAGAAAAGCTTTTCGTATCTGCAATGACTCTAAAATGTTTCTTTTTGAATTTCGATGCCATTTTTGAAGCTATTTACGAGAGCGCAACGCAACAATGTAGATCTTCGTGCAGTCGTTTTATTTTCAATATGAAAACTTAAATGGAATGGCAAAGTTTTCACGATAGCAACGTATAATAAAGCATTTCAAGTAGTCAGTGATGTTCATATTATAAACTCAAATGGATTTATCAAGCAAGGTTTAAATTTCAATGTTACAATGTTTTTGCTATCCTGAAGAAAGCTTATGAACAATGATTCTATCGGCTATAGATAAATGGAAATTTATATCCAATAAACCAAAGTGTGGCAAATGTCACCAAACCACAGAGAGCAATATTTATGCATTTTTGCTTTTTACAGCGTGTTCATCACTTTGAAAGATGTTATCTGGTCAATTAATAATTTTTCTAGTTTAACAGCAAATTTCCACTTAAAAAGCGTCCACTGGAATGCAAACTGGAATTGTTTGAGACACGGCTTTCTGCGGTCCCCAATATATGAATGGGTTCTCAAGATGTGGATCCTTTTATCGACCATCATTTCAAATCAGCTGCATACTTTCTCCGTAATAATAAATACTGTTTCCCACCTGCATCATGATGTTTTCTAGCTAAAAAATTCCAATTAAAGGATGCAAATGAAAAATTAGGTTCATCGAGCACTTCTTACGAGGTCAATCATGATATGAACGTATCGTTAATCAGTACAGGGCAAGAAGGACTGTGTTCGGCCCAAGTCGGTTTCTTTGACGTCACCACGTGAGGACCAGCTCCATTATGGTTTGATCATAAACCTACAACTTCTATAATAATAAGTAAATATTAATGTCCGGTTTCAACAGCAATTGCATCATTTGCTTATGTGCCGCGTGCAATCAGCTCTATCCATGCTGTGTTCTTGCATTTTCGATCACATATACTGACGAAGTGTGTCGATTCCACTTATCGTTATGACAGTATTGGAGAACAGGTACAAGTCTCTGAATGTGAACCAGATGATAAATTATTGACTGGAAAATGACGTTGAACACGTTGGCACTTACAATAATATCGGTAGTAATGCCTTGACCTTCCTTATTAATGAAGGAATCATGAAATGTTTAAGGGAAAAAGGTTGAAATGCCGAAATATGAATATTCAGTATTTCACTCGGCATAGTTGAAAATGCTGACTTGACTGTTAATTCAGCTGGCGCAAAACACTTATCTTTGCGCCAGGGCAAACTAAGTTTGAGTTCCTTTTAAGGCTCAAAAATTGGATTAAATTTGCCAGTCTTGAAAAACATGTTGTCTTTCAAAGCAGTAAAGGTTTAGAGCGGCTTAGAAAAAGATATAAAAAGAAGATCACGGAATATTATTGGCTTAAACAATAGAATGCAAAGCAGTTTAAAGGCACTTGATCAAAAGAAATTGCGTCAACAAGTCAAGGCCACTTAAACGGGCTTGTTCATTGGCATAATATCTTCTGTGTTGTCATGTAACACTTCCTCGACTTCGAGTTGAATATGTATGACTTTGGATTGAATAGGACGTTCGGCTGCCCCAATAACTTGAAACCAATATCAAAGGTACACTGTTCACGATGGATACTATCGCTTGTGTTTCAGACATGTTGTGCATCAGTCACGAGTGTGGGTGGGGTGGTGTAATAAGATAAGCGTTCATCTGGACCGCACATGCCTTCCAACATTCCTTATAATACAACTCACCAAGGTAGGAATCCATCATTAGCGTAAGATTTCAGGAATCTTAGGTACGCGTAGTCTCAAGCTGAAGGATACATGCATGCTTGCGAGGTGATGTGGTATATCAGCTACTGAACAACTTGTATATATCTGCTGAACTTTCAAATTTTAATGCAAAATGGAAAGTAAAAATGGAAGAATATCTTCGAGATGTAGCCTCAGAGCGTTCGCATTTATCTAATAACTGCGTGGTGCTCAATTTCCAGACCAAAAAATTCGCACAGCAAATGCGAACGTTTTGATTTAAATGTCAAAAATGACAATCAACAAAATGATGAAATGGGCGTTCGCCCGTTAAAAGAAGTTGGTGGTATGGATTGAAAATCAAGGAGTGATTCAATGTAAAATTAATTGGAAATTGGGGGGGTCAGAGATCCAAATGAATAACCACTAGACGGTAAGATAATACAATGGTGGGCTAGAGAGGGATAAGAAGAAAAGGTGGGAGTTGCCACCCATTCCTTGGAACTCGAAAAGTAGGCCAGTACGTTTGCCAAATGCGGGGCCCCTCGCTTTACTCGACCAAATTCACAGGGATGCATGCATTATTTTTCAGCGAATACGGCTTCCACCACCCGGCCTCCACGCTGCTGAATTATAAGCGCGAGCCACCGCGCCAAGCTCAATCTTACCGCCCGATGCTTGCCTTTCTCTTCCGCGTCATCTTCTTATTGTTCCTCAGTAGCAGCTCTGCGCTCTTCCCCTACGCACAGTTTCATTTTGCGTCAAGTGATCACACTGATTTTAAAGCAGTTTTTTCGTTATTTTAAAGAACATGATTTAGTGGGACACATTATTAAGCCTATTTATGCTCATTTTAAAGATCAAGACGAGAAGTGCACTAAAATTAATTTTGCATTAAATGTGATTGCCGCCAATCCTGAGGCAGCTGGCACCGTAACCACAGACGAAATGGATGAAGTAATTGCACATTTCACTCATCAAACAGTGCCAACATTTCGACAAGCTATGTAAAAATTTGATTAAAGGATATATTGTTGTTTTGTCACTTTGATGCGTTTAGCTTTGTACCTGAGAATGAATTCGGCCTTATCATGGCCAAGTGTGATTAATGCATGAGTAGATCTCTATTAGTAGTGTGTGGTTTTAAAAATTAATTTATGCTTTCCAGAGCATGGCTTCTATCGAATTTTTAAAATAGTTAGGTATTATTGCAATGTGGCAATTCATGGTTATTTATCAATTTTAGTTACTTGCAGATTTTGCGTCGGATTGTAAGTAAAGTAGATTTCTTATGTACGCTCTTTTAAGCAATTGCATGTTTTTAGTCATTACGAGTCATTTGGTCGCTTGAATATATACTCCAATCGCAGATTAAATTGAGCCAATGCGGATATATTTAACCAAACGCAAGTACCCATTTTGATAGAATGCATGGATTTTGGACTGTGTTACTGCACTAGCTAGTAAATAAATGAATTATTTTTGCATTACAATGGATGTTTATTTTGGTATCGAGGGTCGAACAGCTGCCGGACGTTAGCAACAATCGCAATAATTTTTGAATTGGCATGCAAAGATTTTTGGTTTAAAATTTTGGACTCACTCGTTTGCTCACGCTATGTATTTTTAAAGTGCGATAAAAGTGGTACCAAACTCATCGCAAAATACGCTTGGCATACAGGCATTACGTTTTGTTTTCAGCTGACTAAATCTATTTATTCTTAATTATGCTCGGCGTTTCGAAACAGCAGTAATTTGCGAGTAAGAAATATTTTGCAGATAGCATTACACAACATAACATAGTAATCGATGCTGATGCAACGATATTCAAATAATGAGTTTTACCAGATCTCATTTGAGATCGGTCGTTCAAGAGAACAGCAAATCAGAACTCGAATCCTCTGTTTGGCAAAGTCAGTTTGATTCCTCCATTCTTAATCAGGGGAATTAATGCCTGCATATTTGAGGGACCAACTCTCTGACCGATAATGAGCATAAAGATACAAGGCGCCCCCAGCAAATAAAGGTGAATATAAGTCTATGTTACAGCCTTCGAGGCACTGCAAGCGCGAAATTCCAGCAAGAGATTGGTGAGCGTTTTCAAGCGGAATCAACATATGTCACTGGTAAAATTTATGTCAAATGCACCAAAATAACCACAAATTTATACTAAGCTTCGATTTTCAAAACGATTTGTAATATTTTGTTTTAAATATTTTTTTTCCGAAGAAATCCAATGGATCGATACGGATTCCTCATTTAACCCTCATTTCTAGATAAAATATTTAGTTAACCGCAGACTAAGCAGCATAAATCCATAAGTTCAGAACTTTTGACTGACATCAGCTTACAATTTTCAATATTATTAAGAATAGAGTATCATTGTATTGAAGTTCTTGTTTCCACTTATGGGCTATAACACCTATTCTAACTAGTTATTTATCTTATTTTGTACAACCCGAGTCCTTATACCGGAAAGAATACGATCATTCGCAGTGGGGTTTGAATGATTTTTTTCAACTTTTAATGACCTATCACATCACGATTTATGTATTATTATTCATCAAAGTGTTCACTGCCAAAAAAAGCATAGATTCTGCATTTAACAGTAGGCATTATTGATAGCGATGGTGCTAATAATGATATTGATCTAGGGGTTGTCAAATCGATAGTTTTTGTTATTGTGAAATATCTCACTTGCGCACATGTATGTGTGCATGTAAGTGTGCGCGTTTTGGTATGTTCATGTCAGCTTTAATTGTGTATACTTGAGTATGCGTTGGGTATTTCTACTATAATTGAAGACTATAGCAACGAAGGGGGAGAAAACAGTAAGAAATGTAGTAGTCAATCCTACTCTCAAACTTTTTGTGGCAACCACCGGTAACCAAAGGGGGAAATCTGATGACTGGTGGGAGGGGCGGCCGCATAGGACCAATCACCCACCCAAAGTATAAGGCTAGATCATGCCAGCAGAAGTACAACTTCGTAGAGCCTGGTAAAATAGGCACGATGCAAGTGTCTGGATTCATGGTCGCAATTTGAAACGTGGAAAGCGTGTGCATGTAGTAGTGAACGAAATTTCTGCCAGAAAAGAAAAATGACTTCTTGAAGAGGTATGAAGATTGCCTGTCTTAGAAGTTCGAGAACAATCAAGGTGTCATCACTCAGATTTCGTTGCGAATTCAAACCGTCCTTGTATTTTTGCGAATCGAAGAAATTTAGATACAGCGCAATAGAGATAATTCCTTTAAAAACAAACGCGAATCATCTCCCTTTTAATATGTCAGTACACTCCATCCAAATTTCTAACCCTATTGACGGCATTTTGCGCTCCTCATACTTGTGCAATAAGTTGGCAGTTCTAATGAATCTAAACTACTCTTATATAATTATGATGCTATCATACTATCATGCTATTTCACTGTTTGTCATATATTTTCAGCAATTGACTTCTGCAAGACAAACTTTTCATAAAGTTATCATTTTCATCTTTGGTGAGGTTTCAAGCATTCTAGCACATTTCACACCTTATGGTAAGCGCATAACGGCTCTTCAGATAAAGAAATGCAACAGTTTCATTGTCCTCCTCCCATTAAATCATTTGGCGCTTTTTAAAGTTGCTCAAAAGTAGCCGATGAATCAAATAAATTGATTTTTTGTTATCGCTAAGTGTACTTAATGTAATAGCTGCGTAGTTTACGACAGCAATCGAAATGAAAGCTGCATTTTTTGAATAAGTTAGGCCTTATAGTAAAAGCTGCTCATTCCATTAATTAAGAATAAGTGCTACTTTTTTCTGCGCATGTGTTAACTTTATCACATGTTTCGACGCCCCAGACAATTTTAGGCATGTAAGGCCTTGTTTTACAAGTAATAACTCTTTTCAGATGCTTAAAAGCCGGTTGCTGGTCTTACTGAGTTTAAAATCATCAGAATAATAACCACTATAAGAGCTGCTTCAAGGCCTCCACAAGTAGCGACTGCACACCTTAATAGACTACATAGGATAAGAAATAAAATAATAGATTATTATTATTATTGGGAATAGCGTTAACTTGAAAAGCTAATTAACCAAAATCCCAGCCCCTGAATGATAGTTTACGTGCACAAGAAAAATTGGTATTGAAAGTGGCAAAGACGAAAAAATAAAAAACACAAGAGTGCTTGCAGCAGGCTGTAGGGAATGCTCTGTAATTTGGTACAGTGTTTCGTAAAATTTAGGGCTTATATACTAAGAGCTGAGTATTCCAATAATTCAGCAAAAGAGTAAGTATTTTCTGCGCTTGCATCAACTTACAATGCAAACTGAGCTGAAATAATTTTCACCAAGCACTAATGAGCATGTGAAGTCTTGTTTACGAAACTGAGAACACTTTGTATTTGCCCGAGACTCAAAGAAGTACTTTAAACCTATGAAAATGCTGAGTTGACAACTGCCTTCCGTTGATAATAGCTGCTGTTTTTTCAAAAAAATTACACAAGAAGCTAAAAAGTGTTACTGTAGGTTGAGCGCAGTAATTATTCCCATAGTCACTACTCATATTGGAAGGTTGTGCAAGAATCTATTCACCAATACACCTTGCTAATGAATATTTTTTTTCCATTTTATCGAAGTGATGGGAATAAAATCAAATTTCATAAGCTGGTCAGACACAAATTGTGCGTGTGTTGAATGTTAGAAATTGGTTACAATTATCTAGTAAGATAAATCTCTAATTCATGAAAACTAAAGCTACTTTGAGCAATATTAGAATAAGATAGAAGTGTAGACATGCATCGGGTTCACACTAACGAAAATAAGAAACTCAGTTTCACTGTTACAAAAACCGATCTTAAATACTGTTCTGCAGATTTACCGATTGTGACTGCCATGCTTTTCTAGCACTTATATTTCCAGTGTGACCTGTGAAGAGTGATGAAGGTTACACATGTGCATAACTGATGGCACATTTCCTTTGGCACGGATCTGGTCTTGAATCTGTGCATCTCTTATCTTTGAATGTGTACTAACTTTTAAAAGGGTCAGAAAACTGACTTCCACTTTTGATTTTGATATGACTTCAGTGCGTTAACGTTAAAAAATAATAAACGAATTTGAAAAATTTTATCGAGGCTGCAAAGACGTTTCGAATTTAAGAACTTCATTTATAGGTATTTATTTATCAAAAAATATACTGAGCATGCACGAATTAACATTGTTATTCTAACAGATTCTCATTCTGATTCGCTGCAGATGTTAAAGAATCAGGCGCCAAACTGAGTAAGTTGCTTTTAATTTGAGAATTGAAAAGCAAGTAAACATCAAAACAATAACATCAAAGCAGCCATCTATGCATTCATAAATGTTTGGTGATATTATGACGTAATCGAAAGCATTCAAGTGGAAGGCATTGATTTTGGTTGAAAGTTTCTTGTTTCCTTTCTTCATGCTGCTTATTAATCCTGAGACTGTACTTTTATATTGATGACAAAAGCAGGCAACATTTCGGATGGTCGTTGCGTATTACATAAGCAAAACGAGCAAAACTGAGTCAAAATATGTTATTTTTTTGCAATTTTTTGCGCAAAGCTGATTTTGCAAGCATGGTAAATTTAATTTTGTCCTGTAGTACAAGAAAGCATCAGCCCAGTGACCTTCTATTAATAAAAGTTGAAGACTGCGCTCTGCAACGGATATCATTTGTCAAGAGAGTACGAAGGGCGCAAATACAATAATAACAGAATTCAAAATTTGAATCAAGACTAGAAATCAGTTTCTGAAATTTAACAACAAAGCATGGAATCATGCTGCTTTCTGTGAATCTAACTAGCAGCATCTGCTGATGTTTTCTGCTCATAAATGCTGCTTTAAAAGAAGATTCTTGGTGTCTTTTAAAGGTCGATTTTAAAACAAATTACATTGAATACTAAAATTGAAACTGCTTTAATCAGCTACTGAATTGATGCTCTTATTAGGACCAAAAACAGCTAAGTTTATTATCTAATAAGTAAAAATTTAAGTTTTTCATTCAAAATTTGATAGATTCTAAGTTAATCGCATTATTTATTGTTACATTCGACGGTGTTATTAAATCAATTAAATCAGTTTTGAGTAGATTTTGCGAGATGAATATCACTAAAAACAATTGCTTTCCATGTCTTTGAAAAGCGATCAAAACTAGGTTGCAAATTAAATATTCTTAGTTCCAAAGTATGTGATTTGATAAAATAATTTACAGTTCATATATGCAGTTGCAGTGAGATGCGAAAAGAATGTGCAGATGATCCTTGTTTCTTCACAACTTACCAAAGATATATCAAAAAGTATTGGTAAAGGGTAATGAAAGGCAGGCAAATCTACAACTTTTATTATTTTCTTACAGATAATTTCGAGCTGAAGTAGTAAATAATCCAACTAGTAAGATAGTTAATCATTGACCTGCAGAACACAAAATAAAACACTCATGTTTGTTGGAAAGCCGCAGCGCGAAATAGAAAGTTAAGCTTTTGGGATTTTAATCTGGCCATTGCAATCTGCACGTGATTTAATCAGCCAGTCTTTAACATTATGGGACACAACAATCGCATCCTTTAACTTAAGCCTGCTAGGGGGAGAGTTTTGCTGCATTTGTACTCGTTGAATGTCTATCTTATCAAACACAATGAACGTGGTGACAGAGGCTGTGTTTAATAAGTAAGCTGACCTCGAGTCTATGACGATTCTGCCAATATGATTGTTGCCCAATAATTCTAAGGCTTGAAAGAGAACTGAAAAGCGATAATATTCAGATCTAGATCCAGTAGGAAATTTCACACTCCAACAATATTTGATAAGGTTTTATCGTATTTTGAACCATTTTTTTATTTTGCCATTTGTGTCTGATTTGCGATCATACTGAATTAAAAATTAAATTAAAATAATATTTTTATCTATGCTTTGTCAGAAATTTAGTTTAAGGTACCAACATGGCCGTGCGATTCGTTTTTTTATTTTCATTAAACTAATTTCGCTTGGTATTCATAACTGCCATATCCTCATTAATCCAAGCCAGCTAAATTTTCCAATACATGTGCTTCCAATCATTAATCGTTAACAGCGGAAATGATAATGTGACAGCTTATTTAACTGCTGAGGTAGCCATAATGCATCTGTGACCCTGATAGGGGTAAAACCAAAGGCAAGTATGTATGGCAGACGTTTTTTTAGTTTCTCGGGCAATGCAAAAGCGTTGCATATGTGTTTCCAAAACACAACTTCCAGCACATTTGATTTAATTCCGACCTGATATCTATGAGTAAAAAGAGCATTTTCAACAATCAAATACGTCAGCACTACTGTTTACTGAGCCCCTAATCAAATTTGATTAGTCTTAAAGGCAATCAAACAGAACTTGACATTAAGAAAAAATGAAGTGATTGAGTACAAATGGCGAAGTGTTCGGACTGCGTTGGCGTTCTAAATGCTGATAATCCTAACTGAACTAAGATTGTACGTCACTGATAAAGGAGAGAAAATACCTAGCGTTAGTTTATGCATCTTTACCTCAGCACTTTGAGCATTTTTCGAGTCAGTGATGGTTCAAGGTAGTTCTTATACAAGCAAGGGATCGACGTTTAACTAATTTTGTAAAACGAACTTCTTAAGACGCTAAGAGTCTACAAGGAGTTAACTAATATGTGAACAAAGGTAAGTCGAGGTAGGTCCCGAAAAGACAGGTGCGGCTTTTCAAATAAACGGGAAAAAATCACTAACTGTTAAAAAATTCTGTTTTTATTGTTCTAAGTCGGGCTCACTTGAGCTCCAAACTGTGCTTCTAGACGCGCAAGATGTCTCTGGATCGTTCCAGTTCTTTGATTTTGTTTGAAACTTGTCAAAAATTGCCCAGTCATCCATTATCTGAACAAAAATTTCTTACACGCCTTTTAAGTACTGCAACCTACACAAAATAACCTGACCATATTATAAAGCATGTGCTAGCATTTATTCGGAGACATTTTTCCAGTACGTCAAGTTGCATACCATGTAGCCTTACCCTTAGCGGAAGCGCAATTTTTGATCTAAATATAATCAGCTGATTGTATAAAAGGTTTAACATCACTATTTGAAAAAAAATTTTACATTGAAAGTGTCAGTATTAATGATTGAGAACAGAGAAATGGTGGTTCATGCATTTCAGTTAACGAATTTGAGCAAAAACTGTGGTGATTTGCTGTTGAGAAGTAAATGCAATGCAGAAATATGAGATGTTAAGTGTAGAACTTGCATTTCTAGTTAACCTTGCACTTTTCTAAGTTTGAATCCATATTTCAAGCTTAGAATTTGTCTTGATACAAAAAAACCGTTTAAAAATCACTAGCCCTGGCTTCAATCAATACAAGTAATACAAAATGAAAATCAGTTGTTGCACGATGATCAAGTTTCTATATAAGTCGTTCTAACTGAAGCTATTTGTTCATGTTCTTGTAGATGGCATGTTTTGATGAAAACATCAGTTATGTTAATAAATACAATTTTAATTTACGTTGGCTCTAAAGGCAATGGAAAGTTTATTGAATAAATCAATAGAAATCAGAAAGTGCATTTAAATTTTGCAATAAAAAATCTGATACAAAATCAATTTTTTTTAATTTTTGCACATTACCAGCTTTCGCACCCAATTTGCCTTAAATCAGTTGAAGCAGCAAACTTATAAAGTTTTGAAATGTTTCAGCAACTGATATTATTTTTTGTTGTCTGTGTCAAATAGATTACTCTCAATTCAAATTTTATAAGCTATAATCCATTCACGCGTCAAATCTACATCAAAATGTGCGTAACCAGCTGATTCTTCATAGTGTATACAATTATTCATGCACATCATTGCAATTTTTTTCATTTAAGCCATGACTTTCAAGAAGCAAATATAGTTTGTATCGCTTAATACCAAAAAACTTGTATCAGTGCTCATTGAGTAGATATTTTTACAAATTTGTCAGCCAGTAAAAAAAAGTCTTGAAGCACGAATTACTTAACTTCCATATAAAGCCATGCACCGCTAGTAGCACTATTAGTTTTTAACCAAAATATTATTTTCTCGCAAAATGGAAAAATCTAGCAGAACGATAGTTTTATTCAAAATGACACAGTAATAATTTTTGAGGCTGTTTAATCTGTCATGTACAGAGCATGAAGACTTTGATTACAGTTCACCTCTCTTTGTTAAAACTTTTCCTATCACCATTAACACGAAGTTAATTACATTTTTTGTTCTTGTTATATGTTCTGATGAAGGCGTATAGTAAATGTGCAAATCGTACTTAAAGAGACCAATGTATTCTTGTATTATGCCTTAATATAAGCCCATTTAGATGATTCTAACAGATTTTATTAATGATATTTCATTATAAAACATTAATGATGCTCCAGTCGAACAGAAAAGCAACGACTTGGGCGCTCTTAATATCATTTGATCATTAGTGGGATTATAAAAAAAGCATTGAATTAAGTTATAATTGAAGAAGCTGTGACTACAGCAGCTAGAATTTAACAATTAATAAAAATATTTTAAATGCATTTGAGGCTTTTGAATCATTATGATGGAATGGGAATACTAATGGCATGAAATACTAACATGAGCAATCTCTTAGAATCTAATTTTTCCAAAAGCCCATTCAACGAATCATCGAAAAAATATTGAGCAAAATTAAATAAAATCGAAAAGTCTAAAATTTTTTGGCTGTAGGGTTAAAAATAAGGTAAAATCAAGGCTATAGATTGTCTTAATTTGTGTATAATTCTTTTTATTTATTTAAGATAAACACGTAAACTTCCATTAAGCTTTAATATATAAGTGGTATGAGTTATACCTAGGATGCGGTTCTCAAAAAAAGCAGTTTTAAAAAGCAAAATCAATTAAAGTTTAACTTGTGAATGTTTGTTTATTATGGCACACTCTAGGATGAGAAAATCATATTCATAGTCTGAATTTTACAAAGGTGATCATTTTTCTGTATCTTTCTATACATGCACTTTGGTTTGATAGCAGAGGTTTCAAAGCTAATTTCTATAGTCAGCAGGTGGTAAGGCTGTTAAATTTTATCACATTTTCTGCTTTCAATAAAACTCTTGCAATCTTAAAAAAACTTTAAGACATTTCCTTTTTCTTTTGAGTTAATGTAACTGAAAAACGAGCAATCAAAAATTGGTAGGATGCCAAATAAAATTGTATTTTTCCAATATCGAGGTGAATGTCACAAGTTGCTGAAATATTTGAAGCCAATTTCATCTTTTCCCGGATGTACATTTCTCCTCTGATATTATTCTGCCTGAACAAATATGGTAAGGAGAAGGCTTCTTGAAATCTCTCAATGTTTTCCAGACAATGTCTCTATTCATCAAAAGGGTTTAAAGCTTTGTGTCATCCGAGTGCTTTACTTTAACTTGATAGAATTTTAAGAACGCAATCACGGCGCGAGAGGCTTAAGAAAATTCTTTTCAAACTACTTTGTGCCTATATAGTGATCAGATTGAATCCTTGGTGCTAAGTTTACTTTAATTTCCCAGGCGAGCTTCCAAGGCAATCGATCTGAAAATTTGAATTGACAATGCTGAATCGACCAGCGAAAAAAAAGAGACTGGGAAATCCATACAAATTTGGGTCTATACAAAAGATTCTCTGGATTTCTGGGTTGGCTAACTGCAATGAAAGGAGCATTGGAGCACTGCAAATGCAAATTAGACAAATAAATAGCAGCGAAGCAGATAGGGAATACGAAAAATCAAGACCGACATGCAGATGATTGCTATCAAACTTTGACTATAGACGAAGGGCAGCTGGCAGCTAAGGGAATAAATAACACGTAAACAGAAAATGTTGGTGGACAAAAGATTGAATGACTAATGAACTAACTGTGGTGTTTAATAGCTTAGTGAAATAAAATGAGCAATTATTGGACGACATTATAGAAAATATACAAGAATAATGAACAGTAAAAGCAACAACAAAAGCCATTAGCATATTACTGTTGACGTAGTAGGCTATGATTTCCGAAACGCTAAAAATAAATTTAACCCTCAACGCTGCCAAATATTATCGAATAATATTCTAATCTAGGGAAGGCAAATGAGTTATTATTAGTAGAAGCTATCCAAAAAAGGCTTTGTGGAAAGGAAAACGATTCTTTTGAATGCAAAATAAAAAAAAGTTTAACTTCAACATGATGAAACGGTGGACAGCCAAAAGAACACCTATGCAGGCATGTATGCTCACGAAATTTTTACTTATAAATTAAGAAATACTGCAATAGAGTTTGAAACATCGAAGATGAAAGCCATAATGTTCAAGGAGCAGAAAAAATAAATTTTATGAAGAATAGAGATAGCATAAGTTGTAATTTTTCATCAGTGCTAAAGAAAAAGCCATCAAAATAGTAAACGAAGTCCAATTATAAGTAATCTGAGCCTTCTAGACATGCCTGAATGTGCCAGTACAAAATCAGAAGCCTGATTAACTACAAATCTTTGGAGGTGCGAGTTAGAACATATCTGATATTCGTCATGCAGTTTAACACAAAAATTACTTCACATGCAGCATCCATTGGAAGAAAAAGTGTATATTATGTTTGCTGAATTTTTTCATTCATATCTTGGGGTGCCTATTAATAAGGTATTATCTGAATCCATGATGGAACTTTCTGTTGTCAAGCAGACTTAATGTTGGATAAATTTTGAAGAATGCCTGTTCTAACAGCGTTGATTTAGCCTTTTCTTGTTTGACGATTTTCTAATTTATTTGGAGAAGTGTATTTCATTTAGCTGCTGGGCCTGATCTGATTAATGAAGGTAAGCAGTATTCTAAGATCGGTGGCAGATCAAATACGTTCTATTTTTCGTTCATCATAATACTACAGTAAGATTAGCATGATCAGACTCTTATCAATGAACAATTTTACCTAACGTCCGCTTTAGTAAATGCATTTTTGAAGCATGTGGATTATTTTATTGTTTTTTTATGCAACACATAACAAAGACCAAGGACTCTTATTCTTGAGCTATTCATGGGATCAAATGTTAACTGAAGCACCTAATTTATATAATCAATTGAATAAGGAGTTCTGATTAACTAAATTTTTAGTTAACATAGTTTACATAGCCTGAATCTAAAGGAAAATTTATCCAAAAGACAGGATATGGAGCTGATTAAAATGCATTACTTAAGGGAAATCAATAAATTGATAATAGAGAGATTGCTTTTCATCTTTCTCGTGGTTTTCTTCCTTTATTACCTAACCAAACGTTATAATTTGTCAAAGCATTCATTAAAATCATGGCTACTAAAAGCATTTCTCATCAGATTGTCAAAGTATTCGAATTTTAATTAAAGTCGTTTCATGAAATCATTGAGTTTCAATTATGATGCACAGAACATAATTTTCAAGCAGCGTTGCAACTATCCTTTCAAGCACTGACGGTTTAAATTATTCCATTTTTGTAACAGCGAAAGTATAATTCAAAAGTGCATTTATGATTGGCTTCACACGGCGTTCCAAAGATTGCAAGATCAATCGATTTTCCTCACTGTAAAATAAGAATAACAGGATGAGAAAGATTTAGAAGTGGGTAGAAATTGTTGCTTGGACAGGTCGAGTTTTCAGACTGTTAGCAGGTCAAATAATCTAAATGTTTTTACAAAGCCTGGGGATTCATTCATGTTTCTTTAAAACTATTTCCTTATATTCCAGGAAGTGCTTGATTTTGAGCACAAGGGAAGAATAGGTAACTTTTGATTCAACTGAGAGTATCTTTTTGCATTAGAAATATCCCTCAATAAATTTGTAGAAAGATCTCACATTGTACCAAGGCATCTACAAAACGGTTCTATAATACTTATCGATGTTTTAAAATGCCACAAATAGTCCTACGACTGATGAGACTTGGAAATATCTGCTTTAGGGCAAAATCTACACTACGTGTTTATTAAAAAATGATTGGTGAATTTTCTTGAACACTTTCAAGCAGTTGTATGTGTAGTTTGAAAATCGATTTTCATATTTGTAGCTATATTTCTTTCAAAGTGCTAAGATTGCCAAGAAATATCACCTGTGCAGAGAAAAAGGCTACGTGGATAAACAATAAAAGTTAAAAACGTAAATTATGAAATTTGTACAAAAATGAGATATTTCAAAGCTGTTTGCTAATGTCTCTGTTTTTCGCAAGTGTCTTAATATGGGTGGCCAACACAGCTCAGACAATAATTGGATTCATTCACTGATTTTTCCATTCACAAAGAGATAGCGAAATATTGGATCCACATTCGGAGAAACGCCAAGGTTGATTACTTCCTTTAAGTTGTATAGAGCAACACATATCACGTTTCAATTGTTCATCATTCATTTGCTGTCAATGTCCCAAAGCTGGCGGAGTTTTGCTAAAGTCCTCAATATGGTGGCCCACAATCTACAAAAATAACCAAATAACAATAACATCAATAAATTAAAAATTTTTTTGTAACTAAAAAATCACAGTCAGTCCTATGCATACTAGTTAAAAATTAGAAACTGTGAATTTCGTTTAGTCCAGCATGAACCAGAGTAAAGACACCATTTGAAATTGAAGAGCAGGTATTCAGCAACAGCAGCTGAATCGAAAAATTTTCGGTCAAGTCTGAAGGTCGATTCAGTACCTTTTGCTGCCACGTAACATCTTCGAAATATTTCTCTTAAAATTTGGCAGAAACACCATGACGGCTATCCAAAATATTTTCGACGAAGAGCAAAGGCAAGGTTTGATCCACTCGATTCATTTAAATAGGCAACAGAACAATCGCCTTCAGACTCTTAACCTCCAACCTAATCAAGAAAAACATTGCTAAATAGAAGTGCTTATGCGATTCATGTGCGATCGTTTAGGCAACAGACCCTCAACTTGAACCCTTTCTAACACAAGTTTGGAGACCTACGTAGTTCAAACACTTCGAAACTGAGTGAGCTCTTTATTAGCTTCATTAATTACTAGAACCAGTTCGATTTCGGCCAATGGGCTATCTCCGTGCGATGCGGTCATCCCATACCAGTTGACACCGCAATCAAACGTCTTCCACCTGAGGAACAAGCACACATCTCGGCTTCCCTTAAGATTTTCGTTAAAGGTCAGTTCTCTCTCATGGAGTCTAAGCGTTTTAAATTGTAAAATTAAGTCACCTTTCAATCCCATCTTGTATAAGGGCCTTGCAATAGGGCAAACACTGCCCATTCAATATGCAGGTGGGCGGTTTTTAAACAAATTAGGCAAGTCCTTGCAAGGACCCAATGTGTGGCCCTGGATTCACTGTGGACTCCAACGGCAGCTGCTATCTCTTCCTCACCATTTGGCTGTCTGTAGGAAGAACCAATCCAAAATCCAGGACCATTATTATTATTTTGTTTGTGTTCACCTTCATTTGAGAATTAGCAAGTTCTTTTGTGTATTTTCTTACCTGAACAAGGGAATCACTTAGGTAGGTGCAGAAACTGACAAGCAAAGATGCAATTTTAACAAGAGTTTACAGAGGGTAACTTATATTATGATTGAGGATCGCTAGCTTGCATCTGTGCTTGGAGAAGAGTTGGACTAAATGCAAAGATTTCGGCCTTATAGGTAATTCGAATATTGATGTTTGTCATTCGATACAGTGTTAAATTTCATCAACGCATTAATAACGAATCTGCTTTTCCTTTGTGATTTGCAACTACTGACTCTTAGGGTGATTCACGAGCAGTGAGCGGTGATCACTTTCTAGAAGTTCGTATATCGCTTATTAGGAGTAGATTTGATTTTCTCATCAGAACAAAGTCAATAGTAGCATCTTTTCCTGTAGGGTGGTACCAAGTCAATCTTCGAGTTGTCGACTTCCGAAAAAAAGCATTCATTACGTGCAGTTTATATTCTTGGCATATTTCTAGCAGCCTTAGACCATTTCCTGTGAAGTCTTCTTGATCAGTAACGAGGCCGATTAGTTTGGCATCAATATTACGGGCGTCAGAGCCTAATCTGCAGTAAAAATCGCCAAAGATAATGATTTGTGTGCAGTTCGAAAAAATTAGTTTACAAGTTTTGGCCACAAGGTTGTAGACAGATTCTTTAACCATTGCGTCCTGCGTACACTCGGTTGGAGCAGTCAATCCAACTTTGACTCTACTAAGTTGGAGTATCAGCGTTGCAAGTCTGTTTGAGACAGGATTAAAATCAGCTTCTATGTTCTTTTTGACCAAAAGACGATCATAGCCTTTGGTTTAGAGCTTTCACTCTGTCCAGAGTAGAAGAAAGCCTAGTTATTGATAGTTGAGGAGCACGATTTTATTCAAGTTTCCGTTCAGGCAACAATTATTATACCCGTACTAGAAGTCTTTTTAGCTATCTGGCGGAGCTTTCAATCATTGCTGCAGCCACACACATTCCATAGTCCAAGCTTCAGAACATGAATCCGGGTATTACGTCATTACATTCAAGAGGCTCTTGGTAGACTTAGGCTGTATTTCTGTTGGCATGATATGAATTTGTACGACCAGTGGTTTATTAGTCCTATCCGAGCGCCCTTGATTATCGGTGGCCACCACGTGGAGGTAGAGAGTAGGATTGACCACCAACTGCCAGCAACACCGGGTATTCCCAGCCGGTCAACCATGCAAGTACTAATCGGGCCCAACATAGTTTACTTCGCTGATTGGACGAGAATCGGTGCTTTCTACGTAGTATGGTCACTCAGACCAATTAAATAGTTTGAAAAAAAACTTATTAATGAATAAAAAAGCGATTTCAATAGCGTAAGCTGAAAGATTTTGACAAGCATCGCAAATATATTTTAAGCGTTCTATTAACACTCAAGAGCAGAATTGTCGGAAAAGGTAGTGCTGGGAAAGTGTTTAATAAGAATATCATAGCAGTGACTCTGAATCTAAAGGAAAATTTGTCCGAAAGAACGGATTTTGAGCTGACTAAAATGCACCACATGAGATAATCATTAAATTGATAATAGAGAAATTGCTTTTCATATTCCTCATTTTTTTCTGCTTTTATTCTCTTACCAAACATTACAATTTGCAAAGGGTTCATCAAAATCATGGCTATTTAAAGCATTTTGTGCTTGCTTGTTATAAAAGCTGTTTGTACTTCTGTTGTACCCCCAATAAGTCCTTGGGACTTCCCTAAATTGGTGGGGAGAAAATAAAAAATAAATACAAACAAACTGCTGTCCTGCATACGCTGCATAGCATTTACTTCTACTATTACTAAGAACACACAATAGGTGTATATAATCGGTTATTTATTTTAAGTTAAAAAGCCTGCGTGCAGTTTGATTTGAGATTTACCAGCCATAAACAAACTTCAGAAATGGACCATCATCATATTTGTTGCAAGCTCAGGGTTTACTGATGACACGCAAATCAGCAGAAGTCAAATTTCCTTGTAAGAGGCAACGGTGATAAAAGTGATCATAAATTTGTAATATTTTAGCCTTATATCAGAGTTCAGGCTTTAAAAACATTGATAGCCGTTGCTTTAAGCCAAAATAAAATATAAATTTTGCAAGAATTTAGATTTTATGCATGTAAAATGATATTTGCATGTCTATCATGCTATCATATATGCAAATTATAAAAATTAGAGCTCGAATTGACCACAGGAATAAGATAGTAGACATTAAAGAACTCTTGAAATAAGTCACTTTACTGGTAAAGTTGGTTTGTGAAAGCTAATTTTGCGTGAGTTAGATTAAATAAAATTTACTTTAATCAGATGCGTTTCCCCATTATAGTTATGTATTTGTGTAGCACTGAGCCTGAAAAAAATCCTGCTAAAGCAATCGTTAAATGGTTTTCAGCAGAGGTGTTTGGCACTAAATAAATATTGCCTTCTACTTGAGCCAATACACTCTAATATGTCTACAATGGCATGTGTGGGATTCGGTTTGGTCAAAGCGTTTCATTCCTGCTCGCAGTTTTTAACACTGATAAATGCATAAATGGCGTTGATAACAGAAAATCGAGCAAATAGTAGATCACGATATGTTTTTGATCTTCTTAAGTAACATCTGCATATTATCATTATGAATTGGATTTTTCATTCAATCCTACCCATTGGGTAAGTCCCAAGGACTTATACGGGTAACAACAAAAAAAGAGCTTGTACAACAAAGAGGCACATTAAATAGTAGTAGAACAGTTAAATTTATCGCTTCGGATCTCTGGTTTTTCCTTGGCATTCTCGTGTCGGACAGTAGTAGTTCATTATTCAGTAACACTTATCTGCGGTCCTTTATCCGTTCTCGACGCATTTTAGTGTCGCTTATCTATGTCTGTCCTTATTAAGGCTTTTTTCTTTAGAAGGCGACCATTTGGGTGAGTGAGCATCGTTTGTGGCCAAGATAGAGCACTTGTTTGGTTCATCCTGCAGGGCATTCTTTCCTCCCACTCTATCCTTTTTCTCCACCGTGCTTAGTTCTTCTACTTTCTATACTGTTTGATTTTCACTTTTCATAACTATAACAAAAGAGTGGCAATCCTTAATATGCCTCTTTAGCCATCCTCGAGCCTTGTTTCTTCAGCACTAAATTTAAGTGCAAAGTACATCTCCGTTAATGCTTCTTAGAATAACAGCTCTTTGCATGTCAATTATCCACCATGAAAAAAACCCAGGTGACATTCAGATGGAATTCACCGGTACAACTACAAAAAAGTGGTCGTGCTGGCTTATTAAATGATAATCTTCCCTCTTATTAGCCTTCACATTACACTGTTGCCCATCAGAAAGGCAAGGCCTCATTTGACGTAATCTACCGGGATATTTAAGTCCCCTCTGTTACGCATGAAAGGCTTTTGACCTGCATGTCAATGAAATGTCTGCAAGAGAACTCCTATGACTGTAGACTCTGTGGGCGGAGGTTACCGGTGTTAGTCTTGACGTTCTTGTAGGAAATAACCAGCCTAATTATTTTCATCCGATTCTGATGGTTAGCAACAGAGCTTGTTGCATTGATTGTGATCTTTTTCCCACAAAAATCACTAAACCTTATGCTTTGTAAATCAATAAATTGGTTCTGACAGGATCAATATTTTGGATCTTAAGAAATCATATAAAAGCTAAGGATGAATTTGTAGACTTTGGATTTTGATGCTTGAAAATGAAAGTCACACGGCTTTGACTCTATGCCAATTTCAAATTGAAAACCACCAAATTTAATTTCAAAAGAAAACTTATCACTGCAAACTTGAACAAAAATAAAAAAAATTTACTAAAGAAATTATGATTGAGGGCATCTAGGCAAAAAATGCCTTTAAACGCAGTTTATAATTTTTTTATCTGCGTTCAACCGAATTCTCCTCACGCTAAGGTCTTTTGAATTTCGACCATCCCATTCTATTAAGTGTGCATTATTATCTCTATCTTTGGTCATCAAAGGTGTAATAGGAAGAGTAAGAATCTGAAATTCTCTTTTAATGCTGAAGTCGCTGTAAAGCAATTATAATCATGATATTAGTAGGGCAGATGGTTGGCTATTTGCGTAAATAATGCTGTGTACTATATTGTATTGAATTTTGGATAAATTAGGAATTTACGGAAGCACTTGTGTTAACTGCAAGAGATATTTAAATTATTGCGCATTCTTGTGCTTAAAATGTGGTTTTCATTGCTCTAAGCAGTTCATTTGCCTTAAAAATTTTGAGTAAGAATATGCGTTTGTAGCCTCGTTGAGTTCGCTCGTAGGTCCAAATAACCTATAGACCACAATAATCCAGCATGACATCCTGTTTAGGGCGAACTCCCAACCCACACGCATGCACTCAAGTTGATGCTTTCAACCATGCCCGAAGTTGGTAAAACACAGCCGAGCGTCTTTTTTGAAGTTTATCGCTTCCATGCACATTAACGCAATATTTGATGCTACACGTTTGATGACTATTTTGGAAAAAAAACTTGAACAAATTTGGTGCTACTGGTAGTAAAATTAATGAAAAAATTTGAAATTAACCTAAAAAATGGGTACAATTGTTATTGTAACCCCTGAACTTCAAAACAATATATTTCTAACTCATACAGTAAAAGTCTAAATTCACGTTCCCATACTTGTTTTTAACATATGCTTGAATCGGAGCCATTTATAGTAGAAGTAGAAATCAACCAAAAAAACATTTTTTTTTCAAGTGCCTCGTTAAAGGCAAAACTCAATAAGTTCAAAATTAGTTTGAATTTGTGTAACACAGCAGATTAATGGCAAGAAATTTTAACATTTTACCTTTAGAGCAAGGAAAAACTATATTCCTGTCAATGTCTTGCGGCAAAACGAAAGCTACAAGAAACCAGGTTATTTTAATAAGTTACATAAGATAAGCACATTCAAAAAAGGCGATGACATCACGAAAATGCATCTGCAATGTTCATTCGTATTGAATTAAACTTAAGTCTCTGACATGATGGGTGGACTATTTTAATAGATTCTAGGTATTGCTGAAGCGAAAATAACCACAAATGTTACAAAAATTCTATTACATGATTTCAGACACAAACATATCTGCCTAGATCGATTCTAGACATAAATACATTGTAAAAGTTGAAGATTAATGGAATTTTAACTTTTGAGTGGTTCTCTTCTCAGGGTTTTCATTAAAATTACAATGGGTTTTTTAACCACTTCAATTGAGGGCAGCGACATGAAACTCGTGGATTAATTTGTATCGCATTATAAATACTGCGGTCACAACTGTGCTTGCCATTTTATGAAAAGTTCGCGTAAATTTATACAAGATAAGTTATCATCAACTAAATTCTTGCTTTTAAAATGAATGTGTGGAATGCCTGCATGACTTTTGTTTTGGTTCTTTAATCATTAATGTGGTCATTATTTGGAGTTTCTTTACATACAAATCTAGACAAACTGTTGCATTAGCTTGCACAAATCGGCAAGATCTTAAAAAATCTGCCTTTGAATGAAAAGATCATGCATCAAACGAACAAGCTTGTGAGAATATATGGCCTAATTAACTGGTGATTTCAATGTAGCGACATATTTTGACTATACATACTCGATCGAAAACCATTTTGATTAGCATCGCATCATATATCATTCTCTTTTGTGATTTTACTGCTTCAAAGTGTATTAAGTACTGTTTTAAACAATACTTAGTGATGCATTTATGGTTTCATTAGAATATGGCAAAGGCCTTTAATCAAAGAGCATAACTGAAAACACGACCGAAAAACACCATTTAAACCATTAGTACCAAGTATTCTTAGGCTGATGATTTACTGTAAATACTGTGTCAGTTGTTTGCAATGTTGTAGTGTTAGTTAAGGCAAAATGCCTGCTCTTTCGCAAACTGAAGTTCTTTTTTAAGACTATCAGTTTGCAGATGAATAGATTATAAATCTCAATGGCTCATTACATGATAGTACAGTGTTTCAATGATCAGCTTTATGCCATTGCAGCGATACTTATTTTGCCATCCAGATTAAAGGCCTTCAGCGCCAAGATTTGTTTATAAACAGAGTTTCTTGCTTGTAAAAATTTCCTCAAAGAGTACTTAAAGGCATTATGCCATCGAACTAGAGCATGTATCTATTCATGGCCCAAGAAAGGCATGCAAGCTAGGAATTTAGGCGCTTGAATCTTCAAAAAATAACTCGTTGATTTTTAAAATTTGTTACTTCACAGATCCAAATTTTAAAACCAGGATAAATTGCAAACAAAATTAAACGTTTTTCAAAAAGAGGGATTTAAAAATTGGCATCGTGCATAATCACGCATCTCACTGAAAAAAATAAACGAAGTAACTAACTTCGAAATAAAATTGATTCGTTCAGAATGCATTTGCTCGTTCGCGATCACGTCAACTTACGCTGGATTTGCAAAGGTATGAGGGAGGCTTTCTGAAATAACATCAATGTGGCATTGATGAGTGTAGACAGCTGAGTTTAAGCTTTATGCTCAAGCGCATTTCGTTGTGGCTAAAATTAGGCAGCTCTAAGTTTCCACTAGGATAAAAATGTTAAATGTTCGGAGTTTAGAAACTATCTTTCCATTTTAGTTTCGAAAATTCGATTAAATATTTGCTAGCTGCTCAATTCATCATTATTCAGTAAAACTGCAATCATTCAAATGTCATTCGCCTTTCTTACTGTTTTGCTTATTTCTATTATCCTCAATGGCATTTTGGATTTCTCTTAATTACAAAAAGTTATTTTTGTGTTAAATTTGGCAAATCTTAGAAAATATAGAAATAATCTTTTCCTTTTTTTTTCTCTTATCTACTAAAACGATCATAATATTACCTATTTTTGTAGACACTTTTGATATTAGTGTTGCAAAGGTTGCTCAATTTGTTTGCTATGGTCAATACTTACGATGTTTATATGTATGAATAAGAAATCTAACCAATACAGAACAGTTGATAACAGGTTGTTCTGCCTTAAGAATATTTTTCTATCTAGAATCAGAATAATTTAAATATAATTCGATAATTGTGCAGCTTGAAATGCTTGAAAGGCTTAGAAAGTTGCCACAATTTTAAAAGCATTCAATCCTTCGTTCAAAGCTAGACATTTGTTTTGGCAACGCATCTTGCTTTCTTTGTAAGGAATGAAGGTCATTAGGCACAGTTTTCACTCTAGTCTCTTAAGATGCTATTTTCATTTGTAAGACTGATTCAACGATCTATTCGCAATACCGTTAACCGAATTGATAAGTTAGTTGCGTTAAAATGCAGGTAAAATATACTAATTTAGAAAGTTTTATTAAAAGTGGTTGAATCATTGGCAGGAGTTAATCCTGAAAATTATTTAAGGAAAGAAGTAAAAAAGCAATACTCGAGTCGTAAATATGCTGTAAGACTAGGAATAACACGGGTTTTTTTATCAATAGACAAAATGCAGCTGATTTTTTCAGGCATACAAAATAAGTTTGCGCAATAAGATGCAGCGCAATAGTTTCTAATGAGTTTTGTTTGATGATTTAAAAGATCACCAAAATGATGAAATCTGCATTGCAGAAGCGATTCACAAGAGCAAACTTTCAAATGGTAAGGACCATAATTTTCCCTAGAAGGCTCGTGCTTGAGAAGCTTCTAATAGAAGTTGATGTTAGGTGTCAAACATTAGTTTCTTCAATAAAGTAAATAAATAATTCTTAAATAATAACATTCATAAACGACAGTTTATAAGCATTGAAGGATGGAGTGCACTAGTTATGTTTAACCCAAATATAAACATTATCAATCAACTAAACCTCAACCAGAAAATTAAGCAGTCCATATACTTTTGTTATCAATTACAATGAGGCGAATAACAGGTTCTGATTTGGAATCTTACCATGATTACAACCTTCATCACTGGCGGTCGATTCAAAATCAATAAATAGAGTTGGCGCCTTTTTTTATACTTTAAGTAAAATGTCACCAGAGCACCACTGTAAAAATTGTTATGATCAGGCAGATAAATCATTGGAGGCGCTATTGGTCAGAAGTTTACTTCAACATAGTCAGAAACCAAGTTGAAATCTTTTTGTCACAATTGTCTGCATGTGCTGGAGAATCTGAACCCTTTATTCACAGTTGACCTTATCTGAAAGCAATTCGTTTTGAATAATAAAATTTTTACTTTCATGATTCTTCCTCATTTAAACGTAACAGAATCCAAGCAATTACTTTAAAGGTATGGTAGGCAAAGTGCTATACCTTTTTGCAAAGTCATTTACGTTAGAAACGTGATCTGCCATTAACTTAAAACAATCATTACAATAAATTTTGATTCGGACTTTTTCGTAAGTTTGAAAAGGAACATGTTTAACAAAGTTTCAAAATAGAAAATCATTGAAACTTGATGCTCGACTAATGCCTAATCCTATTTTATACAATGTTTCTGTTAAACATATTCAATGCCGCAAGAATGACCTGCCAGGATCAATTTCAAAAGACAGAATTGAACCAATGGCATGACATATTTTACTTGATCAATTCAACAAAATAATGAAAGACATGACTATAGGTTAAATGAAAATTCGGAGAGTCCATATTTTAAAATAATCATGCCTGACTTTGCAAAGAAACACATACTGCATAAATACTCTTCTTGTGCAGTTTTCTTTGATGCACCATAAAATTTTAATGGCATATTTTGAGTATCAAGAAGACCCTCAACAGAATGATGTTCAACAATAGAGTAGCGATGCGCGCACTCATACTTCTAAGTTTAAAATTACTAGCTATTCATTTTTGCTTCATAAAATCAGTGCTTCATGAAATTCATCGGTACGTTAAAGGATTTTGAAGTCTAAATGCCTCTGTGAATAACTGAGACTAAGCTAAACTCTCCAGAGGTAATGTGAAAATTCCAGTTCATAGCTAATATATATAACTTAGTTTATTATTTGAGTCTCTTTACTCGTAAAATATTTTGAGAATATCCAAAAGTGGAAAGACAGGTATCTGCAAAATATCGTAATTCTCATTTTTCTCTTCAACCAAATAATTTTTCTAAACATTTTCATTTGATAGATCAATTTCTATTTCAAAGCGCAACATGATTTCTATTTCTTAGATACAAAATACAGGAAATTGAGCGCTTAGTAAAAAGAAGCCCAAGTAAAGGAACACAGTCTTATGACAAAATATTCATAAAAAGTTTTATTTTTATTTCTAATATCCCAACAATTTTTGAAGCACTGTATCTAGTTATAGCACCTGATTATGCGGAGTTAAAAGTCTGGTACTTTATGCCGTAAAATCGATGATTTTTTTGGGCTTGCTAAGTACCATGCATTACTGCGATGAAATTCTCCATGAGGAGTTCCAGCACATGTAAATAAATATTATGATAACTGTAAACTTACATTTATTAAAATGAAAATAACATTGCCTTTTTCAGTAAGTTAAAAATGAGTAAAATTTTACATTAAAGCTCAAGAAAACAACGGCTCAGTTTTCACTTTCATTGTTTTTTGATTTTGCAAGTGGCCATTTCTTTTCAAGCGTGTATCACACATTTACATGTGTCAGTCGCTATCGCTTATTAAAACACAATATTCGTGTCAAAATCTTTCAAAAGGTCCTCTAACAGCAAGTTATTTAAAAACCTTGTTGGTGCGAAGATTTATTTTCATTGCAAAAACAGGGTATTGTATATGAATTTTAATGGAACCTGTGCAAACTAAATGGAGATATTAGTGAAAACCGATAAAATTGTGAATGCATTGAGAAATGCGCAGAACCATCCTTTTAACAATGCAGATCACGGATTGGAACAGTCAGTACAATAAAATTCAATCAAACTTATTCCATTTTTGGCAATTCAAACACTAACTGCGGAATGTGAAGTAATATTTGCCTAAAAGTTTTAATCCATTTAAGAGCATTGACGGTAACAGAAGTGTTTCAAGTGATCAAGTAAATGCGCGCTTACAGCAACAGATTCGTTTAAAGAGTCGCCGAAAAGAAAATTTACAGATAATAAATTTTCCCGCGGAAAATATTTAAATGACAGTAAAAGGCTCCAATATTCCAGACCGTGCATGATAAAGTACTCGCAGGTCAACCGCAATGAAACTAACCTGTGAAATTTCTGCCTTAGTTTTATGATTAACTCAAGTACAAACGCAGTGCAAACAAAATGTGTTTCACAATGCAAGTACTCTTTCCAATGCCTATATGTTGTACACTTAGATAATTATTTTAAGATAATCATCTATTTTCGCTCTGCATTGGGAAGCAAATGCTCTTTGCGGAAAATTAGCAGAAATTTTCAATTTTTTGGGTAACGAGAAGGCTCGAGAGTGTTAGAGGGATTGCCACATTCATCGTTTGTGTAACAAATTGATTAATTCAAATTTAAAAAATCAAACATCTCAAGCGTTTAATATTTCAAACAAATGCTTTTTAAACCATAAGTCATTTATTATATCAATTAACCTGTGGTGGCTTATTTTATTAAATGCGTCAGATTAAAGCGCGAAAAATGTATATTCTAAGGCCACTGCTGCTTGAGATATCAGCAACTTTTACCAAGTTTCGCCAATCAAAACGCGAAATGAAAGTAAGGTTTCATTAAAATATATTTATTCAAAATTGCATCATTATGCCTAACAGCTGATACAATAGGGATTTGTTAATGGTCATTTGGCCGATATCTACTTTTAGAAAAATGTTGCATATCTACCTGTCTGCTTGATCAGCAACAAACGTAGTCAGAAAATGTCAATTATAAATGTTTTGTTCAAATTTTCAAGCAAAAAATTAATCTTAAATTGCAATTTGCCTTCAATATCCATACAACCTTGTTTGTTCACAAAACTATAACCTTGAGGATTCATGAGTGTGATTCCTTTATTTAAATTGGGTTGTTTTAGTCATATTAAAAACGAAATATGCGAATAAGTGACCAAACATTTTCCGCATTATGCGGATAGCATATTTTTTTAACAATCGGAAAACTAAAGAATTGCCTTAAACTGGAACTTTTAGTTTCAGCCAATTGCAAAAATTCAAAATTACTTCTGGTAAATTCGCTAATAAGATAGTAACGGGAATGCATATTGAAAGCACTATTTGCAAAGAATATCTATTTTACAACTTTAAAATTTAAAACCATTGGATTTTAAAAGATCAGACGCTAGTCATGATTTACTCGTAGGCTCGAAAAGCGTACAATATGGACCGAGAAAATTTGAAACCTTCTCAAATGTTTGATTTACACTTTAACTGAATAGAGCTCTAGAAAATTGGCAATCACACGCCCTATTGATTAAAATTGAAAGAAGGCACCACGCTGCAATAAATCAATGTTTTTTAATTTAATATCTGATTTAAAAAGCATTTGAATTATTGCGTTTCGATCACCGCAACTGAAAAAATATTATCTTACGCAAATGGCGAGAACAATAATTTATCATGTTTGATTTTGAATGCATTGGCATAATTGTCTCCAGCTTCATGTCATTTTATGCTTGAACACTGACACAGTTTACGTCACTATGGCTGTAAGCTGCTATTGTGCTGCCTTATAATTTGTATTTGATAGATGGTGTAATCAACAGGACTCAAAATCTACAAGAGCTGCAACATGGTTAATTTTAATGAATAACTCACACAGAAAATAATCAATTCCACATATGAAATTAAATTTTGGCTCGACGAAGCTGAACTGATACCTATACGACGAAGCCATGTCAGAGAAGAGTCTAGACAAACGAAGACGTAAACAAACGTTTTACTGTCCTTTGTTAACTGTTTTGCTTAATTGCTATAAAAGCTATTTGTACTTTTGTTGTACCCGTAATAAGTCCTTGGAACTTGCCCTATTAGATGGGGAGAAAATAAATAAAAAAGGTCAAAATTTGCACAAGAATATCACGAATCTACCACTTAAATCACCATATCGAATTCTCTAGGATATGTTAATGCTCAGGTAGCCGGCTTAATGTCATACCAAACTTAATTTTGATGAGCACTTACTAGAGAACGCCTATGGAGAGAGGTCTCAGGCTTTCGGCAAATAATAAAATATATGCTTGGGACAGGATCAACTGAAGCCATTTAATTGAGACTAAATCAGTAAAAAAAGGACTTGTTTGCGGTCGGTAATCAATCGTTGAGATTGCTTTATGGTCAGCGCTTGGCAAAGAGATCATAAGTAGTTTTTGAAATTGGTCAATTTAGATTGTTGTTTTTTTAAGATTTTATACATAGTCTCTTGATATTTTTAAAGTAATGGTGATCACTGAAATCTATCGGCACGTATATAAATCGACCAACTCATGCATTTGATCAGCTTATTATAATAAATAGAATAGAATTGTGCCATATTTGTCTTTTTGATGCACTTTTACACATTAGATATAGATTCATTGCATACTACTGACTAAAAATGGAGTTTAATGCACCGAATATGTCAACAGTGCTGAGCGCAATTAATTTTAAACGCGAATTAGTGTGACATTTAACTTTTTAAACGAGGGTAGACATTGCAATGAGCAATTTTTATTTGCATTTGGTAAATCCTAAAATATTTTAAGATGCCTATCATATGCCAGGGCTTTAGACAGGCAAATAACAAATAAAGCGGAGAGTCCTGCCTTGAAATTGTATAATTTACCATAATAACGCAAAGTTAGATTAGGGTTAGAATTGATGTTTTAAGTGCACAATCACAGATATTAGTATTTAAAACATATCCTTTAGAAAATTTAAACCTTTCAAATGCTGCCCTTGCTTTGAAATTGGCTAATACTAACGCTATAGGGGTCACTTAGTGCTTAGAGTCTTATGTCCGTGTCAACAAACAAAAGTTAATTAAAATCATTTGACTAACCCTTAGGACTATTAATATCTATATTTATTTTTTTGAAAACAAAGAAATTCGATCCAATTATTACCATTTTAGATTCATTCAATAACAAAATGTGATGATTAAATCGACTGGTACTAACCTCTGTGTGTTGCTTTCAATAGATCATTAACTTTGCATCTGAGTTATTTGCAGGCAAATTGATTTAGTGATTAATTGAAAAAAAAATGGCAAAACCACGCCTTTTTCGAAAAATACACTGAATGAAATTATTGAAGTAATTTCTTTAAGGTCAATTAGTGGCGTGAAATTCTTGAAACCAAAGCTAAAGGAATGCAGATATTGACCAACGCAGCACAATCCGATATCATAAGGGATCGTTTTCCGAATTTGGCACTTTTTTAGAGGCAGGAATAAGATTCTATCTAATTCTATGGTATAGATAGGAATCGGAACTGCAAGTAGGCAAATTTGTTAAAAAGACCTCTCTTTAGGGGACACCTTAAGAACGCCACAACCCATATTTTATCATGGTTGTTTTAGGCCTTATCAAGGCTGATGAATTAGCAACATAAGTTGCTTTGAATCAGTTACTGAATGCTTTTATCGAAACCTATACTTGTACGGCAAAATAAAAAAATCTCATTGTAACTCATGAGTCACAATATTGTTTATTTTATCGACACATTGGAAAAGGGAACAAAATTATTTTAAGCGGAATCGCTTATAAAGGGGTTTACATCCATGGTTAACATGGATTGAGGAAAGTTGCAAAATATGCCCGATTTCAATGGTCGTTGAAATGACACCACTGATACTAATAGGCATTTTAGACCACTGATTCTCCATAGTGCTGACAAGGTTTCAACATTCCTACAATTTAATATTTGTTCGAGATTTGAAAATAAATATTTGTTTAAAAGGGCATACTGCAAATCCTTTGAAGAGGATTATTGATTAAAAAGTTTTAGGTCACTAAATAAAACAATTAAGTACGAATTTTCAGAGTTTTCATGACTAAAATCTTTGATCAAATGCCTCGTTATTTTTTGTTCAGTCCACTTTTGATTCATTTTTTTTATAATGAGACTTTTCAGCTCTTGTCACATGCCAAAAGAAATAAGTAGCTCCGTATTTTAATTGGCCCTTTGACAATTTTTGAATTTGGCCTATCAAAATCGCCTATTTCGTTTTTAATTTTAAAAGGAAAACAAGCACAATTTTTAAACCTAATTCTGGAACAATAGTTTTTCCCCATTGCTATCACCGAGATTACTTGACTCCAAGTCATTCAATTTAAGGGCAGCATTTGAGCATTGTAACCTTAACGCTTAAGCTGATATTGTGTTTCACATTTTGGTGGTGACTCGTCGAATCGTTTTGGTTTGTCGCCCCTAACAGTCGTAAGTGCTTATCAATTTACTTGTTTAAATGAAAAAGACGCAGAAATATACTTTTTTAAACGCTAAATAAATCCTTATTTCATGCCTTGGGTGCTTTTCGTGATTGATGATACCTTTAACAGACGTGCAGTGACTAACGCTTCTGATTCGAAAAAAAAATCCAGCTAAAATTTAAACAAATTAATTCTTTCTCACAGTTAGCAAAATTTAATGTTTCAAATATACATGATTCACTGGTTTTACTTTCAACGTTGTAAGATCTAGTTTTGGAAAAAGGGCAAAATTTGTCAGAGATACAAGTCACCTAATTAATGCTGATTCGTTTTTTTGCAGTGTTATCGCGCTCAAATGGCAAATGAAACAGGATAAATTAATTTAAATTTAGAGATTTGTACTTATTATTGTGTGATAGCTACCACACATTTCAAGAAGAGTTGCAGGATAAAAATTATATTAAGCCTGGTGGTGGTCATACCTCAATCAACCTCCCCGTGGTGATTACCGGCAACCCCAGTAGCAACTTTGGGGGCTAACAAGAGGGGCTACCGGATAGGACCAATTACTCACCAGATGTATGGGCATATTATTATTCCAGCAAAAGTACACCTTTGTGTCTTCTGGTAAATAAGGCACGAAGTAAACATCTGGATTCATGGTCTCATGTATAAAACTCGAACCACGAGGCATTACCTTACCAAATTGTATTCAAGGACTCAAGTTGGTTCTACAAAATAAAATCCATAAAATCCATAAAATAGAAAGCCGTAGATCAGTAACAGAAAATAGTGTGACCGTTTGTTAATCGAAAAGCCTTTAACTCGCCTCCTTAAGCTGAACTAATCAACCAGTTGATCGATCTGCTCTGCTCTTGACAAATAGTCCATTCATTACTGTCCTTAATGCAACTACCCAAAAAATAGATTTGAAAGCTTGCATCATTATAAGTTAACAATGAGAAAACAAAACGCATCTGAATATTTAAGCTAATGCAAACAAAATTTTTGCCAAATCACTAGACAATTAGACAGGCAAAACGCTTTTATGTGCTAGCGTTCAAGCAAGTCAATTATGCAATAACATGCGACTAGCCAGGGTGGTGAAGTCCCAAAGTTACTTTGCCTTATAATTAGATTTGAGCACCATTTGAGTGAAATCTGAATCAATTGCTATCTTAGAAGACAATCATAACTAAAATTTATTATACTTTATTTCATTGCATGTGTACTCACCAATATGATTAAAAACGGTTAAAATATATAAACGAAGCCTGGTTTTTCAACCATTTAAGCAAATTTGTGCTGCAACTTGTTTAAGTAGCTATGTTCCTTCCATGTTGAACAACCACAAAATAATTATACCGCAATAATATAAAATATCAAGATAATTAGGCAGCTATGCAAAATTATTTTGCTGATTTGATGAAAAGTTGATAGGGTCATATTCAGAGTTGTAGCAGAACATAATAAGAGCAAAATGCCAAAAATAAAAGTGGATGTTTCACTGATGTTTCAATAAAGGAATGCATAGCTATTTAGTTAAACAGCATTCAACAGTTCGTTCATTAATTTCAAACAGATATTTTAATTTACATTCAATGTGCAAGATTAAAATTGATTTGGCTGCGATAGTTGTGTAAAAATTCAGGCAAATCTGTAAATTTAGGAAAAATTTATGATTTGGAGACATTGCAGAGCATAATCCTTGGGTAATGACTGTTAGAAATTAAACCTACACAAACTAATAGGAATGTCTGCATCAAAAGCTCAAAAATTTTACAGTAATTTGTCTTAATGATAATGGGAGTATTATATGTGTGTCCCTGTTGCAATATGTTATGGTAGAATGGTCGCACGATATTGAAATCGGTAACCATTTTTGGATGGCACTGTTTCTGCGTACCTTATTTCGCCAAAATCATCTGATTATTTCAAGGGTGTAATAGCAATCGCAAATGTATTTGGTGCCCCTGTGCTATATTCTATAATAAAGGAGCATTACCTAGTATAGGATGAAATGACACTCGTATATCGGGTGCCTTAGAATGCAAAATCTCAGGGAATTCAATTTGATTCCTCTGAGTGAACTTGTCTGCAACTGAAAGAATTTCATTCAGTTGCTGCCTGTAATGCATCGAATCATGAAGAACTTTAAGGCAAATTGGCAATATTATTTAAAAACTATAAACATTTTTACTACATGTAGCTATTGATATGCCTGTTTAGTCGTGATGACATTCTGAATGACTCAACTGGAGTACCTATTTATTTTTTAAAATTTTCACTGAAAAAATTTGGTGATTTTTAAACGAATTTTGCAATCATTCAGGTGAAATCAAGCACGCTTACTTTTGCAAATCGTGCAAACTTATTTTCTATGTGGATTTGAAATTCAATCTTTTGATTTAGAAGTCATGCTTCATGTATATTTCTAGAAGGATAATGGCTAATGCATAAACAGCATTCTGGTTGCAGATAAAATGATTTAGTGGAGAATCAAGAGCACTGACATCTAGATTCTTCTACTAGGGAAGCGCATTTCATGGTCTTTCAAGTATTGCATTGATGCAACTATCATATCAAATTATGTCAACATGTGCCGTTGCTACGTGCAACTCATTCTCATCAAATTTAATACAATTGAAGAAATTATTTGCATCCGCTGGTTAATTAGTTTTATGAATTAAATAGAACGCAGAGCAGAACAATTTTGCCGAAACAACCAGATTTATTAAGGATCTCAATAGCGCTTCACCAGTAAAATTTAATCTTTCCTTCTTAAATTAAGATGATAAATTTGTAGTTGCAAGGGCTGCAAATGCTTCAGGCATTCATTAATCAATTGATGAATTTAGTACAAAATATTCAAAAGATATTGTAAAACTCTAAAAAAGAACATCAGTTAGGATTTTGATTTCAAGATATCTCTATTGTTTTTCAGATTAATTTTTTTGAAATTTGTTTATCAAAATAATATATTTCAATATAAAGCTTCTGAATACGGTGATTTGAGGCCATGTTCCGCATAGCTATATATATATATTCAAGAAAAATAACAAAAGATTTGCATTGATAAACGCTAAATAAAAATAATGTTGCATATAAGCTATTTTATGATGATATCACCGATTAAATGAGTTATATACAATGAACTTAGTTGAATAAAAATTGCACAAACATTTGATATTGTATTAATTATGACTTTATTTCATACATTTATGCATTAGTTACGAAAATACCTGTTGGCAAAGGTTGTCGCTAGTCTGTTCGGTAAAAGCTTATTAATATCAAATAATAAAGTTAAAATGTGAACAACCTCTGAAAAATGAAAGAAACAGCTTTAGGGAATGCTATCACTCCAGCTTAAAATAATTGTCTTCTGGCTGTTTAGAACTTCTTTGTATACAATCCAAGCGCTTGTTCTCTTGTCAACTCCACTTGATGGCCACGCATTAGGAATTATTTATATACAAGTATTGCAATGTCTCTCTATAACCATCTATGGTTTTGTGTTAGTCTGGCGTTTATTAGCACCAAACCGCTCATATAGAATAAATAGCAGTAGTTAACAGTGGGCTCATAAATACTTTGAGATTAATCGAAAAATATTGGTTTACTTCACTTTAGTTGCCTATTATATTCATTAAGACAGATTTAGTTTACAATCTAAGCACTGAACAATGATGTAAGTTTTTTGAGTAACAGTACTCGTTTAAGGTATATTTTTATTAATAACTTCTATTTCAATGCATGATAACCACGCTGGAATTTCTAGAGCATTCAAAGAAAGCACAAATACGAATTTTGATGTAAAATCATTTACTACCTTATAAAACCCAAGGCATCAACAATTTTCGTGGACTTTTTTAACCTTTTGTTGACTAATTATGCTAAAATATATTTATTAAACAGCATCATTCTATGGATACCTGCGGAGACTAACACAAAAGAGTTTATTCTTAGATTAAGCTATTTTTTATTGAATATTCTAATCCTAAACTAAAAACATTTGTAAACCCTTAACTTTTCAATGAGTTAAACTAGAAAGAAGTACGCAAACAAAAGCTTTTACATCGATTAAATATGTTATGAAATCATTAATAAATGCAGTCTCCTAATTTACAGTGTTTTTCATCCCTTTAGCTAAGCATCTTAAATTGTTAACCCAGCTTGATAAAAATAATGTTCTTCTTAGTGTGCGAAGACCGATTCATTCAGAGACACCTATTTTGTTGCATGAATGCCCATCGTATCAGATCGTGCGCTTGAAGAGCTCGTGATGCGCTTACAAAAACTCAAGGCTTAGTCAGCTACTTCTACTTAATGTTTGCTGCTGCGATCATTTATTTCACAAAAATTCAATCTTTAACGCGAAAAATCAAGAAGCTTAAATTAAAGGTTCCTTATATTATTAAGGAATTAAATACCGAATACCAAAAAAAATTATATTTATAAAACAGTGACGAAATTTTTTAAGCCTGCTACCTGCTTATGCCCAATACAAAATGCACTTTTTTTTTTCCTTCCAGGAAGAAAAACATTAAAAATGTAATTTAATTCAAGGTATTTCTTGAAATTATACAACTTCGTACCGGGTTGGCTGTTGAACGCTAGCCATCACTCCCGCTTAATGAAATGTCTGGGTAAATTTTAGTACTCACTTTACGTAATGTGCATGTGTTGATGCAGTAAAAATTATTTTAAATAAATTTATGTGTTTGGACAATTTGTTTCAAAATCAAGCAAAATATTTGCATAGAAATAGTCAGCGCTGTCCATTGTGGTGCATGATTTTATATCGGTAAATAGAAAAATGCAGTAAGGCAGCCTCTATGACCATCAATCTAATGAATTGAGGGCAGATCAGGTTAAAAAAACGTAATTACCTTTCATTAGCAAATATAAATACTTTTAGAAAAATAGTACATTTGGCTGGAGTTATGCGTGTTGTTAAGGATTCGGCCCGTATTCTAACCAGCATATACCAAATTTTGTTTTGTGAAACCCGATTTGTTTACAAGCGACAAATATAAATGGAATCGCATTATTTAGGGCCCCTGTGCTTTTTGATCTTTTTTTTATTTCCCTCTGTTTCGATAAGTCTCAAGGATTTTTGAGGTACAGCGGATGTAAAATACTGACAGCACACATTAGAAAGCAGCAAAGTGCTTGTCAACATTAATGGTCTTCTGGAAGTTTTTTGAGGTTTTCTCTCTACCAGGTGTACTGGAGTGCAGGATATTCTTTCTTTTTATCATATCATGGTTTTCATTTAAAATCAGGCTGGTCTACCTTGTTCATTTGCTGTTTTATTTAAAGAATATTTCTTGAGCTGGGTTAGGGAGCCACATTGTCCTCAACCATTTTTGTTTGTTTTTTTGAGTGAATCATCTGATTCTATTTCGGTCAGTTTTTTGTTCCGCATTTTTAGCAACAAATTTTCATAAAAATTTCAGTTAATCTTATATGTAGTTTTCAAGTGATCCTGAGGTATTTCATTTCGAGGCGTTCCTGCTATCTTATCTTATCTTATCTGTTCAGGGCCTTTAGGCAGTTGCCTTACTTGCTTTCATCTGTTAATACCCTCCATCAAGGTGCTATTCCTTTGTTTTCTCAAGCATTTTCTAATGTGCAAATTAAGCTTGAGAGCAATTATTTTTAGGCAGTGATCAAAATTTGCATCTGACTTTTTATTTGCTCCTTAATCATTTATTAAGAGCGATTTTGACAACATCAAACATAGCAAGGCAATCTTCAAGAAGTCAGATTCCAAAAATGTATTCATCAATGTCAAACTATACACTTGGAAGGGGCCTTGTAGCTCTTATCTACTCTTTGCTCCGTCATCTTGACCGTTAGTATACTGACAAGTTAAGCTACAGATCTGTAAACATTAGAGCCCAATATGCAATTGGAATCGCATAAATCAATTTTAAGATATATTTAGAGAAAATTGTTCCGTATTTTTCGGCCAAAGGCTTGTGAAAGGATTCTTTAACAATTGCATTCTCTATTGTCTCGCGAGTAAACTAAACTTTTTATTCATGTCATATTTAATGGACCCATCCGATAATGTTCAAATTTAACAACTTGATAAACTTTCAACCAATTAATGCAAACTTGTTGGTGCCGATAATTTTTTTGCGCATTGAGATGCGAAAATGACCTACGGTACAATTTGAAAATATACTTTGGGAAATCTTAGTATAAAGTTGATACTGCAAATTCTGATTTATTAACTGAACTCTAAATTAACATTATTACTTAATTAAATTATTCATTAATATGACTGGCGTTAAAAAAGTTAATTTAAATAATCCTTCGAAATACCAAAACATTTGGACAAATTTTATGTGCATAGAGCCTTTGGCATTTAACTGGTTTCGGTTAAACATACCAAGGAATATATTAATATTTAGGAGCATCTTGTCCTGCATGATCTTTTGCATTACTTGGTCCTAGTGTCCAATCAAGTTGAGATCTGCAAAGTAAGTAAAAATCAGCAAAATTAACTTTTGTTACATCCGATATGCATTATGCTAGTAGGTAAGAGCAAAATCAAACAAACCATATTTTGCCACATACATTCCCTTATGGAAATGCTTTTTTAAAATTTCGTTCTACCTAATAAATAAACTAATATGCTTAAACTGGTAGCTTACTCCAAGCAGGCTTAAGTGCTAAAAAGTTATCGCCGATAAAGAAGAAGGAATGATATGAATGAGTCAAATAATAATTTATTTGAGGTTAATATCACTTCTCAAACCAATACCCTGCGTAGGACAGCAAAATTTATTTGCCCCGTTGTTAGTAATTTTTGGGTTGGAAGAGAGTTACAGTAAGATTATAGTGCTTGACTCAATATTTGAGTTACAAATAAGGTTTTTCAGTAGCTTCCGCATGAACAACATTTCTTCTTCGAATAATTTCATTTGCTGGAATGTAGACGACTAACTTTTCATTCAAACAAACGTTTGCCTTTAGTGATTGATGACAGTTTAATGGATTTACATTCAAAATTTTTCAATTTGAATGTAAAAACACTTGTTTTTTAGCAGGACAGGCATTAAAAGTCGTTCATTTGTATTGCGCCCGTCACAAGACAAAACCAAAGCGCAATTAAAGAGCTCTGTTTAAATAAGCCGTTTTTGATGTGTTTAAATGAAATGAATTTAACTTAGGTGAGATGTACTTAGTAACTTAAAACATCTCAAAATTTTAAGCAAATATATCCAAAGCTGTCAAAAATTGCGTTCTTAAAGGTAGCTACCTGAGAAAGCACTTTACATGTCGTTTCGCATTTTGAGTGTTTCAAGATACCTCAGAGAGATCAAAATAAAGGTACTTATGGAAAACCTTGAAAATGCAACTCTGCTTTCGTTAACTGTCGTAATTCAGTCTTTACTGCGTTTGACTGATACATTGGAAAAGATAAAAAAATTCAAACACTAAATTGAAATTAAAATAGTAAAAAGAAAAATGATTCCCATTGAGTTTAGGGGTCACTTAATGTAAAAATGTACAGGCGCGTTTATTTTATCGCTGATTAATAGAGAGAAATGCAAATAATGACCACTCCAAGTATTTGGTTGCATAATTAGCATTTATACTTATGAACATATTTAGCAATCATCTTTTTTAGAGAAAATAATGAGCATATTATTATTTTAATCACAAATCTGGAAAACATTACATGATGTCTGATAAAAATTTGGCCTTAAACGATCGGTGCTAATATGTTTTTCCATCGTGTGAATGGCAGAACCAACCACAGGTTTGACATACTGGCTAGCCTTCTCACTTAAAAAAGATAATCTAATGAGATTCTCGACCCTTACCTTACCTTGACATGTGAAAAACCTTTGCTGAATCTGCTCGTTAAAAACAACGCCTATTTTGTTTTAATCAACCTAAAAGATCTTTAATCTTAAGCATTCTACAAATGTATAACCAGCGGTAAATTTTAGCTCGAATTTGAGAGAAAAATTTCTGCCTACACATTGATTTGGAGCAAAATCTTATACACTTTTCTACTTTTCTGTTAATGTTTTGCTGATCCGACAAAATTTTTGCTATGATCCTAAGTTGTTTTGAATAATGGCAATAATTAAAATGAAACTTAACTAGACGAAACTCATTTCATTAGTGTTTTTTAAATGAACACTTGCAAGTAATGATTATAGTTACAAAGCATGTTTTGCTTTCATAATGTCAAAGAATGACTGGAAAAAACCCAGTCTCTGATACAAAGCTCACATGTCTCTTGCATATAAATTCATAATTACAAAGCATAAACACAAAACATTTGAAATTTTTTAAAAAGATACAGCATATCTAATGATCGTAACATCACATCATCATTAGTTTCTTTTTAAATTTGTTCATACTAAAGTAAATAAATTGAAGCACCAAAAGAAGAAATGCTGTGACTTACGCATTTCAAGGCACTGAAAGAAAATAACCTTTTGCGCTTCCGTTAAGTAAGTAAGTAAGCATAACAGGTAACACAGAACACAGTAAGAACGTTTGTTGACGTCTTCGGCTGTCTGGTATCTTCTCTGGCGTGGCTTCGTCATACAGGTAGCAGTTCAGCTTCGTCGTGGTACCTTGTCATTCTACTACCGTCTCCTACCAGAAATCTTTCAAAATCCTGATGGTGACTTCGTTCATTGCTGTATGAACATGTATTCTGCATTCCAGTTTAAAACCAAGCTGTAAGTAATTCTACTTCTGCTGGTAGGTGATTAGTTCTAACCGACTGCCCCTCTCATTAGCCCCCAAAGTTGCCCTTGGGGTTACCAGTGGTCACCACGAGAAAATTGAGAGTAGGATTAACTACCAATCCAATCAATATAATTTTAGGGACAAGATTAACTCAAGGCAGTCTTGTTGCCTTCTTGTTTGTTTCCTCGTCTTTGTTATTGGCGTTATATTATCAAGATACTATGTATCAAACGGTTAATAACAACACTTAATTGCAAAGTTTAAATATAAGTAAAAAATTGACTAAATGCTGTATGAGTTACTTGTTCTAATAGGCTTGCTGCCGGGTAAGCTTCGGCTCACTGAGTGCCCTTAAAATAGTACTATAATATTTAAGTGCTCACTGTTTGCAGAGTTTGAAATGTCGAGAAGTGATATGTCAAAAACAATAAATTTTGAAAGTAAACTCGTCAGGTACCGACTCAAAAGTACAAAGTGAAATTATAAAATGACATATAGGAGGACCAAAACTGGCAGCCAATTCAAAAAAACGATGTAATTTTGAAGTTTTTCTGCGAATCATTGCATCTTTTTTTTCGGTAAGGTTAGTTTGGGTAATTTCTTTCAAGTCCGTCATGTAAACAATTTTCATCTTTAGCACTGTTTGGTTCTAGAGACATTAGAAGGGAAAATAGATAAACGTTCTAGTTACCACTGTTTTATTATGCATATTGATATATAATTGCTGTATATTAAATTGTTTCCAAACTAGGAGGAAACAAACTCAGTAGACAGGAGTCTAAATATAGCAGGTTAATTTTTTTCTTGACTCCTGTTTAAACTTCCTAAAATAATATTGCGTCTAACGGATACAGCTTGTACTGTAATTTGAGGTATGTAAGCGTACACTTTTGGTTTGTATTCGAATCAATAGATAACGGTAGCAGAAGATGCATAACTTTTAGTGTTATAGTCTTTACCAAGATGATAGCTTTGGCTAAAATTAAACATGTTTAAAATTTCATGAAACTCAAACCTATTATGCGTGCATGGGAATCAAGCAATCTTACAAACACTTTCTGTAACCTATAACTAAGTGCATTTAACCAAAGGCTGTATTAAAGCAGACTCACACCAGGCAACCCTTCCGTTTACGGAATTATAAATTAGAGACCAACTGATCGAATATCCTATCCTGCAATTAAAACGTTTAACAGTTTATTTTATCGAACTAATCAAGAGAAGCTCCGCTACCTCATTTAAATCAAGTCATATATATAAGCAAATCATGCAGTGCAACTGCTGCTGCAGGCTTAACAACCTTATTGCTGGAACAGCAGTAAATCATAAAGATATGCACGAAATTCACAAGACCCTTGAGGCAGAAGAAAAAAGACTAGAACGTCATAATGGCTATCAATTTCAAATTAAATTGTTCTGTATGATAGAAAACGAAATCAACTGCTGATACCATCCATACTCCATCTAGAGCTATTTGTTAGGGCTTCAGAAATCGCTGAATTCATGGAAAGACACACTAAATTTGTAGAGAAATGCCTCACTGAAGGGCAAATGGGCAGCAATTGTCTGACCACGAGGTTTTTTAGCAAATTTAAGTGCCCTCCCGAGTTATGTACAATGGTATAGGCAACAGTCCCTCTAATTTCAAACATTAGGAATGGAAGTTTATATGCTTGACGTATTCCTATGGGCTTGTAAAAGCAATAATGTTTCTTAACGCTTGTCAGCTGCCTCTACTTGGCATGATGCTCCCTCACAGCCCTTATCACAACCTTTGATGGCTGCGCCTCACTTTTGATGTCATTCACCATCAAGACGCAACAAAGACACTTCGGATTTCAAAGATTCTTCTGGAGCCTTATCGATTCCTGTATTTAAATTTGCTCCTTCTCCAAATCTTCCGAATTTTCCACGTTTAGATTGTCTTGATGCGCTCTCGCTTCATATGTGGTGTTTTTTAAGACTCCCTTTACTTATGCAAAAAGTGCGTTCTAAAAATGCTCTCAACCTGACAATTTCGTTGGTTTTTGAAAGTAAGCAAAATTTTTCTTGACAAATGCTACATGATGACTGTGTTGAATACTTTCCTTTTTTCCCAGACATAATTTCACCTTGCGGAGTATTCTGTGAATAACTTTGGATCAGATAAGAAGTGCAAGGCAAGTACGATGCCTCCACAGTTCTTCAACACCTCAGGGTTCCTCTCCTTAAATGGAGTGATTTGAAGAACTCAATTACTTTTCATTTTCGTTAATCATTTTAAAATCCGTAAAAGAAAGACGGATAAGAGACTTCCTCCCGGCAATTAATGTGGTTATCGGAATAAAGAACTCTATATTTAATTCATATAATCAATTTTGACCTGATTTTGAAGAAAACGCAGCATATTTTTTGTGGAATTATTTGTGCAATTTTTAAATTTTGCGTTTGTTATAGACTCTACTAGGACGCATTCATATGATGTTCTTGCTGACTAAAGTAAGTTTGCTCAGCTTTTTTTCGAGAATCACAATTTCATTGCGTAAAATCTGCCAACAATTTCTTATTCATTGATTTTTCAATAAAAAAAATACGTTTTGCCAAAATATAGATTTAGCTATCTACTGTAAGTATTACAAAAGTCTGATGAATCACGGTTTCAAACGTTACTGACAACGCGACAAATATTCCACGTTTTGACTACACCGTTTGTTAATATAAAAGCTATCTCTAGATGTACGACCAGACGGAAAAATAACTAGCTTTTCAACTCTCAAATCAGCATTTTCTGAGTCATCCACTAACGATGGATAGAACAGACTGCTTTAGCTTACATAAAATACAGGGTAAACTAGCTAATAGCTGTACATAATGTGATGGTGGGATATCACGTTATATACTTGAAAAGATAAGTAAAAACTAACTTTTAATCAAATCAAATGACGTCAGTTAATTGGTTCAGCTTAAAACCACACATTCAACTAGCAGATTTTTCTAAAATCACTTATCTTGGAAAGCTGAAAGATATCAAACAGATTAATTAACTTTTAAAATTCAAGATTTTAACTCAATGCTTCTAAAGTGTGCAGCTGTGAAGAAAAAGCTTCCATTTGCATGGCCGGCATTCAAATATATTTGTGCCAATAGATACACAACAGATAGATAGCAGCAGTACTCCTCAGTCTGACTTAGTCTGGTCTAAAATACTCCCGTTTATATAACAGCCAAAGCTAAGGAGATAAAATTGATTGCCTGAACCAAAAATATTTGACTTCTTGTTTGTTCACATTTTTGTTAAGGACCATCAGCCATGCAGGCTTAACTGAGCCAATTCGTTATTTCTTTTAAATAGAGATCACAGTTTCAGAACAAAGTCTTAGGCTTGAGATTCTTGTCCAGTCCTTGTGGTTTGCAGATCGCTTGAGATATATTGTAATGAGTATCTTAAAACTGCGGAATTAAAATTGTTCACCATAACTCACTAGTGACGGGCATCTCTCAAAGGATCGCATCGAAATGAGTAAATGCTTATTTTAAACACAGCATCTGGATCAAGCACAAATAAATTTGAATCGAGCGAACATTGTTAGAATTTTGAAAAACCAAATACCGAATCAGACATGATTTTAATGAATGAAAATTGAAATAAATTTTTTTGACGTTAATATTTATTTGCTATTAAAAATTGGTACATTCTGAGAGGTTTCGAGGCTGTACACTATTGATTTGACTCTGCAGGAGCTGTGATGAAACATTTAGATTTTGGATTAGTCAGAAATGACAACATTACTAAGTGAAACACGAAGTTGCAAAGCCTAGTTCTTTCAAACTGTGATTTAATTCGATAACCATTTAAATCTGGATCATTTTTCTTACACTCCATTGTAAATATCTTAGACCTTATACCTTAATAAATAAACTATTCGATAGATGAGCACAAAGCCAGTTTTCCCTTAGTTTGATAGAACTGTATGTTGGCATTGTTTTGTGTGTTCCATTTATAAAATCAATATTTTCTGTCAAAATTATAACTCGATTTTGTAAGGCGGGCGATGCTTTGCGAAATAAAGCATTACTTAGGGGGGAATATTCAGCTTTGAAACTTTTAATGCAAAGCAAGAGCAAAATTAAAGTGAAGAACAAATGCCAAAGTCAGAATTAAGGAGCATGATGTGAGTACCCTGGAACCAAAAGAAACAACAAACTAAAAAGTAATATATCTTCTACTTACTTCAATAACCTACTAACTTACAGGCGTTTAAGTACACTACTTGTTAAACTATGTGATGGTTGTTGATTGCGGAATTTAAGTGCAGTTAGCAGTCCTTCTGCCGAAAGTCTTTGGATAGGATAAAGATCGATAATGAAGCCATCAGGGGTATTAAAGTTGCGCATCGTGCTTTTGGACGAGATAGTTTGTGTAATGTAGGAGTACAGCTAAACAGTGTGTGCAATAGAGAGTATTTTGTTGACCCAAACGTGCAGCCCTTCTACGTTAGTAATAAAGCAACGGCTCTAGTCCTACTGTAACTATTTGTCTGCTAAAGCAAAACTGGTAGCAGAAAGGCCGATTCAGTTAATGTAGTGCCTACGGAATTTCCTCTTAGTCTCGCTGTTTTGGGTTTTCAAGCTTCTTTAGTCTAGCCAAATATTGCTCAACTTGTTACTCATGCTTTAGTCAATAATATTCAGTTATGCATAGGCTTCGCTGTTGCTCTGTTCATGTTAATCTCAGTGGCCAACCTTTCCAATGCAATTAAATGCTGGTCATTCGTAGCCGTAGGATCTAGTCTGACTGCCACCAATTTCACTGAGATTAGATAAACGAGCTAATAGACCGATTTGAAGTTGGTAAACAAGTAGTATGACCATTGGGATCGTCATTCCATTAGTTTATTCCGCAGATAGTAGAAAAAATCTAATCCATTATCATCCAAAGGTGAAACAAAATGAGACATTTAGCAAGGCTGCAGAACTCTATGCTAAACTGCCAAGTTCTCTTTTTAATGGGGTTGACTGAACAGCTCTAGCGGACAATGATGTTGAAGCGCCAATTTTCTACCTAAGCATATGTATGCGCCACATGGCCAGTGCATGTTCAATTACTTTCAAAAACATAACTGATTCCTTATGTGCTCGTTTTACGTCAACGCTCAAACTGGGCAATTGAGGAATCTAATCAGCTATTCTCAACTTTGTCTAGCTTTTTTAAGGGCAAGGATTGCTGATTGTTGATTCAAGTATTTTGAGTAAAGGTATAAGCGTCGACATATCCTAATACTCAGCGTCATAGATCAGTGCATTTTCTCACTTTCAATTGTAAACGTATTATAAATCGTAAAAATTATTGTTGAGCAGCACTTCAACTAGGATTTAAATAAATTATAAATGGTCCTGCTGTGTTTCTTGAAACAAGTATCTACTTTACGAACGGCGACTCATCCGTAAATCAAACAAGCGGATGATTTAATTGTCACCACAAATATTTTGCACTTCAAGTTAGCAATTTTAGGTCTGCTAGCAATTCAATGCATTCTAAGCATATTCGAAAAGACCATTGCAGTTTGTGTTTACCTAATAAATCTTATGTTCTTTTTCTGTCACTAGAAGAATTTCAGCAGAACTTGACAACCTGGCCTTGAATGTCTGATGGGCTAAAAAAATGTCCTGAATGTCAAAATTATTCCACTTTTACTTCTGGAAAGTTATCTTGAAAAAAAAAACTGATATTTATCCTGAATATGATGAATAAAGCTATTCTTTAGATTTGCGGATCTCAAGTCTTTACAATTAGTAGAAAGTAATTAAAGCGAAATACCAACATCCAACTTTTTTGTTGCATTTAAGTTGATTGCTAATCGACGTAAAAAGCTGCAAATTCCAAAGTTAACTCATCGATAAATACGTTTGCATGAAATATTTGTTGTAGAAGAACTATGCAAGTTAATGTTTCTAATGCGTTTTTATTGCAAGGTGTTAGATATTGAAAGGATTAAACTTCATCGTCATTTTAAAATTTAAACTAATATTGAATAGGCAGTAAAACTCTAATTATCTCAGACTCAATTGCTTAACCTACTGAATTTGCTTATTTTCAATAGATATATTGGCAATTTAAACGTCCATTATTCACAAAAAAGGAATTCTTCGGAATCACTTAGGTGGATCTCAACGAGCTAAATGCTACATTTGCGTTTTTGCCCCACTCTACTAAAACATCAGTAAGATTTTAGTTACTTCTGTGGGTTCTATAGGTATCTTCACCACAAAGACTGCTCAATTTATTTACAAAAGCCAAAGTATTTATGTGTGGATTCGAAACGCCATCAAGCCAAGCATCTTGCACTTTAATTTTTAGTAGAGGTATTTTGAGTACTTAACTACGTCTGTAGCATAAAACAATTGCTAAGAAAGCAGCCACAATTTCCAAACTATTTAACACGTAGCTTCAAGCTGTACATTTGTTTTGATAACTCAGCCTGCTTCCTTTGTGAAAATGAAGGCCATCGGGTACAAATTTTACTCCAGTCTTTGAAGTTGTTATTTATATTTTTAAAACCATTTAAATGATCTATTTTTAAATCCTTTAAACCCATTTGAAAGGTTAGTTGCGTTTAAGACAGGCAAATATACAGTAATTTATTCTCAACCTTCTCATGATGACCACCGGTAATACCAGTGCAACCATATGGGCTAACGAGAGCGGCAGCCGGATTGAACTAAGCACCCACTGGACATATAAAATTAGAGTATGCCAGCAGATGTACAACCTATTAAAGCCTGGCAAATGAGGCACGACATAAATACCTGGATTGATGATCTCAAACCGGACTGTGAAAACTGTGTGCACAAAGCAAAGAATGATATTTACGTCAAAAATTCAAAAAGACTTCTAGAGAGGGTGTAAAGATTGCCTACCCTTAGCTATGTTAAGGATGGGCAAGTTGCCATAACGAAGGTTAACTGCTACCTTCTCCAGAGAAGTGACGAGAGAACCGAGGACGTTTATAAATGCTCTACTGTCCTTTGTGTTAACTGCTGTGCGCTTGATTTAGTAAAACCCCTTTGTATTTTGGTTGCTCCCCCTGTAAGCTCTTGTATGTAAAGCATATATTAATCGTTTCGTGATATTTCATTAATTTCTGCCGTCGGTTAGTGAGGACATTTTGTCAGGAATTCCGGTCGAAATCTGTTTTTGGATGGTTTTTAAAGACCTTCATAAATACTTGCTAGTAGCCGGATCAATCATATAAATTCCAACGGAGAACGTTTACCTATGCGACAGGTGCATGTTCATCATTGTCACCTGCCGCCAAGTATATGGGTACAGGTATAAATTTCATTAACTCCTCAACAGGGCGTTTGATTTTAAAATTGTGTTCATCGAGTTTTTCAAACAAGTAACTTTTACGATTTGGCTCCTGAATGATCCCAAACGCTTCAATTTTCCTATACAGAATAAGATGACATCAGCCTAGGAGCCCATAATATGTATTAGTTCAAAATAATTATTTCTGGATCTTAGACGTATTCATTCATACATAAATGTTCAAAAGCTGCAACGGCGAAATTTGCAGGATTCTCAAAATTCAAATTCAAATTTGTTTTATTTTTTAAATTTATTATTTTAAGTGACTTATAAATTGCAAAGATAATTTTGAAAACCCTCCGCTGTTAATTATACATGAATTATAAACTTTTATATAACCAGTAGCTGAAGGCTCACATAGTTGAAACTCTTCAACTTGCCTGAAAATGCCAAGTTGAGCTTCTTCTTTTTCCAGAGAGCAGCACTGAGTAAAACAGAAGTACGACTCACTCTTATAATAGGCAGCACACAGCAGTAAACATAGAAGATAGTTAAGGCGTGTATTGATGTTTTCGATTCTCTGGTCGCTTCTCTGGCGTGATTTCGAAGTACAAGTAGCAGTCCACCTTCGTTGTGGCACTTCGTCCATCCTCGACATTATTAAATTAAACAATCTTCATATATCTGCCACAGTTCTTTTCTACTTTCTGGGGGAGATTCCATTCATTGCTATGTGCACACATTTTCTACAGTCCAGTTTGAGACCATGAGTTCGAGGCATAACACGATTAGACAATTATAGAAATTGATCCAATAGCAATTTTACGATTGATCAAAGATTATTATATCAAGACAACTAAAGTCTCAAGGCTACAGACAAGGCGAAAATGGAAGGCCGTTGAGAAAGAAACTATAGCACAGCTTCAAAGCACCTGATTGCTTGGCTTCATCAAATCCAAGATACAAAGTGACATTCCAGTTGTTCAGCGGGCAAGATTCTGAAGCAAAATAAAGCACTGAGATTAGCGTATTTCTAGTTTAGGCCTAATGGAGATGCGATTCTCAATGTGCTTGTTAAATTAAAACATATTGATTTGACAAGTTGCCCAAAAATGGTTACTATCTTTTATTAACTACGTCAAGCAGTAAACATACTGAAGCTTGCAGCATAGTTGAAGAAGTAAAACAGTCGGATTCACCATTGAGCAAACATACCTAATATCGATAAAGATATAAAAATCCGAATTTGTACAGGTCAACCTATAGCGGCGAGACTTGCTTCAACCCAGTTTTACCATAGAGAAAATTTCTTCACCTCAGCTGTGCATGAAGAATTAGGACATGCTGTTGTTCTTACTACTGATTGATAAACTACTTAAACTTAGCAGCATACTTGAGACTGTCGATAAACAGTGATTTAGATTTGCTTTTGCAATGAAATTGATGAAGTGATCTTCAAGCAAAGAAAAGGTTATATATTTCATCATCGAGCTTTTTCTTTTATTTACTCGCAAGCAGTTAAAATTTTGTCTGGGTGATAAGTTTCTTTAAAGTAAAGACAACTGGTTCACAGCATCTTAGACACCTTGGCTGCTTACTCTTATGAGCTTTAATGCTTCAATTATTTGCACGCATTTGAGCGAAACGCTGCAAATAGTGCATCGATTATTCAATGTTGAAATGACATGTTGATGGTTACCAAAATACTACTATCCTTGTTCTCTAACTCATGCAGAACAATTGGTTAATTCTTGGCCAAAATCAATAAAAGATCCACCAAATTCGTTAGCATATTGTCTAGCAGACCAAAAAAATTGGTTTTTATGGTTCGGTTTTTAGTAGTTCTAATGCAGCTTAAATTTTAAGGAAAACCGGGCTTTGCAATTTGTAGACTGAAAAAGGCCAAACTTGAACCGGTAATTTAGGCTCAGACACATTGCCTGCCTCTAGCTTCAAGCGCAATAGATGCAAAAACAAGCCTTTTATAACTAATCATACAAATAGCTTTAAAATTTAAATTCCTTTTGTAAGATTTGGCTTAATGCAGAAAGTTATATGAAAGCAATTTAAAATGATTTAAGTGCCATAGTAGCAGCTGAGCGCACACCCTTGCATTTGGATGAAAAATAAAACCGAATTTGCAAACTAGATGCTTTCGACTCTATCAAACTGGAAAAATAAATTATACAAACGACAAAATTTCTTAGTCAGCCTCTCATTGGCAGTCTTTTACCATGCAGTTTATTTCATCAGCCTTTCTTTGCTTAGAAGAGTCAATTTGAACGTTGGTTACCATGCGAGTGATTGCCGAACGTTTCCTGTTTTCTTGCTGTGGGAGTTACACCTTGGAATGCAATGCGCTTATTTGGTTTAAACATGCAAAACAAAAAAAAAATTAATATTGAAAATAATATGTGCTTATATGCAGTCCGGTGTCCGAAAAGTTAAATCATGTAAAATGACATCAAATTTCCAGCAGGGTTGGCCTTTTCTAGCTTGGGTATATTTTAGCATATGTTGAAAAGCAAGGCTAGCTTAAGGAATTTAGACTGATATTTAATAAGTTAACACTACTTTTTCATGACTGATAGATATTTTAACATATAATTTGCACTATTAAGGGGGTAGTTCTACACTATCGTCAACATAGTTGCAGTTTTCCATTTAGCAATGTTAAAAGCATTTAACTTACCTTGATTATTTCTGAATAGTTATGAACCATGGCATGAATAAATGTGCATTCTACGGAATGATTTGAAAAAATTGCTTGGCCATAACCAGTAGAAAAAACTTAGTACGTAAGCAATACCTTGAATCACTTGCAATGACTGACAGTTTATGACGCTTTTAAACGTGTAAGACTTGAACATACTTACAAAGAAATTCATTTGCGCAAAAGTTAAGCGCCGCGAATTTAAGATGGTGACCAAAACTGCAAACAGTTTGCCTGCTTTGAGGCTACTTGGAAATTGTGCGTTGCGTATGATTAATCGGTTTGTGTTTACAGAATACAAATGTATGCAAATATGCATATTTTGATACCGTAATGAATGGTGATAGTTTGCGAATTTTCATCAAATCTTATGCTGAATATGTTTGCCAAAAATTTTTATTTTTGAAAGCGTAATTAGAACACGTTTAAATTATAAAAACTCTAATTCAGACAGTTTTTTTGCGCCTTCAATACTTAATTATGCCTTGTTATCAGAGCACTTACAATTGAATAAAAAATCAAAACACATGCACAGAATAAAGAAAATTAGAATAAAAACCTTAAATTGAGAAATTGTCGTTCCGACAATCAGCTTGTAACTCATATTGAATAACATCGGAAAATTGCTTTCCTATAAAGGTATCTCATGGTTAAATATGTTTAATGGAAAGCGAATTCTAATAGAAAAATATTATAAAGTATACATCTATCAGGTTCTTTTTTAAGACAGAACGTTATCAAAAAGCTGTACTTTTATAAAAAGTTGTCACATTTTCTGTTTCTTCACTGCCGATTTCAACTACTATATCTTACAAATTGACTTTTAAACATTGATTTAAAATTAAAAATATTGCAAAGGTAGTAGTGAAGATTCGTTAAATTTTGAAATAAATGTGTTATAAGAATTATAACTTTTAATTATTACTTTTAATCTGTCAACGAAATTGCTTTAATGGCAGTTTAAATTAAAAATAAATTTTGGCACACTTAGCAAGAATTCAAACAATACAGTAAATATTCTATAAGCGTTTGTCCTTACATGGAATTTCGCAAGCACACTGCGTAAAGTATGCCCCGTTATAAACGCCATTTTTAAACTATAGTTGAAACATATACTTGGAAATCTAGCAGTCGAATTATTGCTTAACGGGCTTCAAGCGGATATTTAAAACAACCAATGAAAGCCAATGGAAACCACCATTCATTTAATTTCTTTCGAATTCGAATGCTTTTATTAGCGACAAGATTTTAACTTCAAGTGCTGCAATCCCGTGTTTTTATGTGCTCCACAGAGAGGGTGAGAGATCAGTTTCCCTTACTTTAATATCCTAATGATCTTAAAATGCAGTAACCAAGTGCTAAAATTTCTGCCCTTTCCTATAGATTAAAGTATTTCCTGTCAGAATGTTAGGCTTTCTGTTTAAAAATCTGCGCTCTTGATTCCATGGAATCCTAACACTTTTAATTTGTAATTCAAGGCTTTATCGAATTGGATGTTCGGTTAGTGATGCAGTAACAAATTTATGGAAAAAATACATACATATATATATTTTATCAAATACTTATATCGAAACGAAATTGAATGTTGAATTCTTAGTAATTTTCTAGCCTTATAACGTCTCATAAACGTCTTTTAATTCAATTGTGAGACATAACTTATGGTCAGTGCGATAGTTTACGAGGCCGTGAAGCGTACCTTAGTGCATTTAGCGTAAATGTCTGTTTTTGGCAAATGGTTTCTATTAAAATCAGCTCTTAAAAGAGCGGTGAATATATTTGGCATTTTAAGCAGCAAGATTTCTAAGACAGCATAAAATTTAAAATATTGCCATTGTTTTTATTTTGAAAGTGCCATATAAAAAGGTACAAATAAATACATAGAAAAAAACCCTAATCATTTTGATTCCAAAAAACGCTAAATTCGCGTCAAACACGTTCTATTGCAATTTTCTTAGCCAACTGAGGAGGTCTTGGGCTTAATTAATTGCTCATTGCTCAGTGCTTATTTTATGAAATTGGCATTTGGTTATCAGTCCTGCAATAGCGTGATTACCTTTTTCCACAGTGCAAAATACGACGAGACTAGATACCATGCTGTATTAGAAGACACATAGGAATAAATCTACGTGAATATATTTGCGATTGTCACAATACCCTCAAAATAATCAAGCAATTTTAGTGAACTTAAAGCACGCAGAAGCAGTGAGATACAAAATTGGTCACTGATTTCAATAGGAACAAATATGCTTGTATTTGTATTAGTTTTTGAACGCTATTTAACTACAGAACAATGCATTTCTTCGTTGCATAAAGTCAGTAGAACATCCAATTTTATTTTCGACATTAAGTTCTCACATTGCCTTATTACGATCTTAAAAAAATGACTACTAGATTTACTAGGATGTGAAGAATTACAGCCTTGTTTCATTAACCTTCACAAAAGCTACCTTAGTCGATCTTTCTGTATAGTATTCCGTTGTACGTTCACTCTGTCATTCAAAATAATATTGCTGTAGCGGTGAATTGACAAGAATTCTGATTTACCAGCACGACGGTCAGTTGATGAATGTTTAAATGCCTTAAACTGGTAAATATATGGCTTAAGATGGAGTAATGTCATAACTGCCAAATCAGTGGATAGATGGATGCATGGATAGACATTAGTGCAAACGGAGTAAGTTCCTATTTAGTATTACGAGTGATGTTAATATCAAATGATCAGGTCGCGGTTGATGGTAAGCTGAGTTGGCTGTAAGATATCACACTGATAATAGTTTGAGTGTGAGGCCATCATAGGTGAGAAGAAATGAGCTGATATAAACTTTCGTTCGCATCTCCAAGCAATGACAGGCATGTGCACATTTTGGTGGACTATTTCCGCACTAGAGGTATCACCTCAAAACCGGGCATTTTACTTGAAGATGAATGTAAATTTCGTGAATCAACACTACAAACTACTATATTTTGTGATGAAATATCCCGGTTAAAACAATTCTAACTAAATGAAATCTTCTCGTAGTTAATCGTACACGCTTTCACATGTACGCAGCAGTATTTGTGTCGACAAAAAATCACCTTTGCAAGATCACTCATAATTAAGACATGAAACTCTAATTTTCATCAAACTGGCACAAATGCAACATTTCTGAGGACATCTCAATATCGGTTTAGGTAGTGAAGACTGCCAGTAGAGCATTTTTCGAATAAGATAACACGGTGGCTTCCCGAATGAATAGGTTTCAGTTAAAGCAACCAATGCTACCTATGCTACACCACCAACACATCGCACAAACTCTGTCAAAACACTACGCGTTTAAGATAGCATGCCCCCTATCATGCAGCCAGAAGAAATCGACTCGGCAGCTTTAATAGCTGCACCCTGAAGGAAGCCGCGAAATGCGTTAAAAGAGCTGTTCTTACGGTAGCATCTTTTATTCCTTCGAAACCTTTAGGGCAAGTCTAAAGGACTTTTTATTGGTACAACAGAAATGATATAGTTTACATACCATAGCATGTAGCAGTTATTAGAGTTTACCGACCCACCTTTCTAATCTCGGCTTGGTAGCATGCAGCGATAGCATTCAGTTCTTCCGCAGCATCTCACGGAGTTCCTCGGATAGAGTTCTCCGCAACCCTGATGAAGCAGATGTGTATTTCATCCTACCTGAGGGACTTTTCGTTGCTTCCTATCTTCCATTCTATCATTTTTCTAATTCATTTATAGCTTTCCTGCTTTTCTAATTCAGTTTGATTGTTTCCTCTTCTCTGCTGGTTCCTCCCTTTCTCTGATTTCAACAAAAGAGTGACAGTTCCGAATATGTCTTTCTAGGCATCCTTGAGTCTTGTATCTTTAAAAGCAGTCAGTTAGAGGGCACTTTAGTCTATGATCAAATATCTCTTCAGTTGTAAGTTTGCTTCTTCATGATCTTGTCTTACGTGCATTCCCATGTCACTTACTCTGGCGAAGGATTTTTGGCAGTTTGCGTTGGTGCAAACAATATCACGTTGCCTTTCTCCTACCAGTCTAGGTGTACAATTTTCTTCTCAAACTTTAGGGCTTTACTTTGGATCTAGTAGCCATGAATCTGAATGCTCTTGCAATATTTCTCTCGCATCATTAATTAATTGAAGCCTCCAGATCCTTGTAAGTGAAGCTTTCTCTGTTTCTGTGAAACGGTATACATACTCAGTTTGCATCGATCCCCAAAGAATGCAATAAATAATCTGTTTTATATGCTAGCTGGAAAGGGGTCCTGCAAATTGCAGTAGGATATGTACCTATGAAGCAACCAGTTCCTTGTAAGTGAAGCTTTCGTTGTTTCGGCTTGTTCAAGGTTGCTGTCAAGCATAAAGAGTATAAGGCTATCTTTGCCCATCTGTAAGCTCTCCAATAGGTTCAACCTCATATCTGTATAAATCTTGCCAGGTTACGCTGTCTTAAGGGGCGTTTGGTCTTCACTGTCACTAATTTGAAACTAGAAGTTTTTGGTGTGTCCATCAAGGACTTTAATGAGTGAATCATTTGCCAAGAGCAGCCTAGATCTATCATTCGGTTGATTATTGCGTCTGTAAGCAGCGAGTCGACAAACACTAGCACTATTTTCTGCTTCTGATCCACGGCTTTCTGTATAACGGTTCTTACTCCAAGTTTAGCCTGTTCGGTTGATCTTCCTTCACAGAATCCGAATTGGGTTCTTGAGGGTAGTTCGTCAAGTTGGTGCTTCAAACGTTGGCACAGAATAGGTGCATATAACTTACCTAATGCATCTAGAAGGAAGATTGATCTATAGTTTGCAGAATCTATCTGCGAACCTTTTCGCTTGTAGATACTTACAACTTCAGCATCGATCCAAGCTCGAGGTATAGTAGTAGTCTCATTGTAAAAGTCATTGAACACACTTAGAAGGTAGGCATTTAGACATTGACTATCCCCTTTCAGTAGTTCACTGTCGTTTCAACGGCAATAGATAATACTTAGAGAGCAGATGCACATAGAATTATGAGCAGGTGAACTGAGTTTGGTAAAAAGAGAAAGAAAGCAGCGGATGGAGAGTAGCTAGGGCTTTGAATAGCATAGCTCAGACAATTGAATTTATTTTCTTATCATATAGCACTTGGTCAACCTTACGTCTAGAGTGATATGAGTTTCTTCTAGTAGTTGACTGCGAGTTGTTGACGTATGGCTAATCACTAGGTTGGCAGTGAAATCGGCGATTGGAAGACAGGCACTGGCGCTGATCAAAGCACTCTCTTCTCACATACTTTCTCTAACGCCTCATCAACCCTGCACTCATGGTGAATAGGGTCTCTTCTAGCATGTTGGCGCGAGATATTGACATGGGGTTAGTTAACACGACGTTGCTGAAATTGGCTATTGAATAGCAAGTACTAATGCAGATTGGAATGCTCTCTCTCCTTTTCTTTTTATTCCATCGTCTCCCCCTTTCTATACGTCAAGGTCGAAGTAGATGTGATAGGCATGTTTCTGGAAACCGATTTGGCATCATTACCACCAGGCATGCATATAGGGGTGAAATATCGCATGTTATTATACAACAACTTGAGCATTCTCGTTGGATTCTTGTCATGCGGTACTTGACGCAAACTCTCACCTGCACATTTCAGCACACTGTTTGGCTGTCGATCATCCACGGCTAATTATTTGGTCCCGAAAGCGCCCTACCAGATGAAAAGCTTAGTCTTCTTAACTAGAATCAAACATGATTAATAGCTTGGGGTGAGAGCTACGAGCATATCCATGATTCTCTAGGCTTTCAGTCGAATTCCTTACAGTGCTTCGTCTTCCATCACTGTAATTACGAGCATTTCTTTGAAAACTCACTTGTCACACCATGGATTCGCACTCAGTTAAAACATTCATTCTTTCTTGCCTTATTTACACTCATATACTCAAGCGCTTGGACTAGGCCTAAGTCTGCTTAAGTTAAAAAAAAAAAATTGAAGTTCGTGTAATGCGCAATATAATAATTCGTCTAGAATTATAAATTGCAAAATCATTGAATATTGAGGATATAGTCCTACACTGAAAGCTTTGATCTCTAACTTGCACGATTTCAAACACGAGAGAGATTATTTGTCAGTTGCGTTCGAAAATAAAAAAAAGGAATGATTGTAAGCTGATTTCTTAAGCAAACAACTAGGTGCGCATTTTGATTACGAAACGCTGGAAACATTTAAGTAAAAAAATTTCTGTTTTTCAAAAATGCTGCTTAAATGACAAAATACTACTGCATTTTTAAAATTACTTGAAATCCGATTGGGAAGAGTACCCTTTTATGGGGAACACTTGGGATCATTCAAAGTAGTATTTAACTGTATTTATACATTGTGTTACCGAAAATAAACTTACAGGCTCTTTTGATCCAATTCAAACCAAAAAACAAAGCAAATGGCCAAATTAAAGCAAATAAGTTAATTTTTTTCCTGTCGCTTGATGTTAAATTTGTTTCACATCCAATTGACCCCCGAAATTTGATGTTAAATACAATTTCTGTCTACATTATTTGTGTTTTTTTCAGTATTTATCTGCAGCTCAAAACAAATCAATTTTGGTTTCAAGTTTCTAATAATTATGTGCGGAATGAGAGTTAATCTACTTTTAAGAAATGAGATAAAAATTTTGGAAATTAAAAGGTGTTTAAAATATTATGACCTAGCAAACTGGGTCTTTGCAATTTAAATGCTCAGCCTAAATCAAAGTTTCTAATTTTTTTTGAACTCAATGATCTATTTTTGTTTTGATTATCTGCCTGCTTCTGTATTTCATTTAGTGATTATCAACTCAAAACAGGGAAACAAATTTGATAACGAAAAAAACCGTATTTGTCATTGACGCAAGGATTGAATTTGATAATGTTATTAGTTAAACTGCCTATTTTGAGTTTACAAATCGCAAAAAAAGCGATAGTTATTTGCCTATTAAAGTTTAAAAATTTGGTACATAAGAGACGTATTGACAAAATCACAGATCACTGAGTAGTACACTTGATAAAATAATCTCCAAAAGATAGATTTCATTTTGTTTTAAAATCATTACAACAAGTACAACAACAACTTGTTAAAACAAGTAGCTTACAACACAGAGGGCAGTAAAAGCGTTTACCGACGTTTTCGGTCCTTTGGTCATTTTTTGGTATGGCGCCTCGTCCGTCCTCGATATTGTTAAGGCAGACAACCTTCATAACTCTTTCAGAAGCCTTTTCGATTTTCTGGCAGTCGTTGACATTTTGAAGTCATCTTAGTCAAATGTAAATTTGAATCCTTATTCAGTTCAGCCTAAAAGCAATGTTAATTTAACAAAACTGAATAGGCATACCTGAAGACATTTGTCAAATTAACAATAAAAATTTCTATTTTTTTCAAAATGCAAAAACTTTCTATACGCTGGCACTCATGAAAGTCAATTCCAAAACTGCATTATAAATTTATAATCAAGCAGCAAATTACTGCTACTTAATTGATTTGCATTTCTAAATAACGTTTATAACCGATTTTTATCCTAGTCATCAATAAGACAATTACCTATACTATATCACAGCTCAAGTACTAAAAATATTGTCTTTGTTTTGCGTTTTAAAAAGTTCGTTGCAAAAGAAGTTAGTATTTGTAACCGCGTTTCCTCCGCATAAATTAAGAAGAGTTTATTTGCGTCTCATAAGCCATTAATCTTTGACACCTCAGCTCTAATAAAAATTCGACCTATTAGCAGTTTGTTGCAATTTAGATGGAGTTGGATTGGGCTACTTGGCAAATAAACTCAAAGTTTACCTAGAATTGTTGTAAATTATCAAAAAACGGCTAGCGTTTCACCACCACGCAAGTCTTTTCTGTTTTCTTTCCTCATGATTCGATGAAACGTTTAGTGCATCGACAACTGCAGCGCCCTTAAAAGGAACTGCATCCATCATTTAACACCTTAATTCTCCGATTGCATTAAAATATAAGAACCGCTTAGGTGTCTCAAGAGTGGCTAACAGCTCCTTTAGGCATGAAGAGCAGTGGAGTTACCTGTTTTGATAAGCTTTTAAACTTTGAAATAATTTTCTGTTGTTAGAAATTTAGGTCGTTACTTTCTAGAGCAAAATGATTTTTCTGTTTTTCAGATTAATTAAAACTTTCGTCAGTATATTTGATAGGTCCAATTTTAGCAAAATCTCTGACTTTATTTAATTCAGCATGATACGAAATAAAAAAAGACTACTTGCATTGAAATGGTCTCATTGCGTCTTATGTTTTAAAACTTCCAATAACTCTTTTAATAAGCGATTCAACTTGGACAATCATACAAATGCAGCAACGCTAAATGTACAGAATCGGGAAACAATTTTTTTAATTCTCTTGCCCATTATCCTTTTTAAATATGTGCCGATCGCGGTACATACTGCTTATTTAACAATGTGCGGCAGACCAGCTGGATAAATGCAATATATCTCGCTTTAAATATAGCCAATGATGATAAATATAGAGGCATTCATGTCTGATATAAATTGTTTACAACTCTCGTTGATTAATCTTACATTTTTATAACTCAGCTATCTTTATTTTAATCAGAATTTTGAATTTTATTTTTTAATCCGATTTTCCAATGGGTGCAGTGTAGTTATAACATCAATTTCCTCATAAGGGAATCAAGGATTTGAAATTCATATTAGCCCCTTTGCTATCAAAAAATCAAGAACGAACATGTTGTAGAAGTTTCTAATTTTTTATTCATCCCCACCCGTTAAGCGAGTTTCGAGGACTTATTGGGAGCCTGTGCAACGGTTCAGCACATACAGGCAGCTTTACAGAGGTTGAGGTGTCGCCTTTGGCTCCCTGGGTTTTCATCGGTATAGCTTTGTCATGCAGTAACTGCTCATTCTACATTTGAACTAGTTTTGCAGTGCAAAAGTTCAAATTGAAGTGTAAAACAAGGAAATAGAAATAATAGACATTACGGTTTCTTAAAGTTGATTCATGCTTAATTCAAAGTATTTAAAGGTTTTGCTGAAATTTGATCCTTTGAATACATTTGCAACAAGATAAAATTAATAAGTTACAAAATCTATGCATTTTGGGCTGAAATATTTAGTTGGCAACCACAAAGTTCTAAAAACAGGAAAACCAATTTGCTCTGAGTTTTACAAACCTAATGATTATTAGTCTATAACCGTAAAAGTTAAACAAACCTTTGCTTTCAAGCGTGCTGAGATCTTTAGAATGAAGCTGTTTTGTAAAATGAAAAAAATCTCTGATTTAATTAATCCAGCGTTTTGCAATTAAAATGGGCACCTAGTTTATTGCTTGAGAAATCAGCTTTAAATCGCACTTTTTTTCTATTTTCGAACTGAATCGACAAATGATTCACCGTTTTTGAAATCCTGCATGTTGGAAATCATGGCTTTAGGTGTCATACTAAATCCTTTGCATAATAATTTAACAATTATTTATCCGTCTGTTTATTATATTGCGCATAGATTTTAGCCCATCATCATCAAAAGATTTTGGCATTTGATACCAGTATTGATTAAATTTATCCTATGTGCGGCAGAATTTTGAGTATAGTGCTTTAATATTTATTGCTTTAAGGCACTACGAATTCGTCGTTATTTGCTTACCTAATTTTTTTGAATTTAATAAATATATGGTTTGGTAAACGCATCTTCTGGAAATCGGGTTGTTCTTTGTTATCTGCCTAAGCTCTTTCTTTGCTGAAAACCAGTAGTATTTATACTGCTATGTGTTCCGCACGATTTTCGACATGCTTGAAGGCAGTATTATATTTAACAAGAAGTACTAGGTTGCTAAGTTACATTAAGTTTGACTTTTACGAAAAGTAATATATTTTCTTACTTTCATTCCTAGTTTACAATAGCATTTGCAATGTATTTTCTTTGAAAAATATTGGTTCATTTTTACAAATTTGGTAATTTGCGAACGACAATGATGAAGATGCGGCAGTTTTCTTTTATAAAACAACCTCGAAGCTCGACGTCTTCGTTTCAATAGTCTATTCTATGACATGGTATCGTCGAGCGAATACCGGTTTTCTTTTAATTCTACAAGACTGAACTAAATTTTTAACAACCCTCATTGGTTATTCGTTAATTCAAACAACTAAGCTATCTTAAATTTAATCAGTTTTACGCATACAAATAGCATTTCAACAGTCTTTATGACGTCTTTGGCTCCCTGAGTCTTCCTCAAGTAAAAAAATGATTACAACTTCAGGTGAATTTAAAATTAAACTGTAACCTATATTTGAATGATCAATAGTGCAAGCCTTGAACCCCTAAGACTTAAGTTGACTGTCAGAAACAATAGTAATCTACGCGTTTGACCATGTAACATCCCAACCGTTGTAGCCTTTCAAACGCATACGGCTCACGTATACATTCAGATACCAACTCATCGCTTGAATGATTTGGAAGTTAATTTTGTCTGTTGAAGACGTATTCAGTAAGGCTTTGTTCAACTAACAATTTTTTGTCAAACTTTTAAAAGTCATCTCAGTCAAATACCAATATTTGATTTTTGTTCAAGTCAGCCTAGAATCATTGTTAATTGAACAAAACTGAACAGGTGGATGTTTGCCAACTTTAAGATGGAGATTTCTACTTCTCACAGCAATCTGAACGTTTGTATGAGCTGGCCATGTGGCAAGTCGAATCCAAAACTACATGCTGTGCACCAGCCTTGCCAGTGCACTAACTTTATTTGGTTACAAATTTATATCTGAGTATTAATTTACTGCAAATTAAATGATCTGCAATCCTGAATAGCGTTGGTAACCGTTTTTTTCTAGTCATCAGCAGGAAAACTACCATACTTTTTAATTGCTAAGGTTCCTAATAATAGGGCTTTTTTGCATTTAATGAAGCATTTTGGAAAAAAATTCTTTGTAACCACATTTTCTCCACTGAAGATAAGCAAACAACATTTGTGTCTCTTGAACCATAAATCTTTGATATCTAAATTCTGGTGGTCAATCCTACTCTCTACCTCCACGTGGTGATCACCAGGGGCAACCCTGAGGGCTAAAGAGAGGGGCGGTCGGATGGGACTTACCACACTCCTGACGTATAAAATTAAATTATGCCAGCGTAGGTACAACTTCTTACAGCTTAAATAAGGAGGCACGACGGATTTGTGGTCCTAAACTGGAGTATGGAATGCACGTGCAAGTAGCTTTGAATGGAATCTCCGCCAGAATGTTGACTACTGGAGGAGCTGTGAAGACGGACGAATTAGGATGAGGTTGCTCGACGAAGCTGAACTAATACCTGTACGACGTAGCAATGCCATAAAGGTGTCCAGACAAACGAAAACGTCAACAAACGTTTTTACTATTCTGTGTTAAATGTTGTGCTAAATTGCCATAAAAGCTATTTGTTCTTCTGTTGTGCCGCCAATAAGTCCTTAGGACTTGCCCTAATAGGTGGGGAGAAAATAAATAAATAGAATAAAAGAATATTAATCCAGCTAAAAATTTAGATGGAGTTGGAATGAGTCGCTTTGCAAAAAAACTCATTTTTTTTCTTAGAATTGTTTTGAATAAATCAAGAGTGGCTGTCCTTGCAGCACTACGAAAACTTTTGTTCTGTTTTTTTTCTAAATGATTCCCTTAAGCGCTTAGTAATATCTATGAACATGTGTAGTTCATCGACGATTGTGGCGTCCTTAAGGAGTAACTGCAATCACCATTTAACGCCGCCATTCACCAAATGCATCAAAATTTTAGAACTGCTCAGGCATTTAAAGAATGGCCAACAATTTCTTATACCAAAAAAAGCAGTGGGATTACTTTTTCTGCATCGTAAACTACTGAGTTGCAAACCACTTCCTTGCAAAAATTAAGGTTTTCACACTGACAATTTTCTAAGTACTTTGTCATGGTGCGCCGAAGTACCAGAACTTTAGTTTTTCGTAAACTGCTTCGCAACCTTGAAATTGGCGAAATTAAGTCTAAGAATTAAGTAGCGAATATGTGTTATTTTTGGAAATATTCATGCTAAAGTAAACCATGATATGCAAGAGGCAAACTTGTGCACCAAACATCCTGATTCATTGTTACCGTGCAGCACGTAATGAATGAAAATTTCTACAAACTGATGCATAACTTTTCTTGCAAAATTATTCAAGAATCCATCGCAATGAATAATATTTTGGCTATTTGCCAAAGTATCTCTCTTTGATTGCATTAGAATCAACCGCAGAAGGTCATAGAACACATGTTGTTCTATGACACCGGCCAAATTTGAAACGCTGTTTAACCAATCACCAATGAACTTTCTCAAATGTATTGCATAAATTGAAAGTTAAAAGGCCATTTAGTTAAAATGACCAAATTTAAAGTTCTCATTGTTAATGAAGCACTTGCAACTTATTTGTAGCCTTTTACTGCAGCTATTGAAATTTTAATTTTGAAAAAAACGTTTGACAGTGCACGATTCATCTATATTTTTGGGAGAAAAATGTTATTTTCATTTATACTAAGACACTTCTTGCGCAAACGTGCTCCAGTTTAAAAAGCTGGATTGTTCAAATATGGAAATAATTGAAACGCATGGCAAATAAAAACAGTACCTAATTTTAAATTCTCCTCAACGGATTCTTTTGCTTTTGTGAGTGCATCTCCATTGCCTGCAAACAATCATATTGAACAGTCAAAGTGCTTCATTTTCGTGCTGCCCCAATCAGATACTTTTCGCTCAAACGCATGCTGACCTGAAGGCGCAACTGCCAGTTAATATAATTTTAAGTGCCATACAAAATTGAACATATTTTATAATATCTTAGACCTTCAAATACGTTTAACTGAGTTAAAATGCTTATTAAAACGCAACGTCAAGAAATTACTGGTTTTGATCAAAATTAGCTCTAGGGTCAGTAAGTGCAAAATCTGCCCATTAAATGTCATTATTCAAGCTTTACGGCATAGGCAAAACAATTTTTCTGATTTTGAAAATATACTGGCTAGCAATTTACTTCTTTTGATTGCAAACCATGAGAGCACAGCCCATATTGCACTGTCCATAGACTTGACAAGGCTGCCAGCATTAATGTTGCAGAGGTTATTGGAACAGCTCTTATACTGTTTGTATTGCAGGTTTCTTAGTAAAGGTAAATATTAGTGTCCGATTTAATGCAATGCATAGTTTTGAGTAATACAGAAATCAGCAAGCTCTCATGCGATTTCTGACTTTACCTCAAGACTCAAACAAACATGAAAACCTTCCAATCACTATAAAAAAAATTGTTTACTAAAATTTTAAACATTCCTAAGGGCAACTTCATACCATCGAGGCGCTTGTGATGCATTTAACTTTCTTTGATTAATTGCAAGAACTTTACTTCAAATCGAAAGTTGCTTTGATTCTGAACCTGAAATCTTCAAGAAACACTATATTCGTTCAAGCAATTATTTGACTAACTCTCATTCCTATCTACTTAATTATCTTTTGAATCCTGCATTAAATCTCAGGTCTTCCACCACTTTCATGAATAGCAACATGTCGCAAGAGTCAGTCATGCCCAAACCGACGTTGTATGTATGTAATAGAGCAGACGCAGAAGCTTAGGAATTTTGACTTTCACTTGACATGATTTAGGGTGAAAGCATGTTTGATTAGAAGTTCTGAGCTGCCAACTTACGATAAGTTTGGCTTTCACGACTACTTTTTTATCAAACAGTGCATTGTCATTTCTGCCATTGCTTTAAAAAAATCAAATCCATAAACAGTTAGTTTAATAAAATTGTTCTTCAAATTTTTGGTCATAAATTGGTTAAGTCTAAACATGTTGACTTAAGAAAATACGTTTGCTGCCTAAAATACAATTTGTCGAAAGAAATTGCTGTCAATCACGCACCTTCATATTCTACGGCCTTTCTCTCTTACTTAGCTATTGAAGTGCTTAATATTTTATGTCAACCGAAAGGAATAATTGCATCATTGCAAATTTGTTCCAAGAAATATTGCTCGTTAAGTGCGGCGAAATTTAATAACCTTAGACAAACGGAGAACACGATCGCTATAAGTGAATGCCTTGCATTAGAGCAGATTAATTCAGATTAAAAGTACTCGAAATGTCTCCAGAATCGGATCACAAATTAGCGTTTAGGCTAGTTTAATTCGCAATTTCATACAAGCAAACGCACATCCCTTTTTCGTACAAATGCAAGAATTATATGCATAAACTGGCCTAGTTTGAAAAGTTAGGCCATTTAGCCCAAAAGCTGGTGAATAGTATTCAAATGAATGACTTCAGTAGATGTAAGTTTGAAGAGAAGACGTTTAGACACATGCAATACAAGATATTTTGCAGCAACTTTGAAGAAGGTGCAGACTAAAGGTTGATAGGAGGTTAAATGTTACACGCTTAATCCATAATCAGTATGTACCTGAATTGATGGGCTCGACTCAGTCATTCATATAAATGAACTTTCATTTGACACCGAAATTCGCACTTAAAGGAATATACAAGCATTAAGTATAGAAGCGATTCTACCTGGAAGTTGTTTTAAAACTGCAAAAGTTTAAAATATTTTCTATCGTAATGCTGACAATGTCATTCGTAAACTACCAAATTTGTCAAACAGAGCAAATTTTTTTCAAATAAATTACATTGCAAAGGCCATTGTAACCTAAAGATTAAAAAGTTAAGTAAAATATCACTATGATTTTATTTCAGAAATACTGAATTATTGAATTCAATACAACATAAACCGAGGAAAAATAAAAAAACGGACTTTTTTTAGTGCGAACTGCGAAATTTTGCATAAGAAACAAGTTGATTGTTCAACAGAATTTTTAAGGTAATATCACTATAGATGGCCCCAGAATGGTTACCTTGACTTTCAAAATTTGATAAAATATACGCTGAATGTTTAATATATTGTCTCTTTAACGCAAAGTTTGATGATTCTCTGTAAATTTTTGCTATGCTCTAATCATAAAAGCATAAATATGATCAGGTAGCTGAATTTCTAAACCGTTTGTAGTGAGTGTAGACGTGAATGCGGTAGCTGATAAAGCTTAAAAGGTAGCAGAGTATTTAAAAGCTTAATCTTCATGACAAAAGTGCGACACACTTATAAAAGTTTGTTATAGTGGTTGTGACAGAAGATTTTGTCAAGTAGTTAGAAATAGCGATCCTTCTACGGGGCTCCAAGAAATTAGTAACCATGACCCTTTTCTGGGAATGATTTGAGTCATATTGACCGTCATTGCAATCGTTGTTGACGAACAGAGAGAACACTTTGATGTTGCGATAATTATTTAGATAAGATTGGATGTAAGAGATCTGAAGTCAATGACTTTTTTGCCAACAAAACAGTGGATGGAGTCAAAGCCTATGCTTGCAATTTCGGCTGAAATTTCAAAGATCATATTAATTAAGACATGACAGCTATAATATTCCTAGCTTTTACTTTGGTAGTCACTTAAGAATAATCTGCTCAGTCAGTTTAGGTTAAAGGCCTAAGCATCAGTGATCAGATTATGAGAATTCACCAGTTTTAAATAGCGCTTTTGCGAATGTGGTAAAATAGAAACGAATTTTCATCGCTAAATTTTTTGCACTTTATTTCCTGCAATCAAAAGTCACGTATTTGCTTTTTCCTTGAAAGTGAACACTTTCATTAATCTTGATGAATTATGAAGGTTTACTGATCATTTGCCCTCAAAAAGAATGGTTTTATGGTAAGTCATATCAGATTTATAAGACTGTACGCCATGCAGAAGTCAGCAATGAAAAAGCAATGAAGTATTTTTGCCAGTGTTTATGTGTGGTAAACCGTTTAACGAAGTGCTTAGGATAGCAACAAGTAGGGGAAAGCTTGAGCAAACAGAATTCGGAAACCTCGATGCAGTTAAACTCTTGCACAAAATTAACTTGCTCTCATTATAAAACGCAATGACAGATGACTTCTGCGAAAAGGCTGATTAAGCCTTTGCTAATGTTCAGATAATCGTCTGCTAAAGCTTAAATATTTTAAAAACCAATAATTTTTCGTGCAAAAGCTCGTGCAAATTGAATGTGTATGCATATTTTGCTATTTTAAGGCCCAATTTATTTTGACTTACAGCCATTCAATTAGAAGTTTTGCTCCTTCTTCTTCTTGTCACCATAGTCTTCGCAAACACTGCTTTTAATCTGTTGCACTAAGGTTAGTTTGAATAATATTTCAAAATTTTCTCGAAAATTGATATCAAATACGCTTTTGGTTACTTTCATTGAGAGGCAAGGTAAAAAACAGTGACATCACTTGAAATTTATAATTAACTTTATGTGTTTTTTTAGATAAATCAGCATTCTTAAAGTAAATAGGAAACTTCCTTGATTTAACCTAACATTCTCGAAGCTCGAAATCAGTTTTGCATGTAAAATGCAGTGGGGAATTTTAATTGCATGCTTTGAACACGGTTTACTACAATTTAATTTTAAAAATAGATATGTAATGAATATCAATTTGTGTTACTAATTCAAAACAATTAGATTGATGGTGCTCGTTGAAAAATTTCTCCCCTTACCCGTTGTGTAACGCAGCAGCTCATGTTGCTCCTCAGCACTGATCATTCATTCTTTGTCCCTTATATATTTGACTGGATGACTGGATTATTTGTAATAAATTGATATAAACGGCAACAGCATAAGTTTTTTTGACAGTGATATAACACATCGGGCAAATTTAGTAAACTTGAACTACTTACTATACTATACTATTGCACAAAATAGGAGCGAAATCTTCATTGCATTTAGAGCTAGTAGTGATTGAATTTTTCTTAAAAAATTTCCAACGCGTTTGCAATTGTTGTCAATCAATCTTCATTGAAATTAATAACGCCATTTTTTTTAAATGAAGCTACTTCAGCTGACTGGCATCCGTAAGCAAAGTAAGCTTTTAAGCTGTTGAATGCATAATCAACGCATTATTGAACTGTTCAAGAGACTACTAGGTGTCGAACAGAAATCAAGAAATAACATGAAGCGACCAGACCAATGAAATGCTCTTAACTGTCTTCATCGGTGGTCATAAAATAGGCCATGTAAGTAGAAACCTATTATGCCACCATTCAACTGATGCAATAAACTAAGCATACCTAGAAAGTCAATTAAAATACATAACTGAGGATCGTCATTAAAGCATTCGCTTGAGGTTAGTTGCAGTATGGAACTCAATTTTCGACCCAAAAAGTCCATGTTTTAACTGCAAGTATATTGAGTTATGAGTCAAAATGAATGAGAGAAAATGAAGCTGTTGATGTGAATAAAGAATCAAAAAATCAGTCAGTTAAAAGATCGATAGTCTGTAAACGATGGTGGTGGAAGAGCTGACAGAACAGTGATTAGATTGTACAAGGGAGATATTGAAGGGTGAATGGAGAAGAAAAAGCAGAGGGGGTACAGAAACAGGTGGTGGTTGCTGCAAGTCTTCTAGGCCAGTCTGCTGCCACCATACAGCACATCCAGGTTGCAATCAGAAGCAAGCAGATTGCAGTTCTCAGCGACGACGGGCTCTTCGTTGCTGGAATATAGACGCGCGGCATCATGTCTACCCGACAATCCCTATTATAACTAGCTCTCACCACTCATCCTTAACTTTTTGGCACTCTTCCTACCTCCCCATTATTACTTTCTAGTAGCACCTTCACTTCCTTCCACTCTACTGTGTTATTCCGTCTTCTTCTGCCCAATTTTTTTCTGTTTATTCTGTTCAGGTCTACAATGCAAATATTTAAGTGGTTTGTGAGACCGAAAAACTAATTAAAAATGCTAATTTCTGCGCCAATCAAGTTTAAGAGAACACCGAGCAGGCGCAACAGATAGGTCTTCAGAGCCAAGCGATGGCGTGAGGACATTATTAATGCCATTAGTAAGCACTTATACACGCAAAGTAAAATCTGAATGAGCGCGGAAACATTCTCACGGATTATTTAATTGCAGTACCAAATGTAACTGCAGTATTTTTTGTTTCGCTCCTGACTGAACTTATTTAAAATCATTGCTGATGTTGACATTTTGCGATTTTCCTGAGTCCATTTCAACCATGGCGGACACTTTTAGTTTGCGGATGCAGCAAAATAATTTATACAGTGTCCAAGAGCAATATTTGCACATGCTTATATATTCGTCCTAAATTTTCAAGCATTGCATTTTAAAACAGCCTGAATTCCCTTTGGCAACCATCTGCCCTTCTATATTCATAAGCCTCAAAATGAACTGTGAATCAGTTCTGACCTATCAGCATAAGTGTCTCTCCAAAGGTAATATTTGCTTTTTTCTGCTGGCAGTCACGATGACAGCTGAAAAATAAATATCAGGTTTAATTTCACATCGTACGCATGATTGCATAAACTAATAATTGATAAAATACGTAAATACAAAGCCTTTCTAGCAGCTCGTATATCGTTTATTAGAAATAATTTTGACCTTTTAATTAAAACAACATCAAGAGTAGCACCTTTTCTTGTAAGAGGGTTTCAAATATATCTTCAAGAAGTAAGCTTCTAAAAAAAGCATTTATCAGGATTAAATTAAGCTTTTGAAAGGGGCCTAGTAGCTTTTATCAACTTTTTGCTGTATCAATCCGATCGGTTGGTATACTTACAAGTTACGCTTTTATGCTAAGAACATCAGAGCTCAATATGCAATTAGAATTGTCAAAAATAAATATTTGGATACATTTAAAGTGAGGTACTTTGTAGGTTTATGCCAAAATCTTGTAGAAGAATTCTCTAACTATTGCATCCTCTATTGTTTTGGAAGTTTACTAAAATTTTAACTCATGTCACCCTTCTGTGGACCCACCTGCTAATGTTTTAAATTTTTTTAACTTGTGAAACATTCAACCAATATTTTAATTGTTCTTTCTAATCAAATGAAAATATTTGGTGCAAAAATGGCTTAGATAACAAATAGCCTTGGAATTAACTGCTTTCAATTTAACATATCAAGGAGTTTTGTATTCTTTTAAAGCATTATTTCTAAATGAACATGTGCAATAATTAATCCTTGCGTCTAACTAAATTGAAATCTGAAAAAAGTAAGTTTAAATTAGCAAAAGTAAATTTTATTTTATCTAATACGAATTATGCTAGTAGGTGATAGCAAAATCAAACACGCTATATTTTGCCGTATAGCTTGCTTTTCAGCAGTGATTTATAAAAATTTCGTACTGACTACTAAAGAAACGATTGTGTTTAAGCTGGTAAATAATTCCAAGCCGCTCAGGTGCTAATGAGTAGGGCCGATAAAAAGAAGAAATCAGTAGAAAACTTGTCTAAATATTAGAACGAATCAAAAAACAATTTATTTGAGGTCAGCATTTTTTCTCAAACCAAAAGCCTTGCGTAGGAAAACTAAGTTCATATTTGCTTTGTTGTCAGTGATTCTTGAATTAGGAGAGATTTACGGTAAGACCATAGTGCCTGTCTCAGTGCTAAAGTTACATAATTAGGTTTCTTAGTAGTAGATGCAGTATGCAAATCATTGCCTCTCCGATATTTTTATTCCTCCCCACCTTTTAGGGCAAGTACCAAGGACTTATTGGGGATACAGCAGCAATACATACGTTACATATTATAACATAGAGAAGTTAGTTGAGTTTATCCACCCGGCTTGGTTGTGTGGCGGGATGGCATTTAGTTCTCCTGCTGCTGGGATAGAGTTTTTCGTAGCCGTGAGGGAGCAAATTTGATGTTCATCTCGCCTGAGGAAATTTTCATTGCTTCCTACCGTTCACTCAGCTTTTCTGCTTTTCTAGTTCAGTTTGATTGTTTCCGCTTCTCTGTTTGTTTCTCCCTTTCTCTGATTTTGACCAAAGGGTGACAGTTCCTAATATGTCTTTCTAGCCACCCTTGAGTCTTGTATCTTTTAAGGCAGTCTATAAGAGGGGACTTTAGTCTAGGCTCGATTACCTCTTCAGTTCTATGTCCTTCTTCTCCGTGATCTTGTCTTACGTGCATTCCCATTTCACTTATTTTGGCGAAGGATCTTTGGCAGTTAGCGTTGAATCAGACAATATCACGCTGTCTTTCTCCTATCAATTTACTTGTTTAATTTTTGTCTCAAACTTTAGAGCTTTCCTTGGGATCAAGTAGCCATGTTTTTCCCATCCTTAATTAATTGAAGCATCCAGTTCTTTGTATGTAAAGCTTTCTTTGTTTCGGCTTTTTCAAAGTCACTGTCAAGTATGGAGAGTATCAGGCTATATTTATCCATCTTTAGGCTCTTCCATAGGTTCAACTTCTTAGTCTGTATTAGACTTGCCAGGTTACACGTTGGGAGTTCTTTTCGGAGTTCCTCAACAGTTTTGGCTCTTCGCAAATACAGTCCAAGTATCATATGGCGAGCCGTAATCTGTATTGCCTTAAGTCGATTATTATCTTTTACTCTCAAGACAGTGGTTGATAATCCGCTAGGTTAGGGTTAGGTTGAAGAGAAGCGGCCCTTCTTTTGAGTCTTGTCTCACACCACGTTTCATCTCTAAATAGTCCCTTGTTCCCCTCAGTTTTCCCTTCGGTGCGTCTATCAAGGACTTTACTGAATGATTCATTTGCCAAGAGCAGCCTAGGTCAATCGTTTGGTTGATTATTGCAGCTCTAGGCAGCGAGTCATATGCTATTATATGTAGCTCTACTATATTTCTGATGTACCCCTAATAAGTCCTTGAGACTTGCCCTAAAGAGTGAGGATTTATAGTAAAAAAAGTATTGGCTTATTCGTTTCTCGATCGCAAACTGACTTTATTGTTAGCATTGTAGACTTGTTTATGGTAATTTTGGAGAACCTTTGCAAATAAGTGGAGCAGAATGAATCGAGGTGCTCTTGAATGAAGTCAAGGGTTTTTAAATATAAAAATTGCGTGTAAGAATGACCAGCCTACCACAGGTTGTGGCACGCGTCTCTTATTTCGCAACATTAAGTGGCGAAAGTCTTCTTTGGTTGTGGCTTTTGATTACGGAGACATTTCTGAGTGAGGATCCGTGCAGTTAAAAGTACTTTTCTAAGCGTTGGCATCGAAGTAGTTTGGGAGTTCTACGGAGACGCTCACCTGTACTTTCTATTTACTCTTCATTCACTTATCAATATCATCATTTGTTATCTTATTGTTGTTTTTATCAGCTCTCTCACGTTGTCGTTTCCAACTGCATTCATTCTACGAGCCTTTTCAATTTTTAATCTTTATCGCCAGAGCATCATTGATAAAAAAATATTCGTCTTATATTTATCGAACTTACAACTGTCGGATCAAATCAATTTGACTACAGATCAGGAGTAGACAACTTTCAATAATATCAAAGGAATAATGAATAAACAACAAAAATTTGACGAATAGCACAGTTTACTTATGGTAAGTTGATTGTAGAAATTGTTAAGCAACAAACTCATTCACGTTGCCTTTAAACTTTTAATTAGCACAAGGCCTTTGATAAAAGGTAGGGACATACAAAAGGCTGCAAGGTAATTGTATTTGTAAATTATTTTAGGGCAGTGGAGAACAATGACATATGCGTTTGAAGAAAGATAAAGCTGCAACTGAAGAAAAGCACAAATAGTCTCAAACCAAAAATACTGTCAACTGAGGAATTATTAGCATCTAGTTTTTGAACCTTTACTATTTATGTAACACGAACTAACTTTATCGCAAGATTATTAAATTTATAGATGGAATAGCTATTTCACCAGGTACATTTGGCTTGAAAACCCGTTCAAGATGTTAAATCGATATGCGACGAATATGCATTGTTATTCATTATAAGAGAAAAATGTTATAAGCGTGTTCAAAATGATGGTATTTTATTGAAAAGCAGCAACGGCTCACAGATTTTATTCTAATTTTTGATTAAAAATTCAAACTGCATTAGATTTGGTGCCAAAGAAAGAATCGGTGGTTTTTAAGAGATGGTTCAGTCTAAGCACTAAGTATCTACAAGTTACTATTGTCAGTGCTAGCTTACTTGATAAAAGATGGTGATGTAATCAATAAAAATCTTCGTTTTTGGAACATCAGCCAAGGATACTTTTAAAGTGTCTCTACAGTACCCTGAAAACAAGTCTTGTGAGTATTTTGTCGATATTTTAGTAATTTTGAATTATTTACTCAAAATATGGATCCACGTATGATTATTTGATTGTACTTGTGAAGAGCCAAAATAGTAGAGGAACTCCAAAAAATGCTGTTGATGCGTGACATAGCAAGTCTTATACAGCAATAATGATGCATTTATGGAAGAGTTTGAAAATGGACAAAATAGCTTGATATATTTCATGCTGTCAATTGTGAATATTATCATTCGATAACATATCATAATGAATCAAAGCAGCTGTTCCTGAGAATGATTTACTTTATTGAAGAAAATAATGCCATCTGGGAAAAATAGTGGTCTTAACCATTCGAAAGTTTGCTCTGGTAAATCACCACTGCAATGAAAATTTCGTCATTTTGATCTTTTGAATCATCAAATGAAACTCATTAGAAATTATTGCGTTACATAATATTATGCAAACCTATCTGGCATGTCTGAAAAAATCAGCAGCTTTTTGTCCATTGATTAAAACACGTATTATTTCAAGGTTCATAGAACGATAGCGAGTTTGCTTTATATGCTTTCAATTAAATAATTCTCAGGAAGTGATTGCTGCCAATAAGGCAACCGCTTGTATTAAAACGTAACTAAGTTAATATATCTTACCCGCATTTTAACGCAAATAACTTATCAACTTGGTTAACAGTATTGCAAAAAGATCGTTCAAACAGTTCTACAAATGCAAATAACATCCTAATAGACCAGAGTAAAAATTGTACCCGATTGACCTTCATTTCTTACAAAGAAAGCAAACTGCGTTGCCAAGATCAATGCCTAGCTTTAAACATAGTGTTGAATACTTTTAAACTGGCAAATTTCTTAGTCTAACAAACGTTTCAAGCTGCACAATTATCGAATAATGCTAAAATTTTTTTAATGCTAGACGGAAAAAAAATATTTTTTAAGATAAAATAGCTGTTATCAACCATTTAAGATTATTGAAACGTAGTTAAGTACTCTCAACCCCTCTATCAGATAATGAGGATCCAAACTACTTGCTTTTATTCTATGGATTCCTCTTAATATAAACCGGATTTCAATATCTTAAAAAAATTGCTTTTTACAGTTTTGCCTTTTGCTTCCAGTGTGTATTCGCACCATGGTGAAAATGATTAGACAAAAGCTACTTAACTGCTTCAAGTATTATTTTAACTAAAAGGTGTGGATGCATGGTTACTAGATTTTTTCCAAAAGATAATAAAGTAATTTAAATAAACACGAATAATGGTTGTGCGTTTGCTGATTCTGACAAAATGCTTCAATTGAGACCTGTTTATGTCAAAAGGTTAGTGCAGATCAAAAATGCTTAGTATGTCTTCAGAGCATGCCGTTTTAGATGAAACGTGTTGTCATGATGTAAAATCTACCACAATTTGTGCATTTTAGTTGTTTGATACGGTTGGCATTTTTACAAGGGCCTTCAGTGAATGGAAGCTTGGCCAAGTATTGAGAAGGAAGCAGATGTAAAACAATAAGACGTACGGTACATTCTAGTAATTTATAATGAAAACGTTAATAGAAGGCTAATGGATTGAGTTTTACCGTAAATGAGACTCGTTATGGGTTCAGAAGCTCGCATTCAGAGTGGATCTGAAAGCCTGCTTTAAGGTAACAGCGTCATTTGCATAAGAGTTCACTTTATTTTGACAGCGAATCTGGCACCTGAAAGAACATTCAGACGCCAAACGCTAATGCAAGACTATCTCGTGGTTCCTTAGAAGCGTAAATGCCCATCATGCTTTTAATTTTTTACTGAGAAATCTAGTAATGGATCGTGAAAACAGCTTTATTAGGTAAATAAGCCATTTAAATGAAAGACAGTGGGTTTTGCGATCATGCAGCTATGTTGTATTTTAAAGGTTTGCGTTCAAAATATGTCAATTCTAGAATTTAAAATACGTTTAAATGTAAAAAAAACTTTGTTTGCCTGGATAAGATATGAAGACGGACAAAATCAGATGAGGTGGCTTGACAAAGCTGAATCGATACCTATACGACGAAGCCATGCCAGAGAAGTGTCCATACAAACAAGAGACGTCAATAAACGTTTTCGCTTCTATGTTAACTGTTGTGCTTAATTGCTATAAAAGCTATTTGTGCTTCTGTTGTACCCTTAAGAAGTCCTTGGGACTTGCTCTAATAGGTGGGGAGAAAATAGATAAAAATAAATAAAATAATTCGCTTACAAATATTACTAATCGAAGCCTACTCTAAAAATGCATGTGGCAAGATTGTAAAATATGTGGTCAAAATAGCTCTTCTAGAATGCCTCATTAAATGCCGTCCTATTTAAATGCTATTTAAATCAGCCAAACGTTAAATTTATTTTAAAAAAAGTTGAGCGTAATCAGTGACATCCTTGAATGTTTTGAAGACAAATCAGCCCTTAAAAGATATTCACTACTTGAATGATGTGGCTTAGAATGAAAGAATCGTAAGAATATACAAAAATAGTAATGGCTTCGACGAGGAATCAGCTGATAGAGTGCGAGCTGTTATAGAATCGACGCGTGAATGAACCAGAATATATCAAAACTGGATTGGCTAGAAGATAAAGTCGGCCTCGACTTAATTCCAAGCAGACAACTATAAAATTAGTAGCCATCGCTGAGCATGATTACATTTTATTTAAATGATTTCAATCGTTGGGTATGAATGAAAATTGCAATCGAAGAGAGCTGATTCTTAAACTTGTGCATTCCAAATTTTTCGAATGAAATGTTAAAACACTTACATTTCAGAAAAACAGGCATTGAAATTCGTTCATTCGTATTTAGCTTTTCCTAAGCGCAATTCAAGAGTATTGCCTAAGCAGGCCATTTATTGATGCATTAAAAATAAAATACGTTTGAGTTAAGGCGTATCAAAGTTGGTTTACTTGCAATGTCTCACATTTCTAAGCACAAATATTCAAAATTGTCTATAATTGCGTTCGTTAAGTTAGCTGCCGGGGTAAAAACTCTACATCTAGAAAATACAGAGAGATCAAAAACACCAAGAACGCCTTGCACATGCAGCTCCATTTTCATAAACACTCATGTTTCAAACTACAGTTCGCTTAGATAAAATGATTTGAAAAAATAAAAAAAATTAAAACACAAGGGTGAATTTAAATATAAGTTAGAATGAAAATTCATATGTAGTTTAAGGAACATAAGAAATGTGAAAACGTAAAGGCACGTTTATGCTGTTACTGTAGATGGTGACCATTACAGATATTTTTGTTTGCATAATTGCCATTTATGCTTATAAGCATAGTTGGCAATCAACTTTCCTAGAGATAATGATTTTTATATTAGTATTTTAATTATGAATTTTGAAAATATTAGTTGATATCTGATAAAAATATTACCTAAAACCATATGCTTAAATGTCAGTTTCCAAGGTGCCAATTGATTTTGCAATGCTCTTTGTGTGAATGGCCAAACCAATCAGAGATTCAACTCGTCGGCCAGCTCTTTCGTTCAAAAGGGATAATTTAGTAAGGTACTCTTGATCTGAGTAATGATAAAGTAGATTTCGTTTTCTTAGTGAGATAGAAGATATTTCAGTAAAAATTGCGTTTTATGATGTGTCACAAATGTTTGCTTGATCTGCTCTTTTTTAACAACATGTTTTAACCTCACTACTTTTAAACTTCTTCAAACGCCTATTTAGTTTTCATCAACCTTATAGATTTCTTATCTTAAACATTTATTTGAAAAAAAGCATTTGATTTTGTAAAACTGGCAGCAAATCGAACTAAGAATTTGAGAAATAAAGTTCTACTTGCGCATTGATTTGAAGCAAAATGAATTACTCTCGTCTTTTAACATGTTAATATACTGCTCATCTGAAAAAAACCTGGGATGGTTAGATCAAACAATTTCATTTTCAAGTGCTTCTACTTAGGTCATATTTATTTCCATTTCTGTATATTCTATTGTATCTACAAATGAAAATTCACAAAACCCTCTGGAGCCGCATAAAAAACCGAAGCCTTACGCAAAACTCCATATGACAGGGTTCTGTTTACTTTTGCAAGCTAATGGACTAGCTTTGCATAATCCTATTTGTTTTTATGAGTGAAACACATGTACAAGTGAGCACATGCCTTGTAGAATTAAGCTACGCTAAGTTCTACCATACAATCTGGAATTATTAGCCATTATTGAAATGGTTTGGATAACCAAAGGTTGCAAATTTTTCGCTGTCCGCCAAATCGTTGAACACTTAATCTTAAGCAAGTATAAATTAAGTGATTTTCAGTTGAAGATATTATCAGTAACGACCATATAAACCAATGTTAAATGGCCTCAATCAGCCGATAGCACACATAATACCAGGAATATGATGTGTGTTTGTGTCGACAAATATTTTTAAACTTTAAACAAAAAAGCAACATTTTTTAGCTGTTTGCATATGATGTTATTTTTTTCTAAGCTACGTTTGCTATTTTTTCGCAGTTTGAATGAAATAATTTGAACTTTTTCATCAAAACAATGTCAAGATTAGCACCATTTCATGGCAATTTTCGAAAAAATTGTATCTGAAAACGAGCTTTGATCAGGAGTAAATTGCGCTTTTAAATGAGGATTAGTAGCCTTAGTTTACCTTTTTGCAGTGGCATCTGATTCGGCGAATGGACTCAAAAGCTTAGCCTTAATATTTAGAGCATTAGAGCCCGATCCGTGATTGTGTACATTTAAAGAGAGGTAATGTACAGGTTTTGGCCACTATTTTGCAAAAAGTTTATTTTACATGCAATCAGTCACAGCATGACTCCTTATTAGTCCAAATTTTACTCTACCGATTTGGTAGTTAGTCAGTTTTTGACGGGATTAAATTCAGATCCTTCGCCCTTGTGACCAGATAGGTGACTCCACCCTTTAGTCTAGAGCTTTCACTGTGTACAGATTTATAGAAATTATAGTTAACTATGTGTAAGCAGCAATTTACATACCCATAACAGAAGTGTCTTCAACTATCTGGCTGATTTTCCATTCATTGCTACATGCACGCACGTTCTACCGTCGCACCTTGATTAAGAGGCTGTACTTCTGCTGGCATACCAATGTGTTCATATGCCCGGTGGGTCATTAATCCATTTGACCACTCCTAAGGTTATCGGTGGTTACCACACGAAGGTACAGAGTAGGACTGGGCGAAGATGCTTGCAGATGAAGAAAAAATACTTGCCGATCAGAAAGTTTAATGGCGATCGTATGGACTTAATAGTTTTTCTCACCATCAATCTATTTACAAATGATCTCTTACAGAATGCTCATTTAAACTTGCTAGAACTTTTGCATCGTTAGATTTGTCTGCAATCAACGTTGTGGACACCGATTTTGCCCTCCCAAAAACAGTTTTTAGTCAATAAATCAATAAAAAAAGGCAAGTGGGAACATTAAAAATCTAAATTCGTGGTAATTTAAAACGCTTAGCAGAATACCTAATGAAAAAGCATAAGAAATAATATGTGTGACTTGTGAAGTACGGCCCACTTCCACTAATACACGCTGGGTGCATGTAATTTAAATTTCATTTGACATATCGGCGCTCCCTGTTTGCCTTTTGACATGCAGAATCATTAAATTTTAGGTCATAGATTTCATATTTTTAAATCGCAATGCAAAGCAAAAGAGCGATTAAAATTGAGGTGCAATCACAAGTTGGCACTTACGTTCTATTGAACGGGTCCTCTTTTAAAGTAAGCAGAATATTCTGCAATACATGTTAAAGCAAAATTTAGAAATAATTCCATTGTTTACATCGCAAACTTGTTGGCATTCGTGTGATATTCTAATCAAGCATGCAAGTCCATTTTTTGCAAATACACAAAAAATGAAAAATGCAATTTGGCTAATATTGCACGCTGTTTGTGCACTTAAAATCTGATTCACTTGCATGTCTGTAATCGTCAAAATGTACATATGTGGCCTCATAAATACGACAGTTTAAAATCCTAGTGCTTGCTTTAAGATGACAAAGTATCTACTGGCTCACGTGCCAGTGAATTGAAGCGCCACAAACGTATTTTTGAAAGGCAAGGACAGAAAAAAATGAAGTGCATGACCAAAATGTTGCTTTTCAGTTATGATATTCGAACGCATTTAAACGAAATGTCACTAATGACGAAATTAAAATAAAGTAAAAAAATATAATAAAATCTTATCGGCTGAGTCACACTCATTAGATATGATATTCGGCAGAGCTTTATAGTTGGTACTCTTTAACTATTGATCTTCATTTACTATATGATTGAGGAGGAGCTTGGCACTTATATCTATATCAGCAAATATTTTTCTGATTTTGTATAAGGAATCTTTCATTTTCAAACATTCAGTACTTACCGCATCGACAGAGTTTTATAGACTTGCAGGAGATGGGTCCGCCACAATAAATCGCTTATTTTGAAACCCACAGCCTTCATTTTTTAGGCACTTATACCATTTGAGATGTATTATTGATATCCACATTTTGATAACTCATTTTGCTGACATCTCTAGAGAGCTACCCTTGAGCCAATAAACATTACTGTGTTTAAAGCATCGATTAGTGCGTTTCTCAGAGGGCGATCGTTGATTTAAAAGGTTAAGTTATTGCAACTTAGAAAGTTAGCTTACTGACTCCTAAAGATTGCAACCATCTGATGCACTACAAGTTGAAAAAATGGAAAATTTCAACGTTACCAAAGAATATTTTAAGTGAATGTACACTGTGTAAGCATAAGCTACTTAGTGACGAACGCACCCAACGCATGCAAAGCAGTTGGAGTTGTACTTCCATATCTTTATAACAAGTTATACAAAGCACAAAGCTCGCGAAGGTCAGATTAATATTCTTGGGCCATCATTTGTATGAAAACAGAAGAAAGCTGAATTTAAAAAAAATATAATTATGAAGCCTCTCGAAACGGACGTTGACAAAGCACAATATTCTAACTGCGGCCAATCTCTATTTCATCTGCATTCAGATTATTAGGCATGTTTTCATTCAGCTTTGACAAATCTGACGAATTTGACTACACTTACGCTCTTTTAAGTATAATTATATGCCCGAAACCTTAATTATTTTAAAAACGATTTTTGAAGGCAACGTTTAAGCAAGCATGAAGCTGAAACTTCAAATTCAGATTGCAAAAATTCAATTGAGATCCTCGACTTAAATGTTTCAAAATTTAGAGGCGTACTGATGGAAATCAAGTTTGTTTGTTATCACCAGTCAAATACAAATCAATGAAGATATCAAAAATTAACCTCAACCACAATCACCTCTGCAGTTGCTATATATACAGAGAATCGCAGAATTATACGGGCTGGTTTAAGGTTCACTGTATAAGAAATGAGGTGTCTATGGACCAGCGCAGGAATAATGCTCCTTATCTAATTTTGAGAACCCTCTTTGCAAAATTTTTGAATTAAATTGCTTTCATTTCAATATTTGCCGCTTTACCGATTTTACTATTTTTGCCATTTTTAGCTGCCTTTTAAAAATAAACGCTCGTTATTTGAACACGTATCATCATTGTTTATTTTAACTAGCCCGTTGAATATTAAAACAGAAAAAAATCCCTAAATGTATGTTTACCTTAGGTGAAAACAATAAGCACTCAAAGCAGATCTGAGTGAGAAGCATTCATTGATATCCTAGATGATGGCAGTCTTAAATCCATTTGGCACTGTTTCAGTTATTCACGTTGAGCTATTCACAAAATTAATTCCGCAAATGAACATTTTGCAACTAGCATTTTTCACTTTGACAAGATATTGCTTGATGATTCATCCTCTGCAAACATTCAATGCATCAATGTTTGCCCAAATCTTAATCATCTCACATCTCAAAGGAAAAATCTAGCCCCGATAAAAGATAAACTTATTTATCAAAGGGTACTGAAAGCTCAGTGATTCTCTCCTTTAAATATATTAGCATTTGCAATGTGAGTGCAGCCTTTCGTTTTCTTTTTGGAGTACGTTTGTTTCAATTGTTCTTATTTTATACAAAACCTAGTAAAATGTTGTTTTACTCTTAACGCTGAGCAAGGTTGTAGTTAATGAATTATATCGAACTGGCTACCTCACTTGTTATTTGTGACCATCAAGGGTTTTAATTACACCATGTTCTCTACAAAAATTGCTAAGCCAAACTTTGAGAGTTGTCATTTCATTTTGTGAAATGTTTGGCTTCATAATCTTCTGCAAAAGTTCAAGATTGTTTGAATTTTTCGCTGTACCAAATTCATTCTTTTTTAAGGTCTAAGTTTGATTAGATTCGATAACAAAAACTTAAAACAAGCAAGTACTGCAGTCATCAGTATATCGCGTATTTACGCAGTAAAATAAATTCTTATTTTGCCAAGTCTTCTCGTTCCATAAGAAGTCTCGGTATCTTTAAACCTCTTTTTATAAAACAAGATTCGTGTTTACAAACTAGCAATAATGATAAAGCTGGTGTTGAAGGTGGCACAATAAGTTTCATAAGCGAGGGGACTTAATTCGAAATTGGTCGTCAGTAGCAAGTTTAAGTAATTTTGAAATGTAAAGCTCTTCAGTGGCTCAGATTTTTAATAATCAGCAATGTGTTTTGCATTATTTAGCCTTTAATATTTGCTGCTGCATAACTTTTTAAAAATCACTTCCATTCACTTGCAATGTGCTTTGCAGCTTAATATACGTAAACATGTATGCGTAAGTGTATTCATGAGTATAAGCGTAATTTGCAGCATTTCTAGTGCAGTAAATTTGTTTGCGCTAAGATGGAATAAATACTTAGCGAGAATACTACAGAGCAATTATTTTAAAGTAATTTAGAAATGTTTAAACATACCAAACAAATTCTGGTGAATTTGATCAAGCTGTTAGATCCTGGTTGCTAAAAAATTGTTAAGCGGACTTCTGTTTAAAGTTTTGTAATACAAATATATATTAGCACCCCTTTCAGCTCATGTCGATATTTTTGTTTAATTATTTATTTAACCATGCATATCGCTTATAACTTAGAACACAAAATTGCTTGAAAATCTACTAAAATCAACTCAACGCCTATCAAAAATTACCGTGCATAATCTATCTCTGATAAAGTGCGGGGAAATCAGATTCAATGATGAGTTATTTTTATATTTACAACTTGAATCAAAATAGCAAGGCAAGTTATCAAAATACGACTCATTCTACGTCGCGCTTTTAGAGCGTTTAAATGAATCCAAAACATAAAGAAGAGTTTATGTACAGTTCTCCTCAAGGTATTTTTGATCTCCAGTCTTAAACAAAATATAGATTCTTCCTTTGCTTAGTCCAATTCATCGTGTAAGTGCTAAGTAAGAACTCATACTCGTTTAAGAAATATGATATTTATCTTGGAAATTAATTTGCATTTAGGGTACCAATAGTTAATAAACTAGGTCAATGCAGCCTAAATGAGATTTACTGACTAGTTTTGCATTCAATGTTTAAACTTCCTATCTTATTGTGTAACTTCTAATGTAGAGAATATCAAATTAAGGAAAAAAAAATGAATGAAATTCTAAAAATAGCCAAGCCAGTCAACGTAACAAGGATTGAATGCCATATTATTGCGGTTCATGGCGCCTGTTACAAGTTCAGGAACAATAGAAAGCGATAACGCATAAGCTATTAAAGTATAAAAACAAGGTTAATGTATCTGAAATTTTTCGACAAAATCATGGATCACTAAGGAGTACGTATTACTAAGATTATTTCATGCTGTAGTGCAATGATTTATTAGAAAATATATTTGAATGTAAGTTAATGTTTAACTAGAGCACTGTTTCTTGGTGTTTTTAAACTGTTAAGGAAATATCATGTTATTTTACGCAAACTAGAGTTACATGTCTATTTTATTTATCTTTCAGATTCAAACAAAAGCATTTGATGATTCACTCTAAGCATTCAGTTTTTTCTCATAAAACGGAATAATGCAATTTAGTCAATTGCGCACCTTTTTGTTTCTCAAAAAACTTTAACAGCGTTGTATTTTTGGACACTTATCAATGGGCAGGCTTGACGATCCTACCTTTATTATAAGGAAAAATGGATGAGATGAAGATGCTTCAATCAAAATTGCTAGTATGCACAGACCCAAGTACCATATGAATTTTCAGACTATTAGTTAAAATAAGAAATTTTTAAATGATGCCTGCCATATGATTTTTTAAATGATGAAATGGGTGTAATTAAAAAAAGGATTAATTTTAAAAGATTTGATTCGTAGGACTGATAGAACGTCTAATACGATTAGTCGAAAATACCAATCACCAGTATGTAGCATGAAGTTGTTGTCACGTGCTCAACTGTATAATGTTAAAAATGATTTTTTAAAAATCCCATTAAAATAAAGAGCAGTGTGGTGTTAATTTTAAAAGTTTATCTCATTTTTTGATTTTATCATAATCATTCTAATAGAAAAATCTGTTCATTTTATCTGTACGTGTCTCCTCACCTTCACTCAAAACATAAAACTTGCTACTACTATTATACATCAGCTTTATCTTATTTGTCGGAATGGCAATAATTTGCTTTTTTATATATTTCGCATTATTTTTGCTTTACGGATTGGCTCATACTTGCTAACCAATGCACAAATCATAAAAAAACTGGTATTATAATTGCTAGATTTAATTTTTTAAGAACGTCTTTCAACCTTTGCATACTGATTCAATTTTGGATTCAGTTGATGTTTGACGACTTATTGAAGGTTTCACTCCATGAATTGCAAGTCCATAGTCATTGATGTTCCAAAAAAGTCAGGATGTCAGTTGCTCTTAATTCAGATGATCTCATGATCCCAACATGAGGAAGCTAAGTGCTTGAATTCCCACTTGCATTCAAAATAACTTTTCATTACCTAAAAATACATTTTTTTTAAATGGCAAGCACTTTGTTCAAAAACCTGCGCCATTGATCCCATCGAGGTCTATCATTTAGGATTTGCAACTTAGGACCAAACAAACATTGACGTTCGGTTCATGTATGTGTTGAAATTCAGGAAAAAAATAGCATTTCAGTTTTACTTTATTGTCTGTACTACTAATAAAAGCTATAGCAAAACCTTATCTTTTCAGATTTTTCTACGCCTTATACAATTTTTTTCCAAAATTCAATGATTAAACATGTTTCAAAGGTAGAACCAAATTATACAGAGTTTTAAGGTGAATTTTCATACCAACTGGCTTGTACCGATTTGCATTGCTTTGCAAATGTATTTGGCAAAAAAGCATTAATACACTTGTGAATTTAAAATTGTTGAAAACATCGCGAATTAGTTAAGTATGGGTCAAGAAGTTTTGTCACTTCAAAATTTTAACGCAGAAAAAGCTTAGTTTTCTAGTGACATATTAGTACTAAAGAAATCTAAATTTAAATTTCCCTGATAGCTTTATGTATTAATATTTAGCCTCACAGTCGTCGACAGAATGTCTGGACTGCATTTGTAATGAAATCAGCATTTACGAAAATTAAAATTTTAAAATAGCAGGAAAAGTTGGTTTAACCCGAGCGAATTCCTTCACTGAAATTCTATCCATGTATTGAAATGCCTTAAGTTACTTGCATGTTCATCTTTCTAGAAACAGGAATAGTCATGAGGGATTGATCTTGACACTATGTCTACAAACAGCTTCAAGTAGATTTAGAAATATATAATTAACTGCATTTCAATAATATATTTTACGTATCAAGAGCAATGCATAAAGCAAGAGGTTGATTTGTAAATTGCATTTGACTTAGAATAAAGATGCAGGATTCTGACTTATTTAGAGAAAGCGAAAACTTTTTTTTTGATTCCTTTATAGAATAGAAATCTAGGGGGTTTCAAAAGAAGGTATTCTAGTCAGCTTTCAAATTTTTGTTTCAAAATAATAAAAAAAATGGTTTATTTGTTTTCCCCTAGCCATTTGTAAAGGAATTATTTAACGCCGTATGTAAATGGACAAACAGTTGACTGATCGCAGCTTATAATATAGAAGCGCTTCAGAGTCTCAAGAAGGTGAAGGTCTTGGTCTATCACGTTCCTTTGAAAATGAAATGGGTGAAGAGAGAAAAGTCTTTTGAACTGAAGATCTTTGATGCTTTTGTATCTTGTAGAGCCCACACGTATTTTTTAGAACTTGCTATCATATTAAAAAGTGGGAAATCTCCTCAACGCATTAATATGAGATATAAACTGTCCCTCCTTGCCAAAATATTTTTATTGTCATTAACACCAAATTTAATGAATCATATTGCTTAGTTTTGTGCGCTTATATAGATGATTGGGTCTTGACACAATTTTTATTTCATTAATAAAATCAGTGTTGGAAGACAAAAGTTAAGCTAAAGTTAAAGGTTATTCAACTCATTTGCTCGCAAAATCATATAAGTTTCCTGAAAACACAATACCATTTAACCTCAACGCTCCTCAGTAGAAAGCTTTCTTTAAAAGCATTGAATTATTAAACCCAAATTTCTTATTCAACTTCTTTTACATATGCTGTAAATGTAAGTTTTGCCTACAAATTGATTTGAATAAAGGGAAGCAGTCACTTTGAAGCATTTATGAGTTTCTACTCATCTTTATCAAAAAATATATTAATGCCCGAAAATTGTTGGTCTCAAATTTGATGTTTTTGATAGTTTAGATATATTTTAATTGTATCAAGAGACAAATAAAGAGGGACTGAGTTGCTTTATAGTTAATTATGCTTATAAATTAATAGTATTTGAAACCAAGTCAGTTTAAAACTAAGGCGACATTGAAATGTATGTTCTAACTAAGAGGTTTTCCATTAATCTAACTGAAGACATTTAAGTCCATTAAATAGGAAAAACGTTTATTTTCAAACTCATTGCCTCGTAACATCGAAAAATCATGAAAAATAAGTTAAAAGAGCAGTTTTATGACAGTTTGTCTTTCAAGTAGTGTGGTTCCAAACTGCAAACAACATAATTAATACAAAAATAATCAACTTGGCTTTTAGATAAAAATTAAGCGAATCTAGAAGTTATGTATTTGTTGTAATAAGAATGATTTTAAGATAGTCACAGGTGAACATATTTTTATAATTTTTCCTTTGCAGCCAATAAACTTCCCCATGGTTTTTAATCGAATGTACCGAGCAGACAGGCATTGCTTATTCTAAATTCGTTAAAAACAGTAAAACGAGATTAATGCATTTAAATATTTATTTAACATGATCAACAATAAATCAAGACAGTTTTGTCCGAAAACCTGGAACAACGTGGTTCATATCTGTGTCTCGAGAAACAAGGCATCTTATGATATGAAGTTAATCAGTTTACTTAGTTAAATGATGTTCCAACTGGGCATAACTGTACGCCATTAGTTAGTACCACATTCGGCCTAAGTCAGCTTTTTTATTTATAGAATGTTGTTTTGCAAATTCCATTAACGAATTTCCTTTAGCGCTTGGAAACGGTGGCTCTGCTAGAAAAAATTACTTTACCTTAAATAGAACAAAATAAATACCCATACTTTTGCGCATAATGAAAAATAAGTCTTGTTGGCTAGAATAAATATATTTAACTACGAAACTGGAGATGCACACTTCTGTAATTTCATTTGTTTCTTTGGGCTTCAGTAAGTGATTTAGTACATGCCTCAACTTTCTCATGTATTAGTGCTGGCAAACATTTAAACTTGTGCTTATTTTGTTTGATCAAGAAAAATTAAAATTTAAAGATATTTTCTAAATTTCAACCGTTGATTTATAAAAAGAGTGAAATAGCAATGGACAAAAAATTACAAATATCACAAGATTGAATTACATTGGGAACGCACTCTCAAAATTATAGCAAGCACTAATTGATAAACATCTGCCACTTGAAATTTCTAAGGCTTATGTCATTCAGAATACTTAGCATACCCTGCGATCAACCTAACTTTTTGAAACCATTTCTAATGTCTCACACTAGGGCCTGCTATAAAAATTTTAAAGGCTCTCTAAATTAGTATGTCTGAATTTTACATGTTTAGTCCAATAATTGCATAAATCACGATGCTCGTTACTAAAGAAAAATTAAAATTCTAATAGATTAATACAGCAGCTTAAACAGAATGGGTTTTCTGACGGACAGAAGTTCTAGAACTTGCTACATCAAAGAAGTTCTCTAGTCTGAATCAATATGACTTTGACGCTATCAATTTATTTATGGCTGAATACATTAATGATATTTAGGATATAATTTTTCGATTTTATTAATTTTAAACTAAAAAGGTCAAAAATTGCGTTGCAGTAACAGCATACAACCAATGATTCTGCAATAAATAATGAAGTTTTAGTCATCAATGACTTGACTATATCAGAAATTCTATTGAATAGTCAATCTCCCATTTGCTAAGATGCAAAATTTGCTTTCCTTAAAAGGAAAATTTTAATTGTTAAAAAGGCTTTTTCAACATAAAAAAATTAAAACGTTAATAAGCTTGCTCAGTTCATTAAATTCAGATTCAAAAGAAACATTGTTTCATATCTGCCGAATCGACGCTTCAGAAAATCAATCACGTAGTCAAAATGTTAGAAGTGTAAGTGTCTCCACATATGAATGAAATGGGATTTAAATATCCAGAGGCATAAAAATATTCCAAACTCATAGACGAAAGAACTCAGAAATGCCTTCCATTTACAAAACTTTATTTTTCAATTCGTTTGGTAAGTTTTAAATAAATGTACTAATTTTGTGTATGTCAGAGTTTTCCTTAATCTATGAAGTACTTTCATTACATGCATTGAACCCTAACAATTAATAATAAATTAATCCTAGAAGTAAAAAATTGGAATTTTTAATGGAGTCTTTTTCTTGCACTACGCTCTGAAAAAAATATTTTTAAATAAAAAGCTGTTTGAGACACAGGAATTCAAACACTTAGAAGACAAAAGGCTCAAGTAAAGGGAAGCAAACTTATGTGTTGAGGTTGCAATAAAAATATATTCCAAAGACAATTTTATTTCTAATTTCTGTTGCATTGCGTTTTATTTCTACGCTAAATCATATGCAGTTTTAAGTGGGGTAGTTCATGAGGTTATAATTAGACCTTTTTGGAATCAATAAGGGTCTCAAATAATGAAATTTAATAATTTTATACCATCAATGCAATTAAAAGCACATATTTGGTGCTTTCTGTGAATCTTAATAGCAGTATCCGATAATCTTTTAACTCACAAAAAGGCTACAGGTGATTTTGGAGGTTGAATAAAAAGCAATTTACATCGGATGCTAAAGTTAAAAACGTTATAATCAGCTACCAAAAATATACCTTCACTAAAAAGAATTACAGCTGAATTTCTTATCCAATAAGTATGAATTTGAGTTTTTTATGCCTACTTTGATTGATATTTATTACCCATATATATATATATATATATTGCTTTATTTGATGGTGCTAATAAAATCAATTAAATCGGATTTAAGTTGATTCTACAATATAAATACCATTAAAAACAGTTGTATCCCATTGCATTGAAAAGCAACCAAAAACTAATTTGTAAGATAAATATTCTTAGAATCAAGCAAAGTGCGCGATTTAGTAAAATAATTTAGAATTTGTATTTGTTATGGAGACAATCCATTTTTCTTTTTTCATTTGCCGAAGATATAAAAAAAATTTCTTAATAAAGGGTAACGAAAATCAAGCCAATGTGCAGTTTTTGTTTTAAGTAAAAGGACCTTCAAATTTGGTCTTACCGAGAAGGACAAGCAATTCTCAATTATCAATATTGAAAAAATATTATTGTTTGCTCATTTTTTTACCTCAAACCAACGGCAAGTGATTCAAAGTACAATTTTACACAGAAAGAATAGTTGCCTGCTCGCTTAGATATACTTATATTTTTTTTCAGAAAATGTCAAGCCAAAGTAGTAAATTATTAAACTATTAAGTTATCTTAATCAGTCATCTACAGAACACAATCAAGAACACTCATGTTTGCTGGAAAGCCGCAGCGCGCAAAATACAAATTTAAGTTTTTTGAGTTTTTCAATCTGGCCGTCGCAACCTGCTTGGGATTTCATCAAACAATCTCAAGGTTTATGGGATACAACAAAAGTTTCTCTTTGCTGGCGCTTGCAAAGTGAGAGAAGTTTGCGACATTCACACTTGTTGAAAATCTATCTTACCAAATTTAATCAACGTAGTGACAGACCCTAGGATTACTAAGCAAAGAGATCTTGAGTCTATGCCGATTCTATCAATGTGATAGTTGCCTAATGTGCCTTAAGCTTAAAAAAACTGAAAGCAATACAATTAAATCTACTTTTGGCAAAAGATTTAACACTTCAACGATATTCCAGTTATGTCTGATTTACAATCAGAGTAAATGAAATAAATTTGCATTTTGGGGTAAATATTTAACCCTATCAATTGCAAGCAGTCTTTTTTGATGCTTGCACATGACCTAATTATCATTTAATTTAATAAATGCATATCAAAATGCTCAAATAACATTCAGTTGAATTCTTCATTTCAAAATGTACTGCTTACCTCAGAAAATATCCGATGCCTAACTTTTCTATGGTTTGAAAATAAAAATCACAAATAAGTTAAATATTTGTGCCTATCATAAGAACCAAAACTATTTTTTGAATCTTGAGACTTATTCAGTAACATGACACCTTAGGAATTACATATTCTGATTAATTTCAAATTCGTTGCAGGGCTAATGTATGGATTAATGTGTTCAACAAGTTTATTTGCATCTAAGCATTAATTTTGAAACAGACCTTGCACTATGAATTTCAGTTTCCTTTGCACTTTGCTTTAAAAGACACCTGAAGTTAATTTGAGTAAAACGATTTCATCGACAGGTTAAAAGTAGTAATTAAAGCTGTAATTCTAATTGCGTTTATGACACAGTTACTTCAAAATTGAACGAATCTTCACTACAACCTTTGCGTAATTTATAATTTTAAATCAATGTCTAAGAGTTAATCACCTAGTAGAAGGCCGTTCTATCTATTAGACAAATTATTTTCTTATCAGAAACTGTATATTATGTAAAGCAACTGGTTATTTTTCCTTTAATTATTTAGCAAACTGCTAACTTGCAAACTTGCTGGGTAGCCAAACCTACTCCAAACCCTAATTTATTTGATCATCACTAACCCCAGCGGCAAATCTGGGAGCTAATAAAAGTGGCGACCGGATATGACAAATCGCCCATCGGACATATAAAAGTAAATTATGCCAGAAAAATACAACTTCGTACAGCCTAGCAGACGATGCGTAATACAAATACCTATATTCCTGATCTCAAACTGGACTGTGAAAAGTCCGTGCAAGTAGCAATGAATGAAATCTCCGCCAAAAAGTAGTGAATTTTTCTAAAAGTATTATGCAGATAGTCTGTTTTATAAATTTTGAGGACTGAGTAGGTGCCACTACAAAGTTTACCTGCTACCTGTACGATGAAATTATGTCAGAGAAGAGACCATAGAACCGAAGGTGTCGATAAACGCTGTTATTTCTTCTGCGTCAACTGTTATGCCCTTCTAAAAGTATATCTATTTTTACTGCTGTTGTTACCCAATAAATCCTTAAAATTGCCAAAATAGGTTAGGAGTAAATATGACATGGAAAATACATAATGAATTGCTAACTTGCAAAGTTGTGCAAGAAATTTTATTTCACAGGCCCTTCTTAATTTCGGGATCAACTGTGGATATGCAGCATCATGAAATTTTAACGTCGCTCTCCTCCACAAAAATAAATTTCTGCCATTAGTTGAATGTTCAATCAGCCTGTTTGCTGACTCTTTTGTTTTATTATTGGCAATCAAATTTAGGTTTAACTTCTGCAACCAAGGCTGTTCAATTACCATTCATTTGACGAAATTTATGCTGCAAGATCAAGCCCTTTATGAGTCAACTTCAAATCGGCACAATTTTAATCAGCGGCAAAAACACCTGCAATCATTTCTACAGTGGATATATAGGTCCAAATATCAGTTAAAATGTTTGGGAATTAAAGTATGAATTCAGGGTCCAAAAAAATTATGTTCCGACTTGGATTTGCTTAGAAATTTTAAGGTGCTTTAATTTATTAATACTACTAGTTAATTAGTTTATAAATCATTAGGTATAAATTTTCAAATTCATGGAAAGCCGAATACAATGTAAATAGGAAAATAGTGCGCAATTAATATAACTCTATACAAAGATTTGCCATTTCCCTTAGAAACGCCTATTGCTTTGAATCTAATAAGTAGCTTTAAAGTAGGCAGATTTTTAGTCCAATACTTAAATAAATCATGATGCTCAACACTAGAAGAGGATCAAAATTCTGAAAAATCAGTACGGCAGATTGAACAGGATGGGTTTTCTGACGATCAAAAATTCTAAAACTAAGTGCATCAAAGACGTTTTCTGGACTATATCGATCTTACTTTGATGCTGTTGTTTAATTTATTACGGAATAAATTTATGATATATAGAATAAAATTTTAAGGTCTAATTAATTTTGAAATAATAGAGGTAAAAATTGGGTTTGAGCTACAGCATGCAATTAATAATACTGCAAAGAATAATAAAGTTGTATTTAGCAATGACTTCCTTGTCAACAGTTTTGTACCAGACATTTTGTTGAAAAGTCAGCCGTTTAACGGATATCAATGCAAAAATAATCTTTCGATTGCCAGGATTATTTGTTTTTTTAATAATTAAATGCAAATCGCGTCGTTATAAATATAATTATTTTGAACAGAAAATTCTCATTTTAAAAAGGTTTTTTGAACGTAGAAAATTAAAGCGTTAATAAACTTTCTCATTTTTTTAAATGCATAATCTTAAGAAACCTTTTTTTTGATCGGTCAAATTGGAGCTCTTGGAAATTAATCACGCGGTTAAAACGTTAGAAACGAAGATCAGAAACGCCTTTCAATTTAACTTAACTTTGTTTTTCAATTTGTTTGGTTGGTATGAATAAAAATGCACTAGTTTTGTGTCAATCAAAAGTTTCCCTAATCCATGAGGCAGCTTCATTACATGCATTGAACTCTCAGAATTAGCAACAAATAACCATAGTTGCATGTTGATTGACTTGATTATATCAAGCCTTGTTTAATGCTATAAAAAAATTATTTTTAAATAAATAATATGTTTAAGGCAGTTTGAGACGCAGGAAAAAAACGCCCAAGTAAAGAGAAGCGAAATTGTGTTGCAGTAGCAATAAGACGATTTTCCAAAGACTTAAGTTCATTTCTAATTTCTGTTACATTGCAATTCTCAACTATGCTAAATCCTTATGTCCTTATATGTGGGTTAAATCAAGGGGTCATAATAAGAATTTTCTTGGTCTTAAGAAATATCCCAAATAATAAACGATAATAATTTCTCCGCCATCAATGCAATTAAAAGCACATGTTTGCTGCTTTTTTTGAACCTATAAAAAGTAGTATCTTCTAATCTTTTTGCTTTCAAAAGAAATCTGGGAGTGATTTAGGAGGTCGAATCAAAAACGATTTACGTCGAATACTAATGCCAAAGACGTGATAATCAGCTACCAAACTGATACTTTCAGTAAGATGAACTACAGCCGACTTTCTTGTCTAATAAGTAGAAATTTAAGTTCACCATGCCATGTATATGTAGATATACATTTTTTTTCATTTGACAGTGGCAATAATATCAATTAAATCTGATTTGAGTAGATTCTACAAAATGAATACCATTAAAAACAGTTGTTTCCCAGGGCATTGAAAAGCAACCAAAAACTAGTTTGTAAACTAAATATTTTCAGTACCAAGCGAAATGTGTGGTTTGGTAAAATTATTTAGAATTTATATTTGTAATGCAGATAATTCTTAATCCTTTTTCCTTTGCCAAAGATATGCCAAGAAATTTTTTAATAAAGAATAACAAAATCAAGCGAATGTGCAATTTTTGTATTTGGTAAAAGAACCTTCGAATTTTGCCTTGTCTTGGAATATAAGCCTTTTATTATCAATATTGAATAAACAAAATCATTTGCTCATTTTTCACATAAAACCAACGGCAAGTGATGCAAAGTATGCTTTCACACGGAATAGAAAGTTACTTGTCCATTTCGATTTACTTACATTCTTTCAGAAAATTTTAAGTCAAAGTAGCAAATTATTCAACTTATAGGTTATTAGAATCAGTCACCCGCAGAACACAAAATAGAATACTCATGTTATTTTTCTAGTTGTGTCTAATTTACAGTCATGGTAAATCAAATAAATTTGCATTTTGCGGTAGATACTGGAGTTTAATTTATTGTAAGAAGTCTTTTTTGATGCATCTCTATGACTTAATCATCATTTTTATAATAAAATGCATATCGAAATTGCTCAAAAAACAGTCAGTTGATTCCTGTATTTCAAAATGACTGCTTAACTCAGACAACATATGATGCTTAATTTTTCTTTGGTTTGAAAATAAAAAAAATCACAAATAAGTTAAGTAGTGGTGCCATTCCATAAGAATCAAAACTATTATTGGAATCACTGAGACTTAATCAGTAACATGACACCTTAGGAATTACATATTCTGATTAATTTCAAATTCGTTGCAGGGCTAATGTATGGATTAATGTGTTCAACAAATTTATTTGCATCTGACTAAGACTAAACATTAAATAAACAGTGAGTTCCAGATTAATTGGTTTTCATTTTTCGTTTTAAATATTCGCTTGAAGCCCGTTAAGCAATAATTTGACTGCTAGACCTCCAAGGATATGTTTCAACTATAGTTTAAAAAAGGCGTTTATAACAAGCATACTTTAATCAGTGTGCTTGCAAACTTCTATGTAGGTACAAATGCTAACAGAATATTTACTGCATAGTTTAAATTCTTACTAAGTGTGGCCAAATTTATTTTTAGTTTAAACTGCCATGAAAGCAACTTCGTTGACAGATGCCAAGTAGTAATTAAAAGCTATTATTCTTATAGCGTCTATAACACAGTTATTTCAAAATTTAACGAATCTTTGCTATTACCCTTGCAATATTTTTAATTTTAGATCAATGTTTTAAAGTCAATTCACAAGAAATAGCGGCTGAAATTGGCAGTAAAGGAACAGAAAATGCGACATTCTCTTTTAAAATTACAGCTTCATGATAACATTATCTCTTAGAAAAGAGCCTGAAAGATGTATACCTAATAATTTTTCCTCTTGGAATTCGCTTTCCATTAAACATATTTAACCCTGAAATCCCTCTATAGGAAAGGAATTTTCCGATATCATTCAATATGAGTTACAAGCTGAGTGTCGGAACGACGATTTCTCAACTTAAGGTTTTTATTCTTGGTTTCTTTATTCTATGCAAGTGTTTCGATTTTTTATTCAATTGTTAGTGCTCTGATAAAAAGGCACAATTAGGTATTGAAGGCGCAAAAAAACTGTCTGAATTAGAGTTTTTATAATTTGAATGTGTTCTGATTATGCCTTTAAAATTAAAAGATTATGGAAATAATGTTAAGCATAAGATTCAATGAATATTCTCAAATTATTGTCATATATTCCGATATCAAAATATGCATATTTGCATTCTGTAAACACAAATGGATTAAACATACGTAACGCACAATTTCCAAGCAGCCTTAAGGCAGGCAAATTGTTTGTAGTTTTTGTCACCATCTTAAGCTGGCGGCGTTTAACTTTTGCGCATATGAATTTCTTGGGAAGTGTGTTCAAGTCTCACAAGTTTGAAAGCGTCATAAGCGGTAAGTCATTACAAGTGATTCAAGATATTATTTACGAGTTAAGTTTTTTCTACTGGTTATGGCCAAGCGAATTTTTTCAAATCTTCCCGCAGAATGCTCATTTTATTCACGCCATGGTTCATGAATATTCAGATACAATCGAGGTAAGTTAAATGCTTTCAACCACGCAAAATGAATACTGAAACTATGTTGACGATAGTGTAGAACTACTCCCTTAATAGTGCAGCTTACATGTTAAAACATCTAATAAACCTGGAAAAGCAGTGTAAACTTATTAAATATCCGTCTAGATTTCTTAAGCTAGTCTTGCTTCTCAATATATGCAAAATATACCTAAGCTAGAAGTCATTCAACTGATTTTACTCTTGTGACACCGGACTGCAAATAAGCACCTGTTCATTCAATATTGATTTTTATTTTGCATGTTTAAGCCAAATAAGCGCATCGCATTCCAAGGTGTAAATCCCACAGCAAGAAAACAGGAAACGTTTGGCAATTACTCGCATGGTAACCTACGCTTGAATTTACTCTTCTAAGCAAAGAAAAGCTAATGAAATAAACTGTACGGTTCAAGGCTGCCAATGGAAGGCCGACTACGAAATTTTGTCGTTTGTATAATTTTTTTCAGTTTGATAGAGTTAAAAGCATCTAGTCTGCAAATTTAGTTTTATTTTTCATCTAAACATAAGGATGTGCGCTCAGCCGCTGCTATGGCACTTAAATCATTTTACATTGCTTTCTTATAGCTCTCTGCATAAGGCCGAACCTTACAAAATGAGTTTAAATTTTAAAGCTATTTGTAGGATAAGTTGTCTTCACTTTAAAGAAACTATTAATCACCCTAAAAAAATTTTAACTGATTGAGGGTAAATAAAAGAAAAGCTCGATGATAAATAAATAACCTTTCCTTTTCTTGCAGATCATTTCATCCGTTCCATTGCAAAAGCAAACCTTGACAGTCTTAAGAATGCTGCCAAGTTTAAGTAGTTTTTTCAATCAATAGTCAGAATAACAGCATGTCCTAATTCTTCATGCACGGCTGAGGTTCAGAAATTCGCTCAATGGTAAAACTGGGTCGAAGCAAGTTTCGCCGCTATAGGTTGACCTGTACAAATTCGGATTCTTATATCGTTTTCATTATTAGGAATGTTTGCTCTATGGTAAATTTGACTGCTTTACTTGTTCAACTACGCTGCAAGCTTCAGTGGGTTCACTGCTTGACGAAGTTAATAAAAGGCAGTAACCATTTATGGGCAACTTTTCATATTAATATGTTTTAATTTAACAAGCACATTGAGAATCGCATCTTTATTAAGCCTAAACTGAGAATACGCTAATCTCAGTGCTTTATTTTGCTTCAGAATCTTGCCCGCTGAACAACTGGAATGTCACTTTGTATCTTGGATTTAATGAAGCAAAGCAATCTGGTGTTCTGAAGCTATGTTACGGTTTCTTTTTCAATGGCCTTCTATTTTCGCAATTAATCGGCTAACGTTGTCTGTAGCCTTGAGACTTTGGTTCTTGATATCATAATCTTTGGTTAATCGTAAAATTGCTATTAGGTCAATTTCCATAATTGTCCAATCGTGTTATGCCTCGATTCATGGTCTCGAACTGGACTGTAAAAAATGCGTGCATGAAGCAATGAATGGAATCTCCCCGAGAAAGTTGAAAAGACCTGTAGCAGATGTATGATGTTGAGGATGGACGAGGTGCCACAACGAATGTAAGCTGCTACCTGTACTTTGAAACCATGCCAGAATAGCCACTAGAGAATCGAAAACATCAGTAAACGCTTTTGCTGTCTTTTGTGTTTACTGTTGTGTGCTGCCAATTGTAAGAGCGATTTGTACTTCTGTTTTACTCAGCACCGCTCTATGGTAAAAGAATAAGTTCAGCTCACCATTTCTGGGCAAGTTGAATAGCTTTCACTATGTGAGCCTTCAGCTGCTAGATATAAAAGTCATAATTCATTAATAAGTAACAGCGGAGTTTATAAAAAATACATTTGGAATTTGTAAGTCAAGTTTAGTTGAAAATTCAAACAAAATACAAACTGCATTTAAATTTCGATAATTCTGCGAATGTTTGCGGTGCAGATTTTGAGCATTTATGTGTGAATGAATACGTCTAAGATCCAAAAATAATTATTTTGAACTAATACATATTATGGGTCCCTAGGCTGATGCCGTCTCATTTTGTATAAGAATATTGAAACATTTCGGACCATTCAGGAGCCAAATCGTAGATTTTACTTGTCTAAGTAACTCTGGGAAAAAATTTGCAAATAAAATGCCCGTTGAAGATTTAATGATTATCATACCCATACTCAAATATTTGATGGCAGCTGACAATAATGAACATGCACCTATTGGAAGGACATACTTTCTATGTTGGAGTCAATGTGATTGATCTGTCCACAAACCAGTATTTATGAAGGTCTGTAAGAATCTGACAAAAAGTCTCCACTATTCGACAGCAAAAGCGTCTGCTTTACAAGCAAAGACTTACTGGGGGAACAACCGAACAACAAATAGATTTTACTAAATGAAGCGCACAACAATTAACACAGAAGACAGCAAAGTGTTTAAAGGGGTCTTTGTATTTCTTGTCACTTCTCTGGTGAATGCAGCAGTTCAACTTCGTTATGGCAACTTGCCCGTCCTTGACATTGTTAAGAGTAGGCGATCTTCATACCCTCTCCGGAAATCTTTTCGAATTTCTTGACGTAAGTTCCATTCATTGCTTCATGCACGCGATTCTCACAGTCCAGTTTGAGACAGTTAATCTTCGTATTTACGCCCTACCTCTTTCAGCAAGCTATACTAGGTTGTACATCTGCTAGGATGATCTAACTTAATAGGTCCAGCGGGCGATTATTCCTATCTGGCCACCACTCTCATTACCCCCTATAGTGGCCCCTAAGTAATTCATCTTTGCCTGCCTTTAACGCAACTAACCTGATAAAATACTGTTAAATGATTCTAAAAATAAAAATAATATCCTCAGAGACTGGAGTAAAAATTGTACCCAACGGCCTTTATTTCTCTCAAAAGAAGCCAGCTGAGTTGCTAAAACAAATGTTTAGCTTTAGGCGACGTGTTAAAATACTTTGGAAATCGTTGCAGCTTTTTAAGCTTGTCAATCATTTCTGGCTATACAATTAACCAGTTATGTTTAAATCAATTTTAAGTTAGACAGAAAAAAACATTTTTTTGACGAAAACAACCTGTTATCAGCCATTTAATATTATCGAGACGTAGTTAAGTACTCAAAATTCCTCTACTAGAAAATAAGACTGCGTGATGCTTGGTTTGATGATGTTTTGAATCCATATATAAATGCTTCGGCTATTGAAAAAAAACCCGCAAGAGTAACTAAAAATCTTGCTGCACGTTTTAGTAAAGTAGGGCAAAAACGCAAATCAATTCGAAGAATTTGAAGCTATTTTCGTCGATTGGCAATGAACTAAATAGAGATTTCATTTATGTTACACGTAACTGAGGGTAACTTTAAAAATGGGGGAACTAAGAAAGCTTCGCATACAAGGAACTGGATGCTTCAATTAATTAAAGATGCAAAAGAATTATCGCAAGAACATTCCGAATCATGGCTACTTGATCCAAGGTAAAGCCCTCAAGTTTGAGACGAAAATTACATACCCAGACTGGTGGGAGAAAGGCAACGTGATATTGTCTGTACCAACGCAAACTGCCAGAGATGCTTAGACGCAACAAAGAAGATACGAAGACACATAAGACAGCATCATGGCGAAAAAAAACACAAAACTGAAAAGATATTATCCATAGACTAAAGTGTTCTCTTGCACACTGCTTTAAATAAGACAAGACTCAAGGGTGGCCGAAGTACATACTCGTACAGCCTGGTAAAAGGGGCACGACGTAAATAACTTGATTCATGTTCTCAAACTGGACTGTGGAAAGTGCTTGTATGAGGCAATGAATGGTATCTCCATCAGAAAGTGGAATGGACTTCTGGAAGGGGTGGGAAAAATGTGTACCCTTAACGGTGTAGAGGCTGGATGACGTTGAACTGCTATCTGTACTATGAAATCAGAGAAATAACCAGAGAACCAAAGACATTGATAAGCGCTTTTACTGTTTTCAGCGTCAACTGTAGTATGCTAGTTGTTGCAAAGGCTGTCTGTACTTTTGTTCCATCCCCAATAAGTCCTTGAGACTTACTTTAATGAGTGGAAGTAAATAAAATAAATAAAAAAGGACTGTTACTCTTCGGTCAAAATCATAGAAGGAGAAGAGCCAACAGAAAAGAGGAATAGATAAAACTGTAGTAGAGAGAGTAGGAGGACTGAACAAGAAGTCCATGTATGCTGCTGAAAAAATAAGTGGATTCAGGCCTAACGTTCAATCAAAATAAATTTAAAATTATCTCTTAAGGACGCTGTGATTGTCAAAGTACTATACATGTTCAAAAATATCACTGAATGTTTGACAGAATCATGTAGAAATTAAACAGCTAAGGCTTCTGCGATGGTGCACCGCCAGCCATTTTTGGTTTATTCAAAACGAATTTAAGTAAACTTTGAGTTTATATGCCAAGTGATCCATTCCAACTCCATCTTGATTGCAACAAACTACTAATAGGTCGAATTCTTAGTTGGCTTGAGATGTCACAGATCAATGGCTTATGAGACATAAATATTCTGTGCTTATCTTATGCAGAGGAAATGTGCTCTTCCAGATGCAAAACTGAGGCCTTATTGGCACATCTTTTGATAGTACTATTAAATCCCTAATCATTGGAAATATGTGAACAATTGCCTTGATGATGACTAGAGAAAACAGTCATTAGCATCATTTCTGATTGCAAATCATTTAAGTTAAAGTACATTAATACTGGTAATACTGGTAAACCGCATGTAGATTTGGATTTGACTTGCATTAGCGCCAGCGTACACAAACGTTTTGTCTGCTGTGAGAAATAAAAAATTGGATTGATAATTTGACAAACATCAGCCTATTTAATTTTCGTTCTGTCTGTGATGAATGACTGCTTTTTCTAAGATTGTGCATCAAAGATTAAACCATCATGTTGCTAGTTCAGTGAGACATTGTTTCTGATTACGCATCAAGGCACAAATTGCTATTAAATGAGATGAGGATTGTCATTTTGTTCATAAATTAACCATACTACGTCAATATCAATATTCTGCTCATCTAGCCTTTATTCAACGATCTTATGCATTTAGAATCGTTCGCCATTTCTTGTGCAAAACCAATTTTATTTCAATTAATTTATTCTTCCTAATATGAAACGCATTTGCCTTCTGAAGAAGCAGTTGTGGTCAATCAAGCACCTGCATATTCTACGGCCTTCCTCTCTCGCTCACCTCTTGAAGTGCTTCATATCTTATGTCAACTGAAAGGAAAAGCTGCAGCATTAGGGAATTTGTTCCAAGAGGTAACGTTCGTTGAGTAAACAAGAAACAAAACTGCTTAAAGTGAAGGCCTTTTAATGGACCAGATTAAACTAGATAAACAGTTCTCGAGATTCCTCTAGAGTCTCATCGACAAATCAGCGTTTAGGACAGTTTAACCCGCAGTTTTTAAAAGCCGACACATATTATTTTTTTGTAAAAAAAACAAAAATAAAATTTAGGAACTGGCCATTTGGTCCCATGAACAGGTGCATATTATTCAAATGAATGGTTTTAGTAGGTGTTTGACTGCTCCTCTAGAAGGCCAAGATTAAGGCTGGTTGGAGGTAATATGTTACACACCTGATCCCTAATCAGCATACACCTGAACTGATGGGTTTTACACAGTCATTCGTATAAAATTGAACTTTCATTTGACACCGAAAATCGCACTTAAAGGAATATTCAAGCATTAAGTATCGAAGGGATTCTATCTAGTAGTTGTTTAAGAACTGCAAATGTTAAAAATATTTTCAAACATTACCTAGAAACTGCAGTAATTATACAATGAAACAGCTGCACCAATTAAATAAATCAAACCATCAAGATCAGTTTTCAAGCATTCAAAAGTTAATTTGCTTTTAAATGTACCAAACCACATTTATTAGCAAGTATAACTATTTGAAGCACATTTAAGACATATGTGTTGCAAGTTCACAAAAAAATTCACAGCATTAATTTTATATCGTGATTCTGACAATGTCATTCGATAACTACCAAATTTTTTAAATGAATTACATTGCAAGGGGTATCGTAACCTAAATAATAAAACTTTAAGAACGATATTACTTTATTTTTATTTCAGAAAAGCCGAAAGTTTGAATTTAATAAAACACGACTCGAAGAAAAACAAAACAAACTGACATTATTTAGTATCGTAATACTAGGATAAGCGAATGGGTATTTGTAGTTTTTATTCCAATTTTTCACTGATATTTTCCAAACTGGATCGCATAAGATGGGATTTCCTCTAGAAGATCGAAACGAAATTAAAATTATTGTGCGACATTATACTAGCATGTTTTTCTGTAAATTGACACAATTAAATTCGATGAACCTCAATATTTTGGCATCACAAGAAGCAATTATAATAAGATATTTTTTTGACTTTTCAATTCTGACTTTCTGCTTTGATGCAGACTGAATAGCAGATTTAAAAAAAATTCTTTTAATACATCAGGCTTGATCAAAGTCCTTGTGATGCTGTCGAGTGTAGACAATGCTCAGTTGAAATCTTTACCTTTAATTTTTCAAATTATTTTTACCTTATGAAGTCTTCACTTGATCACAGTATCAAGAAGCTTCCACAAGTAAATTTCAAATTTTCAACCATCTATGCAGTACGAAAGAGTCAAAATTAACTTCCGTATTTTTTGAAAATTGTACAAATCACAAGGGGGTTTGGATTAAACCAGAGGCTGAGGCTTCTTCTACGCAAAGGTCGAGGTTACTTTTAAGGGGCTGAGTGGACGCCCATAGTTAAGGGAGGATGTATCTAGGATACAGTACAAATGTAAATAATATGATTGCCATTAAAATCAAATGCTACTATTTAATTAATAGTGTATGCTTTAGTTACTTATGTTCAAACTATTGGTGCACCTGGTTTTCACAGAAATAGCGTATTTTAGAAGCATTTTAATTTGCTACTTCTGAAAAACGCCCGAATTAATTAGACCATTTCACATAACTATTCAGTCGAACTGGCACGTAAGACTAAGAGAATTGATTCACTCTCGATCTAGAGCAGAAATAATTTTTTTTTAAATCTGAGTTATAAATATCATCGAAAATTTAAAAACTTTATTGCCATTAAGAGCAATGTTTATTAAGTTATTTATGAGTGAACCGTTACTAGACATGTTTATAGCAAATTGCACGTTCCTTTTTATCCCCGAAACACACTGTATTTCTGCGAAAATTTGTTAGAATAAATTGTTAGATATTTGCACGTGCTCTTTGTAAATGAAAAGAAACTCCCCCTCTATAAGATAACATGGTTGCTTAAGTTAAAACTATGCTAAGTGCTAACCGTCTGCCTACAGCCAGAAGTGAAATTGCTCCGAATGCTTAATAAATATGCATTGAGTCAACAGGATATAATTTGACTGGAACAATCAGGTTCAAGTCTGGTATTGGCTTTGACCATTGCAAAATGTTTTGTAGAGTAAGCTGGCAATCTTCGCTACAAAAGTGATGCATCAAAACTATTTGCTTTCTATCAACTTATCAAGTTTTTAAGCTAGACGAATGAAGAACCATACTAAGGATGCCCTTGGGAATTCTTCGTTTAATGCATCTTTGCAGGCGCCCAGTGGTTGATGTATCGAAAACCAGAATCCTAAGCAAACAAATATGATTTGACAGTGATTAAGTAGGCCTTGATAAAATGCACCTAATAACTTGACTTAAATAATTTATTGAAGGACTGCCATTTTCTTCTTTGGCACCGAATCTTATGTATGTATTTAGCATGCAGTCCAAATAAATTTACAAATTAGGGCAATATCTACAAGTCACTACTAAATTTTGATAAAATATCGCCATTTCTGTTATATCTGCTTGCCAAAAGCGAAAATCTGCTTTGTTAGTGCTAAGTTTGAATTGATTAATTAAATTTAAGTATTTAGACTCCATATTTTCAATTGGCTTCTAGTGCTCCTTATCTGGAAAAACAGGCGCATTCATCACTTTTTAATATGAGCATTTGCTATGATAAAAATACCCACTGTACTAGTCTACAAACGATCTAAGCTCACCAATAGTACGTGGTATCACAATAACCATCTCGAATGCGAACTAAGAATTTCTGAAGCGGCAATTAAGGTCCCTTCTGATAAATTTTGTCTGTTTGGTGTTAAATGGATGCACCCATGATTATTGTCAAGCATAATCAAATTCAAAGATAGGAACTTTATGCGCAATGGACAATCAGCAGTTAAAACTACAGCTCTTTTAGAACCATTAATTTGCTGCAACAAAATGGATTTAACCATAAAACTATTTTGGTTGCAAAGCCTTGCATTTGTGAAGTGTTCTTATGGGCAAATCTGAAAAAAAATTGTTTAGTTGTGAAACGTCAGAGATCAATCGCAATTCGATGCCGAAACCGTCATGTTAGCAAACTGTCAAAAGCAAAATAATGAAGTTTTGGCGTGAATCCCCTTTTGTATTTTTTTGTGCCATTCATACAATGAATCGATGGAGACGCCAAATAAAAGGGGCTGCAACGTGGTTAAAAGATGTCTTTCTTGATTTGGGGGACAATCTTGAATTTACATGGGATTAATATCTACCTGCAATGTGAGCTCTCTCTCTAAAATCTCGGACTCCAACTCTAATATTCTCTACGCTGCAGGTTCATATGAATGATTCTGAGGAACTTTTTGATTAGTTTGGACCGATAGGTTCTATAAATTCATAGAAGACAACCCTGGCTTTGAAAGGTAAGAATCTTCTTCAGAATATAGACTTCACTTTTATATGGATGTCTTTGATTTCGCTTGCAGGTTGTGCCCTGGCAAACTTTAGCGTACTGCAAAAATTCTATTTTTTGGTATGGATTTAACTCCCCATTTCATTGGTTTTTTTGCTTAAACCTGCAATAGACTATAGTCTAAGTTACATTTATTTTTAAGTGCTTTCAAATGACATATCTTCCTTATTCCCCTCCATATTTTATGATTTTGTCCTCCAACATTTGTGTGACTCCCACCTTTAGTGTTCCAAGTACTATTGCAGTATCTGTGGTCTGCCTGGCTTGATGTTTCTTTGCCCATTTCTACCATCTCGTCTAGTGTGAAAGTTCAACTCCTTACTGATTTCGAATTTCGAAAGACCTACCTTCATTTTTTTAATGCTCCCGTGGACAGCTTTTATTAAGGTAAGTCAATTTTCTTTGCATGAAATAAAGGACAATTCAATGTCCTTACCAGCACCAAGAGTGAAATTTTTCTCAGCCTCATACTGCCATGTCAACAACAACCTTTCAAATCACAATAGTTGATTTGTCATTGCTGCTGCTTTTGACATTTTTTCATTAATCAGTGCTCACTTCAATGCATCAAAAAAAGATCAGTTTGTTTCAGCAAGCTCTAAGGCGACGCAATGAGTTTCTTACTAGTTTGAACTTAGGTTTATTGGCTCAGCATCATGAAAAAACAAACTTTTTTCCCGTGTTATCCATACGTCTGGTTAATAGCTGCCATCACTACTTGCTACCGTCTGCGAATCGATCCCATTACTTTTAAAAGCTAACCTTTGGATATATTGCTCCAATATTGCTCAAATAGCACTTATTCGATTCAGACAACTTGTAATACGAGGGCCAGTTAGTGGTGTCGTGGCACTAGAAAGGGCTTAAGATTATTGTTTCGACAGTTGGGCCTTTCAAATGCCATTATGAATAACAGAGCTGGAATGGAAAATCAGAAAAAAAGTAAGTCTAAGACTTTTTATAAGCTTTTTTTTGGAAAAGTAGTATAACTCTCTTAGAATTGATGTCTGATTAAGATATATTTAAATGATTAGTGCGGGTATTTTCAGGCTCTTCTGTTATGCAGACTTTTTACGACAAAATGGAAAACTTAGACACCAGACTAAAATGCAACAACACTAAGCAATTGAGATTCTCGAAGGTCAAATGTGCCCATGTGAGAATATAGTAACTCGCTATTTCTAACAGGTTAATAACAACTATTAAATTTTCCCATACATTGAATGCCTTAAATTAACTTAGACTGCCTTTTTTTTATTTTGCAACTAATATTCTCTAAGCCAAATCACCAGCAATATGATTCAATCTATTTATTTGGCCAAAATATGCACAGTTATTTTCAATTCTCTCACTATATTTTTCGATCATATTGTCATAGGACAGGGATCGAATAACATGTTTAAAGCCAAATTATTAAATAATGAAACACAAATATTTCTGAACAACTAAAAATTAACATTCGTTTTGAATTTTAAAGCAGAATAAGGTTTATTGGCTTTGTTGTTGACTCGTCAAGAACATAAATTGAAGTAGCACACAAATTTTGTCTTTCCGTTACATTTTGGTCAGTTTATTTGGTGATTTCAAATTTTTAAATGACCCTTAACCTCTATGATGGTTACTTTTGCAAGGCATATACTAGGAATCAAAACATGCACGCAATTTGAACTCCAAAAAATTTTATGGCAGGAGTTTATATATTTGTACGTTCGGTGTGTGGTTAGTCCTATCCAGCTACCCCTCTCTTTAACGCTCAGAATTGCCTCTGAAGCCACTGGTGGTCACTAAAAGGCGGTAGCAAGTAGGATTCACCACCTTATAATTTATTTGTAATTAAAGTCCGTGAATCGCTTACCCTGAAGTGTAAAAAATTCCTATGCCATTCTGAGTCTACCGAGCCCTTTTTGATTAAGTTACGACGAAATACCCGGATTTCTGGTCTTAAATTTTGATTATAGAACGTGCAACAAATATAAAATTAGTCAGATAATCAAACAGTCTTCCAGCAGGTACATGGAAATTATTGCCTTTACGAAACTTCAACTCAGGTTTTGCTCCTTATTCCTAGATGATTACGCTTTTTTACTTTTGGTCACAATGTAAGCTCTAGATTGAATGATGTGGTGATGCAAAGTATAAATGGTAACCGATTCGAACAGAGTGCCTGAAAAAAGACAAACTGGCGAGAATAACAAAAGTCCATCGACCATAAACTACATTGAAATATGTCAGGGATAGAAAAGGATTCGCAAAAAATGCCGAGGAAGAACAAAGAGATCAAATAAGTCAAATTAACAGTTACGTTGCTATAAGTTTGCATTTATCAGCTGCATAAGATCTTTATATTTCTGTTGGTTACCTAATAAGTTCTTGGGGCTTGCCCGAATGGCAGAGATAAAAACAAGTTGGCTGAGGAATTCGCTCTCATTTTATAAAGTTCTAGCGATTTCTTATGTCTTATTTTATCCATATCCATATCTTATCCATAACTTGCCAAAGTTTTATTTATCGTGAATTGAAAAAAGGCAAAATATCTCAGCCTTTAATGATGCAAACTGGGCAGCCGGCATTTGAAACTCCTCTTCCGGGCAAAAAAAATATGTCAAATTAATTAGTAAAACCTGCCGATTTGCGTTGATCTCTTGATATAAAGAGTTTGATTCGCTACGAATAATGCTGACTACTGCATGAGTTGATGCTTGTAATCAGGATACACTCTAACCCATCACACTTTATAAGGCAATTATTAAAATCAGATGGAATTTTCATTTATAGGCATGCTTTAAGATTCTGTTATAAAAATATTCATGACTGGCATTGCTTTGACCAAGTGCTGCAGTATTTTTGAGGTCAATGGCAGTCTGCAAATCAGTAAAAGTGGTCTATGTGTTAGCATATTTACTGCACTGATGGAGATCAAAGGTCGCTGTAAAAGCGTTTGAGATTCTAATTTTTCATCTATTTCACATAATTGTATTGAAATTTAGAGCGATGAATATGCATAGTAACCTGCTTAAGGCATTATTTGAAAATTGCTACAAACTAGCCTCTTACATAAATCTGCGGCTCCATTTTTGAATATAAAGATAGACACAGCCCCAAAATTCCATTATGATTCAATCCCCTAACTTTAACATTTTGTGTCATCACAATAAGAATGACAGACATGCCTTGTTTTTCCCACTTAACAGACTTGACCGAATAGAACTTAATCACCATACTCTTTAAGCCTGAACTGATTTGTTCATCCAGTATAAAAAAATAAAAATTTACAATCATCAACCTACAAAGTGTCAGAATTGACAGAATTTTAGATATTCTACATGAATTTGGATCGGTTCTTTGAAAAATCATAATATAAGATTTAAGTTCATGCTAATTAAAGCCATTTTTGTTATTAAAAAGGGTTCAAAGTCCTAAATTCTTGGTTTGAGTCTGCCCCTAAACGCTTTCTATTTAGGTTAAAAAATATTGATCGATTTTGATAATCAAATCTCATCGAACAGTTTTAGATTTATCGACTCCTTTGTGGTTCAGTTATAAGTCTAATTAGAAATAAGTAAACAATCAAGAAACTGCAGTCGCCGGGTATATTCAAGCTTGATTCTGCACTCGTTGTACTTTTCAGTCAAATGTATTTGTTCCATTGTTCAGTATTGGACAGAACCTATTTTTGAAATCCATTTTTAACTAAAAGTGACTCTCTGCAATCTTAAGGCTTTCCATTGAACTCCAAAAATTATAGGTTTTGAAAAAATCGTTCCTGTTTAAACGAAAAAAAATTTGCCTACTTTGTAGGTTTCTGTCTAGGATCGATTCTCATATGTCTGCACATTCTTGTTGTAGCGCAGAGTTTAAAGAGTGCATGAAATCGCAATCGCATAAGAGTCAACCAAACAAAGTTTCTGCATTGTTTTTCGCTTTGCACTAATTTGAAGTATTTGGCTAGAGGCGAATATTCTGGCCTAAATTTTTCGGCACTGATGCAATGAAGAACTCTTTAATTTGTCTTCTTCGAACCGTGGCCGCTAATTATAGTCCCATTGATTTCGATCTTCTTAGTTCACTCATCTTTTGTCGGATACTATCACAAATGAAATAAATAGAAAAATCTTGCAGCTAAATAAGACGTGGACGTCACCTTATAACTCCATTATCTAATTATACCAGGTCATAATTAGCGTTTTTCATTTTGTTTTAGTCATGTGGTGCTAACTTTATCCATTTGATGATTTTTAAACATATCAGTGCTTGCGCTTGACAAAGTAAAAATCCAGATCTGATTAAAAATAAATTTTTGTTCTACGAATATAGTGACATTTTAAAACGCATCTGTGTCAATGGGATTCATTTGATTGTATTGACATTTAGGTCTGGGTTCTCAAAGAAAAGGCTTTATACTTTTGAAGCGTTCGAGTTAACTTTCATAACATGATTTTTAAATGCTTATTAGCTCCAAATTATTTTAATAAAATATTTTTATGAAACATGCCATCATGCCTGAACTTTTGGCAATTTATTTTGTTCAGGGCTGCTATTCTTTATAACACGTCAATTGCAGTGCAACTTAAGCATCAGAATGATGTGTTACAAGCTGTTTAAGTTTAGTTGATTGCATAATATTTTTATTTATGTTCAAACTTTAAAATAAGGAATTTTAAGCTTAAGGTACCTCAAATAAGACATAAGACAAATAAGACTTCAAGGTGATCCAGCTGCTATTTAAGTGACACATTTAAGAACCATTTGTACTGTTTGCAGCATCTACAATGGGAAAATGGCAGTTGTATTGCCAAATATTGAACATGCGACTTTTATTGGCACAATGTGTGCTGCTAGAGAGCAGTAAGCTTGAGGTAAGATAGTTTCATGACAAGAATCCGAATTTCAAATGTTTCTTTGATTATTTTGAGAATGCCACTGTGTTAGCTTTAGGCGATTTAGTCATACACATTTCAACAAAATCACGACTGCCATTTTCATAAAGCTTAACTAGTTGCTTTTATGTATCCTTTCATCATGCATTTTTCTCAAATTTTCAAGGAGAAATTTTTGAAAATGATGAAGTACACGGCAAAACCCCTGATTTTCTTCCAGTTACTGCTTGTGCGATTGCGTTTGATCGAGTTAGCTTGTGGTCAGACTGACCGATTTGAAACACAGTTTGATTTCAGTGGCAAATTGCTATTGTCATTTGAAAGTTAAATGAAAACCAAAATAACTTGATAGAATTCGGAAATTACCGTGTTAGTTTATTGCACGAATCTAAAATCTATTCTGTACAAATCACTGATAGGCCGGTGTAAAAGTTGGGTTTTGAAAGCATCATTGATAAAAAATAAGGCAGTTTTACAGCCTTCTAAAGTACTTTATAAAATTTCCAGCTCATAGGTTCTGCTTTTACACTACAAATCGAATTACAACTCAACAAGGGAAGTCTGAGACAAAATAATTACTGCGCGACTTGTATTGAAACCAAGATCTGCATATGCTTTTAAACTGTAGATTACACAAACTCAATCACTCTCAAACTAAAAGCACTGTTAACTGAGCTGCTGTTTGTAAAATATGGGTTCCTATTTGATTTTATATTCTTTGCGATTTCGTTTAGCATCAAAGATTGCCGACAAGAGGATGAATCGTGAGCACGTTTTGTACGGCAATGCGATTGCGCTATAGTTGCTTACCAGCCGCGCTCCCGTGCCCTTATCCAAATCTCGACGAATGAGCACACGAACCGCAGCTGGCAGCGACCACAGTCTCTAACACTCGGCCTCCATCCTGGCTAGATTACCGACTTGTGCCACCACGCTCAACCTGCTGGTTTTCCTAATACTTACTCTCACTAACCGTTTTGCATTTTATTCATCTCCACTCGTTGGAGTAGACCCAAGGACCTATTAGTGTTGCAACGTAAATACAAAGAGCAGATGCAAAAGTTAAACACATATAAAAGTTAACTCAGAGAGTAACATGACAGTTAAATTGACGTCATCGGCTTCCTGGTCCTTCCTTGTCATATTTTCGTCGTGAAGCAACAGTTCATTCTTCATTCGCATCTATTAAAGGCAATTTGCCCGTGCTCTACATTTTTTGACTTCATTTATGGTCAGTGGGTCTTTGTTGTCATTGTCTGGGACTGCTGCTAACGGAAATCATAGATTACAACATGCATTTTTGCTGGTGACTCCAAACGTTCCCTACTTGGAATGTCTTCTTTTTGATGAAATGCGTTTGAGCATCAAAGAATCCAAAACAATCGCCAGTCAAATCAATTGCCAATTGGGCGTCAAATCTAAAAGTCTCTAGATTTGAATATGGTAAAGCACATTATTAACCCACTTAAATGTTCAGCCGAATGTCCACTGGTACATTGGTGAGACTAATAGTTGTGAAATCATAAAATTTGGCTAACCATAGGTGCTATGCTGTCACAAACGAAGCATTCGAAGATTGCCAGAAGTGTTTTCAAATTTCTTTGTATTCACATAAGGTTTCTAATAACGCTTTAACAATTTGCTTAAAAATTCTAATGCCTAAGCATTTATTTTTTAATCTCAACAATCAAAGATCTTAGAATGTTTTTGGTTGAAAAATTAAAGCACTCGAAAATTTTGCCGTAATAGAGGAAATGTGTAATATCAGTTACCTCAGTGCAATGATGAAACTTAACGGAGTGTTGTTTTAATCCACGTGCAGTCACATGTGACTTTTGCATATACAAATCTTTTATTTATTCTACTTAAACTATGTCTACCTTCTGAGAACGCAAAATATGCCTGTGCTATATATTTGCAATTAAGAAATAACAGATATTAGTTTCTTTGCAAAAGGCAAACCATGGGAATTACAAATATTGCAGTCAATAGCAAACATTGACTTGCAAATTTGGATAAATTTTTCCAAAGCCCAACTTTTAAATGCATGTTATTTCAATTAAGTATAGTACGAACGCATTAACAGTAATAAAATGATTGTAGAAACTGTTTATTTCCACACAGCTGATGACAATAATCACACTAGTAATTTCATATTGTAAAGTTGTTTCAACTATAGCCATAAGAAGAAATCTTCTCTTGTCGCATTCTAATGATGGCTATCGCCTAAATAATTGGATATGAAGTTGAAAAGTTTTAGCTCCTTTTTGAAACTGTTGCCGTCTGCATTGATATTTTACATGAGAGTATGTTAACTCCCATGTTCTATTTATCAATAGACTTGTGCATTTAAGGCGGTTTTTGTATTACTTTTTGCTTAAGGGTTCGAAAAATCAGGCAGTTGCGTACCTAGAGACAACTCCAAAGAGCGAGTTCCTACTAAAAATTGTTTAAATCAGATCTAGAAACCGCTTACCAGCTTAAAAGTAGGCTGTGTTCCGTTTAAGCAAGCATAACTTAGTAGTATTTTAGCAAACTAAACTAAATGAACAAATTTAGCATAGACCACTTCAAACATGGGTCTAGTGGTTATATCTCAGCCCTAACATTTAACTCAGATGTTTAGTCAACTTTAAAAAAACTTGAAACCATAGCAGATGAAGATGAAAAGCAAACACTTTGATTCGTCTAGGTTTTCATATAACATAAGCATCGAGTTCCTTTTCTGTGCAGCTTACTGCCATTTTCGTCTTTCGATAAGGCTACACATTGTATCCCTTTAGACGTTTGCTACTTATTACAGATTACATAAAGCCGTTAAATTTTTCCGTTATAGAATTTTTTTAACCTTGGGTCCCTCATTATGCACATAAAGTTTCACACAGCCACGATTGCACATTATTTTGTCAAAATTTAATGAATCGCTAAATTTTTGAAATAAAGTTTTTTTAATTTTTTTGATTTGATTAAATGCATCATTAATGCATGTTAAGGGCCGTAAACATCTACGGAATCCTCGAAATGCAAATAAAGAATTTTCATGATCGAATTTAGTCAATTCTCTATAAAAATTTATACTTTCCCTGCTTTTCTGTGCGTGCCACATCTAATTTGAATGAAAAATTTATTATCGCAGAGGTATGTGTTCTGTAGGTCTTAGCATCTAACTTAGTCAATCTTATAAATCGTAAGTTAACGGGCTTGATTAGCACAGAATTAGCAAGTTGTTTTCACCAGTTACTCTACTCAGCAAATCATTTAAATAAAATAAAGTTGTCATGGAAGGGTTTTTTTACTTCATACGCTCAAACACCAATGTAGAAAACTGTCCCTATGCTTTCAGCATATTACTGAAGTAAATTTTCTACAGCTAGTGTAGCTCGGATGTTTGGTTGCATGATTTTCAAAACTCTTTTACTGGGTTGGCTAATTTTTACAAAACGACACAAATGCCGTGCATATGCAAAATAAACTAATCAAATATGCTGAGTTCTTAGTAAAATTTCTTCGCCAAACTGATGCATGCGTAGAAACATCCAGCCTGCAGAATAAAGTCTAACTCAACTCATGTCTTTGACAAAAATAAGCTGTCAACTTTTGTTGACATATACCCTACTGGGTGTCATTTTTTGCATTATGACTGGCAAATTTAACCTCCTTCTATCTGTCTATCTTATTTTTATTTGTCTCCACCCTTTAGGGCAAGTCCAAAGGACTTATTAGGGGTACAAAAGAAATACAATAAAGTAGCATATTATATCATAGAACAGTTATTTGACGTTTATTGACTCGCCGTTCTTTTCTCGGCATTGTTGCGTGGCGCAATAACATTCAATTCTTCTGCTGCATCTCATGGAGTACCTGGGATATAATTCTTTTCAGCCATAATGGTAAGTTCTCTTCGATTTTCTTATTTGTTCTATGCCTTTAGGGAGTTGTCACCGTTGCTTTTGGCCACTTATGCCCTCCTTCAGCGTTTTCTAATATGCGATTTGAACTTACGGATTACTGTTCGAAAGCAGTGATCAAAGTTTGACTCCACCTTTCTAAAAGTTCGTTTATTACTTATTAGGAATAGATTTGCTCTTTTCATCAGGTCAATCTTCGAGTCATTGGCTTCCAAAAGAATGTATGCATCACGTGTAGTTTATATTCTTGGCATAGTCTATGCAGCCTTAGATCGTTTTCTGTAGTGTATTCTTGATCATTAAAGGGACCGATTAGTTTGGCACCAATGTTACGGGCATCAGGTACCAATCTGCATTTGAAATTGCCAAGGATAATTATTTGCGTGCAGTTAGAAAGGAGTCGTTTGTAGGTTTTGGTCACAAGTTTGTAGAAGGATTCATTAACCAAAGTGTCCTACATACGCTCAGTCGGAGCATAGCATGCCATCAGTCCAACTTTGACTCCTCCAATTTGGAGTGTCAGCGTTGCAAGTCTGTTTGAAACCGGGTTAAATTTAGCTTATATATTCATTTTGACCCAAAAGGCAATCTTACTATTTAGTCTAAGCCTTTACTGTGTCCAGAGTTGAAGAAAGCGTAGTTATTGATAGTTGAGTAGCGGGATTTCATTCGAGTTTTCGTTAAAGCTACAATCTCCATACAACTACCAGAAATCACTTCAGCTATCTGGTGGATTTTCCAATCATTGCTACAGCCGCGCACGTTCCATAAACCGAGTTTCAGACCATGGATCCAGGTATTAAGTCGTATCTTTTTTAAGGGGCTGTTTGTGGACTCTGACTGTATTTCCGCTGACAAAATAATGAATTTTTACGACCGGTGGCTTGAGAGTCCTCTCTGACCGCCCCTCTCTTTTGCCCTCTGGTTTGTCCTAGAGGTTACTAGTAGTCACCAGGTGGAGGTAAAGAGTAGGTTTAACTACCATCTGTCTATCTACAGCTGCAACTCAGAATCATCAAAAGCGTATGGTTAAATTGCATACAGTAGATCTAAATGCCTACCTTCTAAAAGTGTTCAATGACCTTTACAATGGGACTACTCCTATACCTCGAGCTTAGATCGATGCTGAAGTTGTAAGTGTCTTCAAGCGCAAAGGTTTGCAGACAGATCCTGCAAACTATAGATCAGTCTCCCTTCTAGATGCATTAGTTAAGTTATATGCATCTATTCTGTGCCAACGTTTGAAACACAATCTGGCCAAACAACACTCAAAAACCCGATTTGGATTCAGTGAAGAAAGATCAATCAAACAGGCCATACCTGGAGTAAGTACCATTATACAGAAAGCCATGGACCAGAAGCAGAAACTAGTGCTAGTATTTTTGACCTGGAAAAGGTCTTTGTCTCACCGCCTACAGCTACAATAATTAACCGAAAGTTAGATCTAGGCTGCCCTTTGCAAATGATCCACTCAGTAAAGGCCTTGATGGACGCACCGAAGGTAACATTGAGAAAAGGAAAGAATCAAATTAAAGTAGAAAAAGCAGTTAAGCTGAATACAAATGAGAAAAAAAGATAGAGTGAAGGATAGGAAAAAAGACTGAGATGACGAAAAGTCCTTCAGGCAGGATGAAATACTTATCTGCTCAATCATGGAAGAACTCAATCCTAGGTACTCTATGAGATGCAGCAGAAGAACTGAACGTTATTGCGTCACGCAACCATGCCAATAAAAGACCAGTGGGTCAATAAACGTCTAATGATTGCTCTATGATATAATATGTAACTTTATTGTATTTCTGCTGTACCCCCAATAAGTCCTTTAAGCTTGCCCTAAAGGGTGATGAGGAATAAAAAATGTAGTCAAATTTGCTCTCAACATTCTCGTGATGACCCCAGGAGCAATTCTAGATGCTAATGAGAGGGTCGGCCAGGTGGGACTAAGCACCCTCCGGACGTATAAAATTAGAACATGCCATCAGAAGTACAACGTCTTACAGCTTGATAAAGGAGGCACGACGTAAATACTCGGATTTGTGGTCTCAAACCTGAGTATGGAATGCACGTACAAGTAACTATGAATGCAATCTCTACCAAAATATTGGATTTTGGATGAGATTTAAAGACTGACGAATTCAAACGTGGTGGTTTAACTAAGCTGAACTGCTACCTGTATGACGAAGCCACGCCAAAAAAGAGATTGACAAATGAAGACGTCAACAAACGTTTTCACTGTTCTGTATTAAATGTTGTGCTTAATTGCTATAAAATATATTTGTACTTCTGTTGTACCCTCAATAGAGAATCGCCCTAATAGATGGGGAGAAAATAAAGTAAAAATATAAAAATCATGGTTGAACCTGAGACTACAGTTACGCAATCGAAAGAATCAAGCTTAGCCGTGAATAGCGCTGATAGAATGTGCAAAGTTTCTTCAATATTACTACTCAAAGGTTTTGTAATTTTGATGATATTCTTTGTGTGTAGCGAACTGATCTAAGACACCTTGTGGAATTTAGACCGTTAAGTATTTTCGTATCTGTACAGGAATCAGTAGCAGCATGGGATATGTTTGCATTGAGTTGCTCAGTGTAAATTTTTGCCTCCGTTTGTGCCATAAAATGAAGTGGTTTCAATTTCTAAGCATATTATTTTTATTTTTAAAATTTCAAACAGATTTGCAAATGAAATATTTTTAATGCGAAATTTAAAAAAACGTCATTTTTAATCGAAACAGACATATTTATCTCTAGAACTGCGAATTTAATTGAATCCGGTTTGCCTTAATGATTTTACTAGCAGCTCTACACACAAAAAATAACAGGATTCTTTCGCAGTTAATCTTTAAAATGTGAAAATAGCCTTAAGAAATACATGTTCTCACAACTGCATTGTAAAATTTTGGAATTAAAAATGAAATGTAGCAGTGCTTTTTGTGAGCTTTTACTTAACTTATCCTGACACCAACTAGTTGGGCGATAAAACAAAGTCACGATAGGTCGCATTTCGTATATGTTTGCGAAGTAAATGGAATGATTTGAAATACTTTTAATATCTCTCTTCTTAGCATACTTAGAAATTGCAAAAATACGATTGTACTAAATGCACTGAAACATCAACGATTTTTCACAGGTGCATTAAAATAGTTGCATTCCATTTCAAATTGATGATAAAGCACCCCATTAAAACAGTCTAAATCAGCATGTCTTGCGCTTGCTAGGTTAAAATATTTTCGAAATAGCAACTGAATGCACTCTCTGCTAGCGACACGTGATGAATCAATAATGAATTCAATGTGATTGCTACCGAATCTGGGGCAGCTTACACAATAAAAAGAGAAATCACAGTTGAAACGAATACGTGAGCTCTCACTAACTAGAGTAAAGATGCATTTGATTTAAAATTTCGAGATATCATGTGCTACTTGATTAGCAGAAGTAAATTTGTGATGAAGCTGACAAAAAAAGCAATATACTGTGTTGGTTTTCTTAAGCGACAGCACTTTGTTTGATTTTGATGTTGATAATGAGTGTGACCTTAGCCTTTATGCTTAAAATAATGCTGAAAGTGTTGTATGCATAAGCGTACTTGCAGGAGCAAATTTTCCATTCAGAATTTTGAGCATTTTGAATTCGATTCGACGTATTTAATCTCAATCATGTTTAAAATTTTGAAATGGTTTATCTTTCGCTAAGCTGTTCTTCAAGAAAGGTATAAATATCAAACAAGTTACATAAAAATCAACCGCTATTGTACACATTTGTTAAGATATAATTTGCTTTGCCAACTGCTCATGTTGGTTCAAACTATTACCTGCCCATGTGCTCCTGCTCGGCAACACCGACATTTAAATTTATTTAGAATAAATTCATGGATTCGCATAAGTCAATTTTCCATTCAAGATTTAGGGCAAAATTTATGCACTATTGCAGTTAAAATTGTTAAATAAACGGTAGTTTATTAATTTTCCAAATTATGTGGAGTAGTTATATTGAAAATTTGAAAAGAAAAGAGACTTGTCCTACCAACACTGTGCAAAATTTATTCTTAACTTTATTTGCTTTACACTACCCGCATCGTCTCTACTAAATTTGACTAAATTTGCACTTTTAGAGTTTGATGTCTCTGTTTCAGTAAAATGCACTTTTTTTATTTTTCACACCAAAATTTAAAAAAAAATCGATCTATTATTTTTTGCGAATTGAAGTTGATTTCATTGGCCTGTGTTGTAAACAAAGAACACAAAAAAAACAAACAACGCATAGCTGAAACAAAGTCAAACGGTTACATTGAAAACCTTACTACAAACGTACCACCCGTTGCTAATGATGCGCATAATAATAACAATCAAACAACCACTAGATCAATCACAATCACCATCTAAGTTACCCATGACAGTGAACGCTTTGATGAAGGATAATATGAAATATGATATGACAGTGTGTTTGAAAGCTGAAACAACTCATTCGAATCTGGCTGCGAATAAACTTATTCATTCTGTTAGAAGGGCACAACTTATGCAAAACAAAATAAAAACTGGTGACCCTAGATATTGCAGTTTATGAATGGAACAAGGAGCTTCAAAAAAAGGAGCTTCTAAATTACATTTCAAATTTTTATTGCAATCTGTTAAAAGAATTGAATTTATAACTTTTTGCTGATTAGTTTGTGGTTACCGTAACATTTCATATTGAACTGAGGGTTCGGTGGAGAACGCGTATCTACTTGGTAACAAAGTGTTGCAAATAGGTTGAAAAATTGTTGATAAAATGAGTGTGGGTACATTTCATCTCATTCATTTGCTTCAACATAGTGAGTCAACTAAATTTCCAAGTGAATGCTGAGAGAAAAATCCGCCAAACCAAATTGGCAGGGCATACCTAGTGAGATGATGTAAGTCGCTTTTTTAGTTTTAACTTTGTTGATGCTCGATTGAATTGTACATAAATTTGATCGTTTCCAAAATTTATACATTCACATGCCGACAACGTTTGCACTTAACAAACACTTTGAGGATGCAAAGCAAGAGCAAGCAAGTAATGCTATACGAGGAACATTGGAGCAGTGTATCCTCAGGTCAGCTGTATCTTTGGCGAAAATATAAAACAAGGATTGTAAAATTATTGGGACCGAACGCAGGTAGTAGTAGCGAGTAATGGCAACTAACAACTCGACGTATGAATAACACAGAAACAGGAAACGCTTTTCCTTTATAACGTTGAGCAAAAAAATCAAATTTCACACAATTAAGAAATCTATTGCGTCACATAAGAAGTTGGCGAAACATGCTGTGATTTTTTTGAGATCCATTTAAGTGAGCACGGAAAAATTAAGGAATGGCGAAAGTAACAGCAAAGGCGATTAGATTATTTGTGGTTCAAAAGGCTGCTGTCGACATGACAAAATGCAACTTCTGGACCACAAAGCTCAAAAAATTCCACTCTTGGTGTTGCTAAGGATATTGCACTGTCCTGTGTTTCTAATAAAGCATCGTGAAAGTAAAGTCGAGCCTCCAACAATCGAAGCAAGTGAGGAATTCAACTTTCCTACCGAACGAGATGAGAGAAATGGGCGAAGAAACATTGAGGCAGGCAGGCATCAGACATTGTAGAGGTAGTCACTACTTATTCAAGAACGTAATGTCAATGAGACCACGGATGCTGCAATAGTACTTGGAACACTAAAGGTGGAAACTGCACAATTTTCGGAAGACAAATCGTAAAATATGGAGGAGAATAAGTAAACTGTGTCATTTGAAAGCATCAACATGAACTAGAATCAACCGCTTGTGTGCCTAAAAAAACAATGAATCGATAGATGAAATCCATACAATAAAAATGTTGAATTTTCCCGGCATGCCTAATTGCGCCGGAACACGAGCTGCAAGCAAAGTTCATGTTCGGAAGAAGGTTACTACCTTTGAATTCATAAAACTTATCGGTCTAAATTAATCGAAAAATATTTCACAGTTACTCGTATGATTTTGCACTGATGTGAATAGTGGAGCTAGGATGCATAATTTTAGAGAGAGGGCTGTCATCGTAGGTAGAAATCAATCCAAGGTAAATTTAAAATTGTCCTCCAAATCAAAAAAAGAGGGCTTTCAACTACGTTTTAGCCCCTTTTGTGTGATGGCTCCATTTAATAATTGTATAAATGGCACAATGGATTTACACTGCTAGATTATTTTGTTTGCAAAGCTTTACTTTTACTTGGTGCTTCAATTGGCAAACCTGAAGAAATTATTTGTGGCCGTAAAACATTAGAAATAAATTCTTGGGCATCGTTTAGCCGAAAATTTCCATTCTCATTCGATACCGAAACCATTCTTCTAGCCGACTGACACAAGCAAAACAAGTTTTTTTTAAGAATTTAACCACGTTTTAGTGCTTTCTGTGTCATTTTTACAATTAAACACTGATGCAATTTTCAAACATGTCCACCTTGATTTAATGGACTAATTTTAATAATTACTAGGTAAATAATGACCTGCAATATCAGCTCTCTATCTGAAGCTCTGCATTATTTATAAGAGGTAACAGTCAGATGCTCTATTAATCTGACAACTGCGACTTCATTTGGAGCAGTGAGATAAGGCCATCGGCGTATTCTAAATGATTTAGCTACCATCTTTTATCCGAGTGATCGATCATCTGTACTGCACTGTCCTTGAGTGAGGAAGAGGCTTCATCCAATGTGTGTTGGAAGGTTAGATTAAAGAGAAGTGGTCTCTTTTTTATGCCTTGTCTCACACCACGTTTCATCACATAGTAGTCCCTTGTTCCCCTCAATTTACCCTTCAGTGTGTTCATCAAGAACTTTACTGAGTAGACCATTTGCCAAGAGCAGCCCAGATCCATCATTCTGTTGATTATTGCAGCTTTAGGCAGCGAGACAAATATTTTTCCCAAGTCGACAAACACCAGCAGTATTTTCTGCTTCTCGTCCATGAATTTCTGTACCATGGTTCTTACTCCAAGTATAGCCTGTTTGGAAATGATAAAGTAATTAATTGGTTTAACTGTGAAACTTTCTTTAATCGTTGTACACCAAAAGTGTGATTTTTGAATTAAATATCAATTGAATTCCAAGTTAGGTCAAGAACAGTACATTTTTGTGTTAATGCAACAATAACCAAGATTTAGCGGTTAAGATATGCTTTGTTCAATGGCGAGACTTCAACAACAATTTCGAAACGAAATATCGCATTTTTATCAGATAATGACATATAGAGAGGTTAAGTAGGCGAATGCAATAAGTATGGTATGCAATAATTTCTGTTTTTGAAATCTCGAACGGCAAGGTCATTATAAAACGTGGAGACCACACTTGCTTTAACTATATTGGCTCTATTTCTTTTGAATTCAGGTAGAAAAATTAATACATTAATACTGTTTAACTTTAAAATATGTTATAATTGAAAAATCATTTTGGAACAAATATTAAATTCCTACCTTCATCGTTTTAAACATGATGTAAGTCACGCAATCAGTTAAAAATTAGCCTCATGACTTATTCATTAAGTAAATGTCTTGATTTTACCTTCAATTCTATCGTCAAGACCATCGATTAGCCTAAGTACAATTTTTTTTGACTGGGGGTTAATGAGAAGGGCGGTTGAAACGGACATGTAAATTTAGATTATGCCAGCATTGGTACAACCTCAAACAGCCTTGTAATTTTCCTGAATTTTAATGATCGATCGAAAATTTATTCAAATTGAGGCTCTAATCTATTTAATGGTGCAACGCTTCTTGTTGTTGTTCTTTATTTGTTGCTGGAGTGTTTAATTTTAGAAGAAATACCCAATGCACACTCAAGTATAGACAATAAAAGCGCACATGAACAAACAAACACATACGTATGCGCAAGTGAGACATTTCGCAATAACAGAAACCATCAATTTGACAACTACTAGATCAATACTGTTATTAGCGAATCACCGTCAATGATGTCTTCTGGTAAAAATAAAATCTATGCAATTCATGACAGTGAACACTTCGATGAAAGATAGTATAAGTTGTGATATAAAAATGCATTCACAGGCTGAAACAATTCAATCGAATCGAAATGTGAATAAACTCGTTCCTACTTGTGGAAGGACTCAGCCTAAGCAATACAAGATAAAAAACTAGTAAGGATAGGTATTACAGCCTATCAATTAAACCAGGAGTTTCGATAAATATAATTTTAAATTTTCCATCGCAATCCGCTGATTAGTTTGCGGTCAGCTTCACTTTATTGAAAAATGAAGGTTCAGTGTAGAACGAATACCCACTGTTTTGCATGTTTTCCGAAAATATCAGCTGATAACAAAATATATCAAATTGGTTGGAAAATTGTTGACATAAGGAGTCTTAAGCAATAATTCATTGTTGTTTTTGACGCATTTGATATAAATTTTCTGGCGACATAAACTGATTTGGCATGAAAACGCTCACCAACTTCTTGTTGGAATTTCACGCTAACAGAGCCTTTATCCATGAAGAGGTGCCTTTCGTCTTATTCCTTTGCTTTAACATATTGAATCAACCGCAGGGTTACAGGAAAATCTGCGAAACTGGATCTGCAAATCATACCTAGTGGGATGGTGTAAGTCGCTTCAAATATATTCCTCTTTTTTGACTTGTACGTTGATTTGTTTGTCTCCAAAACATGCATTGAATTTCAATTTATCCGCATACCAAAAACGCTCACACTATAAAGGCACGATTTAGCATGAGAAAATGTTTAAGCAAAGGAATAGCTTCGATAGGTTTGAAGACCATAAGGCAATACTAAAGCGAATCAAGAAATTCTGCATGGCATTTGCTTTATGAATTCACAGTTTCAAATCAATGGAAAAAACCATATTGCCAAATTTCCAAGTAGATTATTAAGATGTAATTTTGCTTTAATTCTTATTGCTGCGTTGATTTTCTCGAGGGCACGAAAAGATCAGATGGCTGATTCTTGATATGGGTAGACAGTCATTCTCCTGATATCAACCTGAGTTTGACAAGCGGATTATTTTAGTTCATACTTGCTGATCTGTTGAGCAGCCAATCTCAAACGAGATTTGTTGGAAGCCATTATATGATCATTGTCGCAGCGGCATTGATTGCTGTGTTATATTGCGTTATGCTATCCGCAAAATATTACTCACACTCAAAGTATTACTGTTTCGAATAACTAAGCAAATTAAAAATAAATAACCAGAATCCGCTGAACTCAAAACATGATGCCTATCTACGCAGTATATTTTGCAGTGACATTGAGAACGCATAACATGAGCAAATGAGTGATCACAAAATGAGAAATAAAAAGCTTCGCAGCCTGGTTCATCAGCTCAATGCTAAGATTAGGGCATGCTTACAATTTAACACATGCTTAGGCGTTTTTGCTTGATCAGACATATGGTTTTCGGCCTCAAATAATTTATGATTCAACAAATTCTTAATGTAGCTTCGAACTTCGTACATATACTACCTGTTGGCTGAGCCATTTTAAATTAAATAAGACGGCCCTCCTTGTAGATGAAAATAGGAAATCCTGCTGTTGTTATCAAATAAGTAAAAATAATCAAACGTGGAAATCTTTATTGATGCAGAGAAGCTAAAATTGACAATAGGATATTCAACATTGCACACACACAAATAAAAATGCTTAAATCTTTATGTAATGCTTTTTTTTACCGAACCATTTAATACTAAAATACATATGAACTGCTGGTGAGTGACTGTCAAATGAAGCAACAATCTAAACTGATGGAGATCTTGAAAATCACGGGAAAACCAAAATGCTACAAAATGATAAAAGCTTTGCAGGTGTGAAACTGCTATGCAGTATACTTACCGAAATGTCGATGGACTAATGAAATGAAAATCTCAAAGCCAAATAAGGCCTTCATAACTAGTTGCAATTAGTCGCACTTTTATCAGACTACTGAAAGTGCAACCGATAATTTAGAATCCCTGTCCAGCAACAGGTCACACCTTGAAGAAATTCGAATTCCGAAGTTTTGCAGCCCGTTAGAATCCACAACGCCTTCATTTTTTATCAGTTCAGTATGTTGCCATACACAGTGTAGTGACAGACACATTATTCCCCATAGCTAATACCGACATATTTCTAGCTGAAAGCAACGCCTAGTCAGCGGTTGGTGAATTGGGGTGTTTGAGGAAATAAGCCATTGAAGCAAAAGTACTACATTCAGATGGTAGAACAGATTGGCAAACGCATTTCGGCCAGGGTGTCAGGCTACTTCGTATCTAAATACTTAACACTCACACTGCCCACACTGCGATCCGACACTTTAGCAAACCTTGTTTCAAAAGGTGCTACCAACAGAATACGGAAAATTCGCTAAAATCCATTCAGTCAAAGCATTCGCCAGAGTACTTTAGCAAGACGCTAAAGGAATGAAAATTTGTTGGACGTATAAATAATGTAAAATCATGAAGGAACAATTTACTCTAACTGTTATTTATCGCTTACTTCTTCCAGTTGATGGGCGAATACCTTGGTACTTATCATCGGACAAATTCGTAACTTTTTAAATAAGCTTCACATTGCCGGCAGTTTGAGATAGTCTACCCATTGGCCAAACATGCTGGTTGGTACTGAAGCTGAAAAATCGTAATGGAAAGCATGGATGCATGTAGCAGAACCACTTTCAACCTAGCGCATCTGATAATGAAGAGATCAAGTACACACGTAGTCATAATATCAGTCGCTTACTAGGAATGGCATTTTTACGACGCGTTGAGGTCTCAGTGCGGCTTTTCTCAGTGCCTTCAAAACAACGATGTTTTCAACCACGTAGCTGGACATTGAAAGCTGCCGCACAACAGGAATAGCCCGAACACATAAACTTCCTATCAACTGAACTTGCATAATGTAGCCAAATTGGGAATGCGGAAGCTGATACGCTTTCTTTGAGAACATAGCGAAAGAATTTTGCTGTTCACAAATGCTACTGCATGTTACGTGAATGTTTGTAAAGAAAGCAGTTTAGCAGTAGAGATTTTGGAAAGGTTTAGTCCTAACACCAGTTTATGTTTAAAGAAAGCACCAATGGCATTTTCAATCACTGTTGGATTGCTTTAAGCTGCAGGTAAGTCAGAGTACATTAGTTATAACAGTTGCCTACAGATCTGAAATATTTTGATTGCAACTGATTTAAGTTAGACTGGCACTGGTGGATTTAGAGCCATCCTAAGCTGTTATTGCGCATTTGCGAAACAGTAGTTGACTATAAGACTTTATCTGAGTAAACGAACAAGCTTTTTCTATATTTTGGTCCTTCGTCTTGAAATCATCTGCTTTGATAATGTTAGGTTCAAAGGTGTTTGATTTCAGATTAGCACTACTATTTAATTTAAACTACTTTAATAATAATATAACTTCTAATCACATGATCAAACTGCGACCTTTTTGCGATACAATAAAGTGAGCACTGAAAAAGGGAAGAATGGCAAAAGAAACAGCAAAGGCGGTAAGACTATTGCGCCTTGAAAGGTTGTTGTTGCATGGCAGGAGGCAACTTTTGCACCTGTTAATGACGTTTAATTGTTCTTTATATTCATTTAAATCAAATTGATTTGCCTATATAAAAGCTTTCTACAGGAAGCATCAAGAAATCAAATGAGAGTCTTCGAAATTCGAAAGAACTAGGAGTTCAGCCTTCACACTGGGCGACATGGTAGATATGGTTAAAGAAACGTTGAGGCAGGCAGGAATGCAAACATTGTAGAGGTATTGGTTTTTGTCTAAGAATTTACCATAAATGAGGCAACGCATGCTGCAATAGTACTTGGAACACTAAAGGTAGAAGCCACACAATTTTCAAAAGACAAAATCGTAAAATATGGAGGAGAATAAGGAAGGTCTGTCATTTGAAACCATCAACAGGATTAAGGTAACATGAACTAGAGCCTGTCACTTGTGTAAGTGAAAAACGCCAGTGAAATGAGAGTAGAAAACCATACAGTAAAAAAATTGAGTTTTTCAGGCATGCCAAAGTGCGTCAGAAAATAAGCTGCAAGCACGATTCATGACAGATCCCTATGTGGGCAAAGTCCATATTCCGAAATAGTTTCCCACCATGGAAAGCCAGTGTTGCTTTCTGTCTAAACTAATTAAATAGCCTTTCAGAGTCACTCAAATGATCCCACATGGTAGAAAATATTGGAGTTAGAATGCGGGATTTTGGAGAGAGAGCTAACATCGTAAGTAGAGATCAATCCAATGTAAATTAGTTATTGTCCTCCAAATCAAAGAAGGCGTCTTTCAACTGCGTTGCAGCCCCCAGAGCTATTGTTCCCATCAGCTAGTGTTCACCACTGGATTTCAGCAAGCAATGCTGTTACTTTATTAAATCGGTTTCTTGGCATTATAATTGCAATTTTCATGCAATTTCTCTATATAGCCAACATAAGTGTACAGGGTTCCACAATAATTGCTCACTGCGTGTAAAAATACTTTAAGTTTTTTTAAAGTTAACTCCATTTAAAGAATAGATCCCTTAAGTTGAAATGACTCCCTTTACTATCTTTATCTTAGACGTTCTAAATCTGCAAAATAGCTGTCAATCGACATTATATTGTTCTTATAATTTATGGCGCAGTAAATATTTTTGCTAATCTACATTTAAAATGCTTTATAACGCCTAGGAAAAGAAGTGCGTTCAGCGCCTTATACAAATACTACTCACCATGATGTCATAATTTACAATGCAGTCATTTGAAATTCCAAAACAACTACCATTATGTCTTTTCACCAAAAAAATATTTCTGTTTGATCTTCGTGATAGGTCATGCAAAACTTAACTTTACAGGAATCCAATAACCATTTTACAACAGCTAGGGCAAATATATGAGTGAGATTACAGCTTTTCGGTACTAACTGGAATTGATTGTACTAAAAATGGACATGTTTGTCTTTCTACTAAATGAAAAATTTCAAGGCACTAAATGCAAAGTGGGAATTAAGTGCCCTGTTACAAATCCACCTGATTAAATAATCCCAGTATAAATATGCTCATACTTTTCAATTTATTATGTTTCTTATATTAAATCATTGATAAGTTTTGTCAACAGTGTAAAATTTGTAAATCAACAGCTTTTCTTAGTTACTAATTTCTCACGTATTCACATATGACGTTAGGGAAGCTTTATTGCCTACCGTTGTTACGCTTCAGTCCAACTCCTTGATTTTACATGCTGTCATTAAAAGTCTTTCTAACAAAAGCTGACGGCTGAATGCCTGAGTGATTTCAGTAAATCTAGTAAATATCAGGTCTGTTATAGGAGTAGGTAAAAAGAGCTAACGCTCATTAATTTAATTAATCACAAACTGATTGCGATTTATAAAATTATGTCGGCCAAGGTGTCGGACTACTTTGTACCTGAGTAATTGAAACTCACACAACCCGCGCTTTGGCGCACCCTGTCTCATAAGGTTCTATTAACTAAATTTTGGTAATTATTCAAATTTTTTCATTAAAAGGAATCACTAGAGATTTTCAACAGGACATCAAACGATTGTGAATTCATTAGCAGCATAAATATAGTGAAATAATGAAGGCTCGATTTCTCCTAACCTTTGTTCTATCACTAATATTTTTCCGGCTGGCTGGTGAGAATCTTGTATCCTCATTGTCGGACAACTTCGTAACTCATTAAATGAACCTCCCATTGCCAGCGATGCGATATTAAACTTTGAGCAAATTTCCAGCCATGCAGTTTGAGATAATTCACCCATTTGCAATTAGCAGCCCAACATTTCAGTTGTGATTGAAACTGAAGAATTTTAAAGGAAAGCATGGGTGCATGTAGCAGAATCGGTTTTACCTCAGCGCATCCGATAATGAAGAGATTAGGAGCAATCGCTTCCGTAATCTCAGTCACTCACCAGGAGTGGCGTCTTTACGATGCGCTGAGGTCTCAGTTAGGTTATTCTCAGTGCTTTCATAATGACGAAAGTTTCAATTACGTGGCCGGAAACTGGAAGCTGCTGCACAACAAAAGTATCCCAGATGCATTTACCTCCTGTTACTTGAACTTGCCTAATACATCAAAGTTGCAGTGCAAGTGCTTATTTTGGGGCTGCCTCGAATGCAATCTGAACAATGAGTTTTAATCTAAGATGCCAAATGAACAGCCTTTCGCTAATTTTTTTTTTCAATTGATTGATCCAAATGTAACTCTTTCTATAAACGGCTTACCGAAATGTCGACTTTTCATAACATGCTAGATCCAAATTTTTAATTAAGTGGTCAATATAAACATCTACCTCTACGTGATTACCACCGGTTAGCAAATTGCGTTTCCTTTAGCAACTGAACAGAGACGAATGCTTAGATTTTGATCCTCGAAGACATTTTCGATTTGCAGCTGCAGCTCCAATGCGACACCGCGGCATTTAGTCCTCATGTGCGCGTCACGCTACGCAAGTATAATGCAATTTGGGAGTTTTGCATCAATGGAGAGGCATACATGTATAGTTCGGCTTTCCATACTTGAATGTAATCGCATGTTATGGCAGGACTTGTGCTGATGGTAGATTCCTTCCCTAACGCCTCATTTTAGATGATTGTCAAAAAGCGTGTCCGAATATGACCACAGCTCATCCTATCACACTAACCACGAAGCCAATTGCAGATTACGGGCAACATGTCCGGAATTCATGCGACAGTATCCATTGCGGAGAGTGAGCCTTTGACACCTGGCTCTGTGTTACTTGGGTGTCCGAATGCGCTTTTGTTTTGCGATCGTTCAAGTTCAACTTGAAGTAGGGGGAATACACTGTAGTGGTGGGTGGTCTTGACGCCCACATCTACAGTAGTCACCCCACTCAATATCCAACCTCTTTGAATGGCCAATGCTCTTTAGCTCAAATTTTTGGCTACGGCCACTACTTATTTTGACTGTTTGTTCTGCATTTAGCCCACAGTTATAGTGCCATATTGTTTGATGTTTCTGGGTGATGGTTTCGAATACTATGAGCCGACTAACAGTAATATTCACCAATCTAGCCATGCATATTAGGAGATGAGAAAAGAGTTTCAGTCTGCAGAACAGGTACCGAACAAGGAACCTATTCAGTAAGCACATCTCAGGCTTAGAAATTTGAGGCTGGAGCGACTTTGCCTGCGATTGCTGACAATGCCATCACTGGAAGTACAATGCTTCCAAACGTACAACCATCTTGAACGGCCATTAGAGAAGTCATCCCGAATGTTTCAATCTGCCATGAGAGAAGGACCAATCTTGTATCCAAAACAATAAGATTTGACGGTATTTTCTTCGACGGGTGGATCTTCACTGAAAATGATCTGTGATGATAAAAAATTGCCCCCATATTAGTCCAATGTTTTATCAAATGGAAATTTTATAGGAAGCCAGGACATTTTCAAGTAAGTTTAAAGAAGGCACCATCATGTACAAATAAGGTATGGAAATAGGGATGTGAAATTTAAGTATTAGTTGGTTGAAGGACATGATGAAGGAACCTCATTTTGTGCCATTTTCTGCCATTTCAGTTGAGCCTACACCTAAGTTGCAATTTGTCAAAATTCTTTCAGTTACAATTGCAATGGCACAACATGCTGTCTCCACGTACAGAAAATACCTTCTGCTTAAAGTTATCAAATGTCCTGTGTGCTATCTCTTAGAAGTTGTCTTCTGATTAACATCAATCTTGCGTTTCAGTGCAGTGTGAATTACTCTATTGACAACCATGAGTTGGAAAACCAATGCGAATGAACTGCTGAACTAGGACCCGTTGGCTGATCTCATGATTCACCCATGAATACAATTGTCCTAATGAAGACATGACGGAGACAATGCCCACTTTCTGCCCACTTAGGCCATACTCCGCATCTTCCCGATTGCGCCTGCACTGGTGCCACTGCAATGAAGCCAGCCTTACGACGACGCCACGCCATGCTCCAGATAAAAATACGAACGCAATGTTTGTGATATCAAGTGTAAATTAGACTGAAATAGCAATACAAACGGTTAACCAGCGCGAGTGATCGTTCTTCTGAACTGCTCTGCATGCGAAAGAGGATTGGCGCTTTGTAACTTTGCAGAAGGATGTTCAGCTAGGCATGTGAAGCTGCTAATTATGGCATCGGGAATAGCACGACTTAGCACCAAGATGGAGGGTCGCCCACGTCTAAACACGAGAAGAAAGAAGCTGTAATGTGTGTGGACCGAAAGCATCAATTGATCGCAATGCCTTCATCGACGTACAGCCATCGCGCCGCAGCACACATTCTACTTGATAAAGTGGCCAACCGATGAGTTGAAGCTCGGGAAGTTGTGTGATAGCCTCTCTGATTTCCCAGTAGGATGATTCGACTGCCTGTAGACGCGGGTAGCTCTGCAGCAAGACAATGGGATAGCCACCGTTCAATAGGTAGAGACGCAAGGCTGGATGCCTATCAATGCTCCCTCGTGACAGATAAAACCCACTAGATTGGAAATGCGATTGAGTAAAATGAACTTACATGAAATGCTTAATGTAATCCAGTTTGGATTCAAAAATATACCACCTGTCGGTGACGTTATTAGCCTTGGCATAAAATGGGCCGTTTTCTGCCAGACGGCCACAGTCAGCAAGAGTTGCTGGATCCGATACGTAATTCATCATCTCTTCCACAGTTGCTAGATTGCAACGAGCCATATCCGATTGCTGTAGTAGCACAGTTATGGTGTGGGCCACCACTCTCGGTGCTTACATAGCATCTGCAGTTCAATCAGAGTATTGATCAAAATGGTGGTCTACAATGGCAGCGCGGTCATTGGTCAACAACTGTGTGTTAATGGTGAGGATTCAGGGCGTTCGTTTAATTGACCTGTTGTCACGAGTTCACAAGCTCTGTGTACACATTAAGTGACTTGAAGGACCAGCTACAATAGTCTTTAAAGGAAGTGAAAAGGGAGCCACGCTAATCAAAATCAAGATGGATTGCATTAAGGAAAGATTTTAGGCAATTCAAAACAAACACTTTTGAGGAAGTCTCTCAAACTTAAAAGCGTCACTTAGCTAATTACGTTAAATTACAGTCAACTTTAAATGATTAAATCAAAACAAAATAAAACAAAACTATTTGTTACGTTTGAAATATTGTCAAACTTACTATATTAAGGTTTAATGACATGGAGGCAGTTTGAGACTTGAAAATCGGGAGGTTAATTTGCGACATGATTATAAAGCCTTTCCTCGCAAAAATGATCCGCATGATGATCTCTCATGTCCGAGGTGTTTGGGGCACTTAATTGGGCCGAATTAACCTACCTCAACCAACCAACCAACCTCAACGAACGACTTGAGCATAGTGGTCCTGATTGGCGGGTCGGGCCCATGAATTCAAATAACTTACTAGAACCGCCCAAATGCAGCTTTTCTTATGCTTCTGGCCAACTTGCAATGTACTTGATTAAGTGCGAACTTAGAGAACTGAATACTGGAAAGAGGCAAATGGGCCTTCAGTCCTCTGGCAGCCATTGCCATTGAGTCTAGTCTCGTTGATTGTTTGTCTGACCGTGAATCTGGTGTTGCTGTGCAGCAAGCAATCATAGGGCAACATATCTAGTGGTCGACGTGGCAGTTAATCGGGAAGATTATCAAATCCGAATGAAAAAATCCATTGTCAGCTGAGCGACGTTGCTTTCATTGTTTATGATGTCACTAAATCAAGTTTATTCGGCACTTGCATTTTGACCACAATAACGAGGCTTCCGATCGACCCCCGTCGATTAAGAACTGGTAATAGCACTGACGCTGCAACTGATAACCACATCCATTCCTGTCTGAGTCTCCTTTTTATTTAATGTCTGCGGAACCTTAGATAAGTTGTCCAGCCCCAGACAATCACTGCCTGAAACTATTGCAGACTTTGCCCAGCAAAATTGGGGCCGCAAACTAAATCAACCATCTAATTTGGTATCACACCAAGCTCACACCTTTTAACACCTTTTAAACATTCACGCATAGGTCCAAGCACTTCAACAATAGACTCACTGCCTGGAAAGCTACGATGCATTAGAGTAGGACACTACCAATTTGAATGAATGAAAAAATGCACGCTTTAAGAGCCTTAGTTAGTTTATATCGAACCATAGATCTCAAGTCAATCAGCTAATTAATCAGCCGAAACTTCATTACCTTATTCTACTATACTCTTCTGTAACGCTTTATTAGGTAAACAGTTGTTGACTAAGACCAGGATAGCCATTTTAGATCTACCATTAGCACTAGCTAGCAAATATAGGACGAACAACAACCGAACCCTATTTATTGACAACGAATTGGCAAGAACTTACTCAATAGTTCCCATCCGATCCAAGAACTCCAACCCAGAATATACCATCAATTCAACTTCCTTAATCGAATCAACCTGACCCAACCCAAACTAACCCAGACTAACAAACCAGCATCACTACTTTTAGCTTAAGGTGCACTACTGACTGCTTGCCAAGTGACTGCGATGACATCCAAGTATGTTGCTGACCTTAAATAGGGTCATAATCACTGTCATCCTGTTAGGTATGATTTCCATTTAAAGTGCAACAGAGCTAGAAGAAAACGCTGTCTACTCCCTGCTTCACTAGAGTCCCAGGAAGCTGACTTCTCAGTCTTTAGGGACAGAAGCATTGCCTGCAAGTTGGGCCGAACACCATCCAAACCTTGTGATTATCAATCAGGAAGTAGCGTTTCCTTTCAATTGGGCATTATCTGTGTCAGAAAGAACTCTACTGTACACCATCGATTAACTGTGCGAATTCCAGCATGATAAACAGCTTCGATATATTATAACCTCCCTCTTGCAATTCAGACTGCCATTTCAAAGCTATGCCACAATTCAAAGTGGACTCATAGTCAACCTTACACAGCTGCAACGATCACGCATGGAAGGGGTGGCCCTGAAGAGGGCCGTGGAACGCGTAAATAGTGTTGTCGATAAGGTGGCCGTCCTTCCAGGTGCAGTTTTCACTGATATGACGCAGAGGCAAAAGGTCTATGAGAAGGTCAAGTGGAAGACGAAGAGATGGGTGAAGTAAAATCGGTGGATGAAGATCCAGAGCCCTAAATGGCATATTGTATCATCTAATATTTATCCGTTTTATCCTCTTCCGTCTCGTTAACCTCACGCCTATATCGACAGGGGTATCTTCTCATATTCCGGCGGGACGGAATGAGGTAGGGCTGATTGCCACGATGGTAATGAAATCGGGTATTGTAGGCCAAGGTTTTCAGCAGATCGAAACTCGCTATCATCTCATTTATTTCCTTCAGACGTTGAACCATCTCTTCCAAGTTGCTCTTCCTCTCCTTCTTGAGCACAAAGAGCTGAACTTAAATTTTTTCAAAATCATCAGCGCTTATGGTAGATTTTTCTGTTTTTTTACCTTTCTATGTGATGATTTTAATGCAAAATTAAAACTTTGATGGTTTGCCAAACAATTTTTTTCTTTGTCGGTTTAATGCGTTTAGCTAGTGGCTGATGTTTGTATGATCTTCTAAATTTCTACCTTTCTTTTGAAACTCTCCCAGAGAGATTTAGATTGATTAAGGCCTTAACAAGATAGGCTCTAATGTCAAGCACCTTTATCATAACATTTAGATTGTGCACCCTCTACGTGTAAGCCAGGCATGCTTCTTCATGAATTGGTCAACGTGGAAGGCAAAAACGTTTTTCTCTAGTCTAGTTCTGCAAGGATTTGATAAAATTCCTTGCTCAGTCATTCGAATCTGACTTTGAAAAAGTTTTTTTTAAAATATATTACTAATATTCACCTGAAAGCTCCAGTAAATTTTTTCTGCTTAAGCACTGTAAGGCCTCTCAGTGCCTGATTTTGGCTTTAATGAAGTCGCAATCAATCAAACTAAAAGCGTTTCAGTCCTTTAGTTGTTGTCGTTTCAAGAAACAATAGGCAATATTCATTCCTCATCCAGAAATAGTTTTAATCTTCTAGCGTTGTATGTTGTACCTTGATGGCTTCAATTACATAGAATTATCAGTTGATGTTGCCATGAATCGTCAACAACTTGTAAACATACACGCATATCCACTATCTTTTACCAACACGTTTTAAAGACATGCCGCCAGCTAGTAGTAGTCAAGGCAAATTAACCTCCCGATTTTCAAGTCTTAAACTGCCTCCATGTTATTAAACCTAAATAAAGTAAGTTTGACAATATTTCAAACGTAGCAAATAGTTTTGTGCAGCGTTTGTTTAATGAAGGCGCATTCACAATCACCCAATAGCAGTTATTGTACTTCAGAAAGGTCAATTTGTATTCACTGGATTTGAGCTGCACTAAGTTCTACCAAATTCATTAAAAGTAAGATATTGTAAAGTTTCGATTTGTTTACAAGTGAATGTCAAAATCTATGTAAGCGTGTTATGATTCAAAGCCTGCTAAAGAGATCATCTGAGATACAGAAAGAAAAGAGTGTAGACTGAACTGGCCTTCTGTGCAAAAAGTCCCTTCAATATTTAAAAAAAACAGCTCGCTGAAACTAAAACAATGTGAGAATGATCTAAGTAATCCAATTCGGTTGCAAATCAGATAAAAAAAACAGAAGTAGATGAAGGCATTCAGAGAGTTGAATGAGTGCACAACTGAGTTGCGTTTGACGACTTCTCACACAAACTCTGCCTCCCAGTGCTTCTCTTGAGGCAACAATGTTGAAAGGCAAAGTCATGCAATGGTTCCAGGCAGTGATTGTCTGGGGCTGGACAACTCACTCAGGATTTCGCATGCATTGACTTAAAAGGAGACTTAGACAGGAATGGATGTGGTTATCAGTTGCAGTTTCAGTGCCATTACCAGTCCTTAATCATGGGCTTTATATCCATTCAGGATCACTTTGCTCAAATCTCTTAATGCAAAGTCGAGCTAAGTGAATTCGCTTCAATTAAGTGCCCTAAACAACTCGGACCTGAGAGATCATCAAGTGAACCATTATTGTGAGGAAAGGCACAAGAATCAGGTCGGGCATAAATCGGTTTTTTCTATCTGCAGTCGAGGAATCAATCGCGGAACTCCTTCTCTTGGACATCGAACAATTCATACGGATTTCAAACAGGCTCTACTCTAAGAATTGGCATGTGCTCAAGCATATTGATTCGTTATTCGACAGAAATCGAAGAGTGTGAAGATGGTAAAAACATTAGGCTGCACCAGTTATATCGCTCCAATGAAATGACAGTTTCTTAAATGTGGGATTAGAGGCAGATCGGCCACAAATCAGTTAATATGTATGCAGACCTGCTTCTGCTCCGACTTCATTGGGAAAAAAAGTCTCATTCAACTCTCAGAACGATTTTCCAACTGTCCTCATCACACCAAAATATTGTTAGCACACTGAGGTCCTAGCAACTATCTCCGAAGTTGAAGCAGCAGCGGTTAATTTGACGGATAAGAATCGAGCAAAGACAACAGAATTAGAGATGGTAATTTCATTGTAAAGTTTGTTATTGACAGTCGTTGTAATTCCAGTGCAGAGCCGGCGAGTGGTTTCGCCCACGATGCTTGTGAGCGAAATCCCTCACTGATTTCATTGTTGAATGCGGATGTGTCATGGTCAGATACAAAGGCAGTTTATATGAATGATCTTTTTTGAGTGACTTTCATTCTATATGTAATCGGAAGTTTGCATTCGAACGCCAGTCTCTTAATGTTTCTCTTCATTCGATGGTCCTCGGTCTTGCTAATTCGCATCAAATGAACAGCAGAAGCAGGCCTTTAGTACTATCAACGAGAGGCCACTTGCGTTCGACAGTCAAAGCCAGCTGCAATGATGCAGCTTCTCCATTTTATCGTCGAATTTATAATCAAACGACTAGAAGAACGTGGAGTAGAGAGGCTCAAAGTTAGTCAAATGACGGTGAGACTTACTTTTAGGCAGTGTCTTAACGTGAATGTTTGATGCTTATATTCACTTTTAGCCATATTGAGGACGTCAATTTCGACTGATTGCGAGGACTCGTATTTTTATTAAGCGTTGAACCTCGCACCGGCGTATCTATTTTCTCTATTGTTTTGGGCAATCGATATTTCCTGGACGTTGGCTTTTTTCTAGAGCTTAAGCAGAGTTAAAAATGAAAAATATGGAGACATTTGTGCATAGAAACAGCCTCAGTCTAGAAGTGAGATGATTTGATATTGCCAAGACAATGGATAGTAATCCGTTAGTGATTGCAGGATCGACAAATTCCCACCAAAAATGGTAGCAGTCGTATTAGGTGCCGTTTTGCCCTGGCTAAGTTTGCGATTATTGCTCCGTCTGACTCACCAGTGTCTTGAATTATGGAACCAAGATATTCGAAGTGTGAGGCACGTTGGAAAGACATTTCAGCTGCCTCAAGATGGGCTTAATCCTCATCGTCAACAATTTTGAAACCAGAAGGTTTTTTCGCTGCGATTCGCATTCCATATTTTTGCATCGTTTTCGCCAGATGCTCCATTAATCTGACGGCTGCGATTCTATTTGGTGCAATAAAGACATAGGTCATCGGCGAGTGATCGATCATCGGTACTGCCTGTCATAATATATTTTAATAATGCATAGTTATTTGGAAATCAATTTATTCATATGAAGACAAAATAATAGGTTTGGAAAAGGAATGAAATATTTCAGAAAGGAGTACTGGTTTGTGAAATCTGTAGAGTTCATGGTTAGAGTTGCTTTCAAACAATCATAAGAAGCAAATTTAATTTCATTTAAATAAATAAAATTTCGACTGACTTGTACAAAGGCACAGATATAGAGGTGTTTTTGACAATTGACTCAAAGTGTTGCTTTGGCAAAGATGATGTGCGAAGGAACGCAGGATGAGTCTGATGAAATAAGGGGAAGAGGAGGAGGAATGGCAATTCAGTCTGATATAAAAGTGCCAGAACCAAGAGCTACCTTTACATTATCACAGGCTTCAGGTTCGTGTCCGCTGGTCTGGCAGCCTGTTTTGCAAGTGTTTTGCTATATAGTGAATCGTTAATGTAAAAGTAGCCTAAGTTCCTTAGTCTAATCCCACATTTACAGCACTTCTGACACGAAGGATGCATTGAATTTCGACCCTGCACCTTGATAAACTGACCTCCAGTAATAAGGTTCTAACAGGCTCCACATCTCATATTTTCACCAAATATTTGAGGGTCTGGTCTCAAATTTGACAAATCAGCTCCAGTTGAAGCTACGGTAGATTTGAAAGACGCATCAACGTCGCTTATCAAATACAATGCCGATGGAAATTTGTATGATGAATTAACGAGACGTTGAGTACGTTCGTTTAGAATTCTTCTCAATCCAGATGTCACTTCCACAAGGGACCTGATTCAGTTGTTCACGTTCCCTATTAACAGCGACAGATCATGAATCAAATTTAGGACCCGCAGAAGCCTGGATTAATTCAGTCGAAAGTCCTGAACTTTCACATTTGTTCCTCTCAACAAACATCTCGAAAGCATTAATCCATCAGATAATCCCCAATTTGTTGCCTCGTGTTTCATAAATCTAGTATTTGCAGAGTTGATTTGAACAATAACATCCCCTGGTCGAAGACCACATGACTCAGCTACACCACCTGAAGTTATCTTCTGGTTATTGAGAGCATGACCAACATCAACGCTGGCTTCTAGACGGAGTTCCCAGGGGACCGACGAGTCAGGACAGGACGTAAGAGTTGGATACGCATTAAAGTGAACATTTGAGGGGTATCACAGTTACAGAATATCTGCAGAGGCAAAAGTGGACAAACTGACAACCGACGCACATTCAGTGTCCCCATATGCACACAAACAGGTGTGTGCCTGGGCCTCGACTTTTGAATGGCCAGATTTTTGCCTTCAATTATGTAACATGGTTTGTGAAGAGCACTAAAACCATATGAGGGGCCAAAAAATACGAAATGGGGAAATTAAAACGAATACGGAAAACAATGATAAGACGTATACTAATATTTATACGAAAACAAGGTCTGTGTGAGTACAAACAAGGTGTAACCGCGTTGATTAACTAGGTGTTTGGATCACCATAAATGGTAGACAGGAGAGGATGCACTTAAATGAGTTGCGATCCGACAAACTTGCATGAAGTTAGACTCAGCCACGAGACTGGCCAACATTTTGAACCAGCGTCACTTAAAATTTGTTGATGAATGGAGTTTAAGTATCGCAGGATCCAACAGCACGAAGCATTCCAAATTCAGAGGGGCAGAATTTATTATCTCAGTGAAATAATCACTCATTACCAATAGGATCTTCTTCTGGCTACAGGCTGCAGGTTCGCTTCATTGCTCGAGTCGGTTTGCAGACCTCTAGCAGGCAGCCTTATTGTACAGACTCTTAGTCAATTAGGCAACCAGGTTTAAATTGGAAATCGTCTTATAAACTGCTATTGGCGATTCTGAGTGAGAAGATCCTGAGAGTGTTAAATGTAGGGTAGAATCATGTTTCCTCGTAAACGTGTCGCAATCAAATTTTGCATTCAAATGAAAATACTTGTTGAATAGTTTGCAAATAGGGTTCGGCATATGCAACAACCATGTAAAATGAATGAAATTGTGCTAATGTTTTACTTAAGATCAGTAAACCTGCATCTCTTCGCTATAGTCACAGCCTTGGCTAACCAGGTAGAGTGCAACAAAAGGTTGAGACAAATGTTTTACACTTTCATTTAATTTGTGTGCATGGTCGGCGAATAATCTTGGAAAACAGATGTTTTTCAAAGCTAATTTTTCATCGTAGACAGGGATTTGAGGAAATGAATTTGCATTTACTAAATCACTAAGTGATTTTCCATTCAAAACAAATCTAATGGCGAATTTAAAGAATCAATTTGGTCGCTAGACAAGTTGTGGTAGGAAGTTAGCGGTGAAGCTTGCAAACTCGCAGAGAGAGGGCCTCGAAAATCAACGTGTTGTTGCAGCATATGGTGAATGAAAAAGCTTCATGGAAAGCGAAACGCGCAAGGTTACTAGTGTAACCGAAGGATCTAGCCATGCACTATCAGGAACATGTTGAAAGTTTAAAGCATCAAAAAACCTAAAAAAATATGATCTTTTACCATGAGGCTCCTCACGCTCAACGGTAGAAATGGAAGCAGCTAAGGGTAGACTTAAACATTTCAATGATTGTTGTGGCAACGATGACATTGACATGTGTAAAGGAGGAGAAGTCAGAAAAGTGCAGAAGAGATAGCGTTCAAATCGGCAACAGCGCTCGCTCTGCAGATTACGAATGAATCTGATAAAAGTGAAAAGTATCTAAGTAGGAGTGCTGGAAAGTTGGTGCCCGATTGCAGAGGGAGGGATGGTTTGTTGGAGATCCAATCTCAAAAGGAAAGGACCCATTTGTGATTTCGCAATTTTTTCTTGAAACTTTTTAAAATTTCCTTTCATCTACTCATTCTTGTCAACGCGCAAAGTCGAAGTAGAAGCATCAGAAGCGATATGGTCAACCAACCTTGTGCTGTCAGACATGCATAGCTCTCTGATTAAATGTTGCATGACAATCCCGAAACAAACCCGTTGGCACCCTGACTCGTGAAATTTTGTACGATGCAAAAACCTGGACTCACCGATCCAAACTGGAATATGGAAGTCTCGTTCATGTAGTAATGAATAGAATCTCTGCTAGACATTTATCTACGCCTTTCTCGATGGTCAAAGCATTTCAACGTCAGTCTAAGGTTAGATCACTCCTTGCTGCGTCTTAAGCGCTACCTGGAGTTCTAAGATTAATGGACCAGTATGAAAAGACTAGCTCAATTCGCAGTAGCTTAACCTATCGACAGTCACAGTTATGTGGCCATAGGCAAGGAAGTAATAGAACAGGGAAGATTAGAAAAGAGAGAAGAGAGTAAACGGGAAATGGTTGGATCTAAAATACTGTCAGATCTAATTCCGTTTTCGCCGGGACTATAATGTACTTTTAATCTGTTTTTAGCTACTTTGATCTCCTCCACTGAAAAAGATGAGGCTCTTGGTTGAAGATCATAATATTTTATTACCTCAGTAGTTCTTTTCCTAAACAGTTCCCGGTAGTGTGCAACCAGATCTCTTGGGTTAACTAGTGTTCTTCCGGTTTGTGTGTTTCATGAAGAGTTTTCCTTCATTTTTTCCTTCAGTAACATGAAGGATTTAAGAGGTTGTTTCTCTGCGAGATATACAGGAAAGTTAGTAAATCTCTCTTCTTGATATGCTTTTTTGCAGTTTCGCATCAGGTTTCCTGAGATAAATTTGAGAGCCAGTTTGCTCTCAGCTGTTTTTGTAGCTGTGATTCTCTATTTTCCTTCTCGCAGGTAGCTGGATACCATCCGTTTTTCTTTCGTTCAATTTTTTTGCTTTGTTGTTTTGGCAGCTGCATTTTCTAAAGATTTCAAGATATTTTCGTATGTGGTAGTCAAAGGGTCCTGAGGTGGTTTCCCTTTGAGATGTTCCTCGTATGTTTCCTTCGATTTTCTTATTTGTTCTATGCCTTTAGGCAGTTGCCATCGTTGCTTTTGACTATTTAAGTTCTCCTTCAGAGTTCTGTTCTTACTTTTGCCTAAGCGTTTTCAGAGATGTGATTTGAGCTTGAGGATCACTGTTATTAAGCAGCGATCAATGTCTTCATCTGCCCTTATAGAATTTCGTTTATCATTCTTTAGGGATAGATTTAATCTATTCGTCAAAACAAAATCAAAATTAGAACCTGTTCCTGCAGGGTGGTACTAGGTCAATCTTCGAGTCATTGGTTTCCGAAAGCAAGTATTCATCACGTGTAGTTTTTATTCTTGGCATAGTCCTAACAGCCTTAGACCATTTTCTGTAGTGTCTTCTTGATCAGTAAAGGGACAAATTAGTTGGGCAGCAATGTTCGGGGCATCAGATCTCAATCTGCAGTTGAAATCACCAAGGATAATTATTTGTGTGCAGTAAGAAAGCATTAGTTTGTAGGTTTTGGCGACGAATTCGCAGAAGGATCCTGTAGCTGTTGCGTCCTCTGTATACTCGGTCGGAGCATAGCATGCCATCAGTCCGAGTGTCAGTGTTACCAGTCTGTTTGAGACAGGGTTAAATTCAGCTTCTATGTTCTTTTTAACCAAAAAGGCGACCCCATCATTTCGTCAAGGGCTTTTGCTGTGTCCAGTGTTGAAGAAAAAGTAGTTATCGATAGTTAAAAAGGCAGGAATTTATTCGTGTTTTTCGTTAAAGCATCAACCTCCATACCCTTACCAGAAGTCTCTTCAGCTATCTGGTGGAGTTTGTAATCATTGCAACAGCTGCGCACGTTCCATAATCCGAGTTACAGACCATGGATCCAGGTAGTATGACGTTTTTTTTTAGGGAGCTGTTCGTGGACTCTAACTGTATTTCTTTTGGCATAATAATGAATTTGTACGTCCGGTGGTTAATTAGTCCTTTCCGACCGCCACTCTCTTTAGCCCTCTGGGTTGTCCTAGAGTTTACCAATGGTCACCACGTGGAGGCAGAGAGTAGGATTTACCACCGAACGTTTTGAGTGCAATGAGCACCTGCTCGACTATGTGCATGGCCCAAGTACGTTTTGTGGGAACAAGATAAGTACAAATGGCTGCTGCAACAAGCAGCACACACAGAAGAGAGCAAAAGCACTTACGTACACCTCGCTTCCCTGGTCTATTCTCTGGCATGTTTTCACAGTACAGGCAGCAGTTCAACCTTCGTAATGGCACCTCGTCCGTCCTCGAAATTGTTAATGCAGACAATCCTCATAACTCTGGCGGAGATACCATTCTACATGAACGCGCTCTCTATAGTCCAGTTTGAGTCCATGTGTCCAGGCATTTGCGTCGTGCAAAATTTCACCAGTCAGGTAGCCAATGGAAAAATGCGAGTTTTGTTATCTGACATTTGATCAGGTATATATTCATGGCTGACAGCACAAAAAGGAAATCGCAATTTTGCCAAGATGAAAAAAGTTGCGAGCGACACTGATACGGCAAATGAACAGCTTGAATGAGGATGAAAGCATGAAGCTACTGCTGCAAGGCTAGTTGACGATAGCGCTTCTGATGCTTCTTGTTCGATATTGCGCTGTGACAAGAATGAGCAAATGGAAGGAAACGTGACCCAGTGGCAAGAGAAAGTTGTCACTGTTACGGCGATGCTTAATCGGATCAACTTACGTGCATCAAGTAAACTTTGGAGATTAAAGAGGAAGAGGAGACGAAAAGGAACGTGAAGGCATGGTAAAAGGATAGTTGACAATTGAAAGGTTGATAACAGGATCTTTTCTCAAACATAAGATTGGACTCCGAATGGTAGAGGTAATGCAATGGTTGAGAATGTAAAGAGAAGGAATGAAAATTCAGAGCGTAAGAATAAACTCTAGCCTGTTCTTTCCTACATTCATTTTTTTCCCAATGTGACAGTCAGCGTTTTGTAAGTGACTAGCTCTTGAATACCATGAAGAACCCTTATATTGATAAGCATAAGCCTGACAATGAGCTAGAGGAACAGAATGCAGCTAAGCATTTGGATATTGAACCTGTTCTCCTTCTTTTCCATCCAGTGCAGTTCAGTGTTCGCCCTCAGTTTCAAACTCTGTCTGCTTCTACCCTCTGGAGGAGACTGTTGTGTCTAGTGACTTCGTGTAGTACTTAATGAAGTAGCACATACAAACCATGAAGACAATAACTTACGGAAGGTCAAAATCAGCAAGCGTCGTTTTCGAGCCCATACGGACCAATAGAACTGCTACTGCAGCTGCTGTTCATGTTTTGCGTTTAGGTTGTCTTAGGGTCAAACACATCAAAATAGCCATTTTTATACCACACTCTCAACGTTGGGGTTCATTTGTATTAAATTCTGTAGAGTATGCCCAACTACAACCTGTATGTTAATAGAGCCCATCCTCAATTTGAATTGCCTTTTAGTCCTCTGATTCCTACCCCACGTAAGTAATCATCCAGCGTTAGTGGTCATCAATCAGAAAGTAGCGTTTTATCTCGATTGAGCATGATCTGTGTCAAAAAGAATTCTGCTGTGCACTATTAATTCCTTATTATGATTGACAGTAAGGAAATCAATCGACTTTAAGCAATTCGGAATATGGCCTGACCTAAGAATCTTGGATTGTACTTGCAAAACGCCAAAAATATAGAGAAACTCCGTAATTCAGCAAGTCTTACATAGGCCAAGAAGTTGAGAAACTTTGAAATCGAGAAACTGAGGAAGCCTCACCTACAAGGAGGTGGATGCTTCGGTAAGCTAGCGATGCGATAGAAATATGGCAAGGGGATTGCGATCCAAAGAAAAGCCTTAAAGATCGAGAGGATATCTATACAACTAGGTTGATAGGAGAAAGGCAACATGGCATTGTCTGTACCAACGCGAACTGCAACAGACGAAACAATGGAGAAGGTCACGAAAGTGAAGAGACACTGGACCGCTAGCTAAAATGCATTTCTAAAGACTGCATTACAAGATACAAAGCTCAGTGATGGCCAAAGAGAACTAATAGGGATCGTCGCACTTCGGTTGCAATCGCAGAAGTTGATGATAGGTAAGGCTGCTGTGAGTTCATTGCCTTATTTGGGGCTTATAGAATTAGACCCGCTGGTGGACTCGTCTATTTCCCTTTCAGCCGCAGCATGGGTGACGAAAGATTGATTCGATTGATTCGTGAGTGCATCATGGAACAACGCGGATCAATGCCGGAATTGTGACGCTCACTGACACCACCCGCATGATCGGGTGTTAATCCAAGGCTTCCGTTGGCTTAAATTCGGATTAGCAGAAATAAGTGACGATGATGAGAAAAAGGACAACCATGAGTAAATAAACAACCAAAGTATGAGGGTGACCCTAAAAAGTGCCATCGCACTGTTAATTTACTGATTATTCTAGAAAGGCAATTGAATGCGCATTAAGTGCGACGAATGCAGCATAAAAAAGCGCAGAGAATGCGAGTTTGGCGCCTGGGTTCATAGATCACATCCATGGCAGTAATGCTTTTACTTTTCGCATACTCAGCGAAGATGATTGCATTGCATTAGATTGGAAATTATTTCAATCCACCTTGACTAGAGAGAATTCGAAGCGTGAGCTTGATAATATCCTCAATGATAGGGCAGGATATCTGTTTGCGACGAATTAAGCTTAACTTTGACACCAGTTTTCCAGCATTCCTACTCAGGATCTGTCCACTGTTACCAGAATCAGCCATAATCTGCAAGTCATTGACGAAATCAAAAGACGCGATGAAGTAGTAGGTTAACATGGAGCACTAGGTGAATCGATCGATCTATGCTGCAAAGGATGGGCCGGTGGATGGATGAAATGAAAGATGGGTGGATGTGTGTGCGGTTGGACAATTATATTGATGAATGTGTGGGGAGATATAAATGAAAATGCAAATGGAATACAATGCCATGATGTCAGAGGAAAGAGAGTAGCCTTCGGATGATCGAATATCAATCTGAGAGTGGTTAGTTTTGCAAACGAACGCAGAAATATAATAATTCTTTGCATCGAAGACAATTTTCAGGTAATAAATCAGGGGTTGGAGCATTTTTTTCTGCTGAGATTAGATCCTCAATCAACCATCCTTCCATCTGCTACTCACTTACTCATACAACTGCCTAAGCACACCAACACCCTCACAAACAAATACACGCATGCGCATAGTTTGATGGATTTCTTCGTCACTAGGTGAAGCATCATCTCAAAACCGGACTTTCCATTTGAAGTTGAACTTGTCTTCTGTGATCTAACAGTGCAAATTAGATGCCAAGGTTGATTCCAGAACGAATGTGTTTCATTCTAAGCACCCAGTGCCACCTACTCTACACAACCAGCACATCACGCAATCTCTAACAAAACACTGTGCCTTTGAGATAGCCTACCCTATATTAGGCAGTTTGATTGCCCAGTTTACAGCAGTGCATCCAGCTGATATTGACTTAGCCGATTTGATACCTATAAAATTCACGGATGAAAAAACTGGGCTGAAGATGGAAGTGGAAAGTGTCGATATTGCTAAATCGGAATGAAAACAAAATAGACGAGGCCACTAACATGTAAATCTCACTAAGCCCTAAGCATGGCAGTAAACCCGCAGCTGGGCAGATTCGAATTCCATGTTTACTCATTTATAGTTGTAGAGAACTTATCAACGTCTTTACAGTATTAACAGCCCACTATTTTGTTCCTAAGATTGTTTTAATGAGGTTTCTGTGTCACTCGTTTGTCACTTATTAGGCATAGGTTTGACCTGTTCACCAAAAAATGGCAAGAATAGCACCAAGTCAGTACCAAGTCAGTCTTGGAGAAGTTGGTTTCCAAAAGAAAGTATTATTGACGTTTAAATTATAATCTTGGCATAGGCTTAGTAGCATTAGTGCGTCCTCTGTGGTGTCTTCTCCATCGGTGAATGAACAGACTAGTTTGGCGCCAATGTTACGAGCATCAGAGCCCAATCTGCAGTTGCAGTCGCCAGAGATAATTGCTTGTTTACCTTTAGAGAGACGAAGTCTTTGTTTTGGCCACCAGTTTGTAAAAGGATTTTTCAACCATCGCATTTTCCCTGGTCTCGGTCGGAGCATAGCCTCCCATCTGTCCAACATTTACTCCTCCAATGTAGAAAGTTTGTGTGGCAAGTCTACTTGAGACAGGGTTGAATTCAGCCTCTATGCACTTTTTGATCAGAAAGACGACCCAAGCATTCGGTATAGATCATTCGCTGTGTTTAGAGTTGAAAAAAGCGTATTTCTAAACATCTGGTCACAAAATGCAGTCTCGCATGCGCCACTAACACGAAGAGAAAGAAAGAAAAGGAGGCAGGCACCATCTCGATTTGTATCGGTCACCGTCCCAGCCCTAATTTGTTTCCTTCTTCCATCGCTTCGAATTCGCCTTCAGCTTCTCTTAGACCAATTGTCTCTGCCGCTGTCTCGGTGATTACGACTGCTGAATCGACCGGCATCCTTTCAACAGCACAAATTACGCATTTTTGGCCCTATTCAGCGTCACATTTTTCTATCGTCAATGTTGTAATTACTAATGCTGCACAGTACTAAATCAATGTATTGTATTTCAATCGTATTTTCAATTCTCTCGATAGCTATGTGTGTATTTAACCATCCATCCATAAATATATCCATTCACTTGCACATCTATTGCTTTTCAATCATCCATTCATCCAAACATATCCCAAGTACACAGACGCAATAAGACCATCTATAGCTGCATAGATTGAATGGTTGACCCACTGCTCCATTTCAGGTTATTAAATCATTACATTATTTTATTAAGTCTAAATCTAGCAGATTAGAGCTGATTCTGGCACAATGGATCGATCTTTGAGGCAATGAGTGGACGGATGAATGGGTGGACGGATGGATGGGCGATGCAGGTAGGGTTGGATGAAGAATGTGTAGGAGAAGAATAAGGGTGGAAAATGAAAAGAGTGAGCCAGATATTGTCAAATTACGGGTCCTCTAACGGCTCTGCTCATTTGCTATCCTGCAAAACCAGAATCCTCACGAGACATCTCACGCTCAACGGTGGAAATGGAAGCAGCTAAGGGTAGACTTAAACATTTCAATGATTGTTGTTGCAATGATAAGAAACCTGTTCGCACAAACACTCCTGCTACATCGACTTCGACATTGACATGTGTAAAGAAGTCAGAAACTTGCAGAAGAGAGAGCGTTCAAATTGGCAACAGCGCTTGCTCCGCAGATTACGAATGATTCTGATAAAAGTGGAAAGTAGTTGAGCAGGAGTGCTGGAAATTTGGCGCCCAATTGCAGAGGGAGGGATAGTTTATTGGCGATCTAACCTCAAAGGAAAAAAACCCATTTGTGAATTCGCAGCAGAAGGAATCCTCCGACGTTTGATTGATTACGAGAAAAAATTGTCTTCAGTGCCAAGTATTTGAGCAGAACTATTATATTCCTGCGATTCGGTGACTTGCACTGCGGGATCTCAAAATTCTTGGCAGAGGCCAGTGTAGCCGTATAGACAGGTTCAGCAATCATAGCTGTGGACACGGTTATAATGCTTTAGATGCACGGGTTGTTGTCCCAGAGGTGGAAGGTGGTATCTAGACTGCAGATACTGGAAGGTCAGAGTGGAGAGAAATTAGAGGGATTGCACTGAAGACCGTCTTTTTAAGGTGGCATTAAAGTGTATCGCGCAGCCAAATATATTTACTCTCCCTAGCTCTCTGTATCCTGATCAGTTCTACACTTTGGTGGTAATCGTTTCTGGTGTTTGAGAAGTTCGTTAGGTTGAGAGTGGATACGCTTGCATTAATGAGTGACCATTCTGGTTCAGGAGGCGCGCTTTGCGAACGATTTAAGTTGAATGGCTCACTACAACAAGAAATCCCCCATCATGAGTCGATAAATTCAGACAGATGGCGTTGCATCTTGTGGGTATTTGTTTGTGAGGCTGGTGGTATGCTTTGTCTGTTTTATGAGTTAGTGAGTAGCAGATGGAAGGATAGTTGTTTGGGTATCTAATCGCGAAGGAAAAGTGTGCTCCAGCGCGTGATTGACTATGTTAAACTTGTCCTCGGTGAGAGTTACGTGCCAATCAAATCCGAGTCTCACTAGGCTATCCAGCCCAATTTCTGCAAGTTGATCAGTGCTTTCTCTACCCAAATCCTAGCTGGAAGAGTTGAATATAACGATCTGACTGTTCTGAATATCGATTAGCCTTAAATGACATGGCACGATTAAATGAGGCCCGGACTGACAGACCCTAAAGATGACGCAGGGTGTGTGGGAACTCAGGAGGAGGCAATTATTTGAGAATCTTAGTTTAAAATGTACATTGCAAGTGCACGGTGGACGATTTATGGCATAAAGTTCTTATTCGTACTTAACGTCTATACATCCATCCATCCATCCATCCTTCCTTCCTTCCATCCGTCTGTCCATCTGTAGATGCAGGTGTTGGAACAGCAATACATATTAAGCATTTATTTAAGTACGCCATGCATTTAAATATTCGTTGCCTACAAGCAATCATCCTCAAGCTCTAATCGTGCATTAGAAAGCGCATAGGAAAACGAAAGAATAGAAATTTGATGAAGGGCCTAAACAGTCAAAAGCAAATGTGGCAACTGCCTGAAAGCATCGAACAAATATTAAATTGAGGAAAGTGGCCAACTGAAATTATTCGCAAACATCAAACGTGCTAAAGTTTATCTCTAATTGATATGTATTTTTATTAAAAATAAATGCCATTACAAAGAGTGCAAATGGCCAATCAACCTGTTTGATTGCGCAATTGAACACAGTCACAATCGACATGGCCTCAAGGTAGGAAACATGACCCCATTTTCAGTTGTCACTCCTATGAGCATATTAGCGTAGATAAGTAACCGCAGTCACATTTGGGCCTTGAAATCGACTTCGAAGGCTCAAGTTTTTATCAAACAACACACGGCAATTGATAGAACATAGCTACTATTCATTAGCTTCATGAGCTTTCCAATATTGGTGCTTTATCTATTGATTTTATCAACAATGAATCAATCAAGCGAACAGGATCAAACTAGTACAAAAAGGCGAATGTCAGAATTTCAAATTTAAACATCACCAAAATGCTTAAGGAGAGACTTTGTTGTCCAACTTATAAGTTTTACTGAAGGAAAGGCAAAATGCACTTAACGCAGCTTCGACTGGATTCACGATTTCGTCCATTTGATTGTAAAGTTGTTGCTATTTGGAAAAAAATCAAGGACACATAATTATTAACAGAGAATTTTATGCCAATTCTTCTTTATCATTAAAAACGAATTATTGTTTGGCTGTGACACAGTTCATGCAGTGACCTACTTTCCATTTCCAAGTAGAATTTATACTAATATGAAGTTAGTAGCGTAGTTTTACTGCTTAGCAGAGCTCACAAAACCATATCTGATGGCTTCAAATTATATCGGGCACACCTATTGTGCATTTGTGGCCCTACTGCCATCACTTTTTAAGCTTCTTTTCTTTACCATTTATCCTATCAAAAACATTAATATTGTTATCAAAAGTCAAAGTGAAAAATAACATAAAATATGATGGATTTCTTACTGTAAACCTGCAAATTTAACAGCTTAGTTTGCGAACGGGAGCATCGTTGGATTAGATCAAAAAGTAAATAATTGCAATAAATTGTTCTTCTAAAATACGAAAGGAAATTTACTTATTGCATATCTCGCAGTCCTTACTAAATCTGACCACATATGTAAAATATGTGCTGAATTAATTTGAATATTCGTGTACATTTCTTGCATTGGTCTTAGAAAAAAATACTTTGGATCGAGTATATTTTTGGCGTTGCTTCTGTAACATCAGATGTGTTAACACTGTTTCAATGCAAACGCATATTAAATAAATAAAATAAAACAATCTGGCTACGTTAGTTTTGCTTCAAGATAGTGCAGTGTACCTATACAACTGTAATTGGAATGTCATTCTTGAAATTTCAAACCAAGCCGAGGTATTACAATCGTCTATAAAACTTTGTTAAAATAGCATTTGGCTAGGCAGGACCTGCTGCATTGAGAAACAGTCTCTATATCATAGAACTTTTTTAAATCATATATTAGTCAAATAAATTCATGAATCACAGACATCATTGAATAGCCAGTAATTTAAATGAATATGTGGAAAATGCATTGACTTATGAATGAAATTCCTTACAAATAAGTTGAATTCATCCAAAGAAATTCCATGTTTCTGCTTTGATTGGAAAAATCAATTTCACCCATTGATTTTAGAGCAATGAATGTTAAATATTCATCGAAACGATCAAAATTATTTGATGATTTGTCAATAAATTTTTTTTTTGTATTCGCTGTCAGTTGTCAACGATCTTGCTGGTGTCCATGATACAATCATTATGGAGCTTATTTTGATTAAATTTTTAGAAACTTCTTCGATGCACTGATTTATACCATTCACAAATTCTGTCATTTCGATGATATGTTACTGAATTAAATTAATAGCGACGTCAAGTTCCATAAGTCAATTTCACACGCATGCGTGTAAGACGTTTACCTTAAGCAATCCTAGTTAGGTTTTGAGATTTCTCCAAAACAAGCATTTGTTCAAGTGAGAATGTATCATATTCGCCTGTAGACGAAATGGGATAAGATTTTCTACTGCTATTCATAAGTAACATGAAGTGGCCATGAATGTTACTTACAGGCATTCAGATTTAAGAAGACGCTGAGCACCCCATTCAATAGGTCAATTTTGTAAAGCTATGAGAAGCTGTTAATTGGCTCAAGAGCCTTTTGGAGAAAAAATGAAGCAACAAATGAATTAAAAAATGCAGTATAAGCTGAAAGTTCAACAAATTAAATTACTCTACGGAAGAACTCATTTTAGGAGCCATTGTAAGAGACAGAAGAAATAGCAGATCATTTATTTACAGTAGGTCATTACAATTCATGAGTTCGAGGCCATCATTTTTGCATTGAATGATTGCAAAAATATTTTTGAATTTAATTTGAAAATAAATCTGTGCAAAGTGGGCCGAAATATGGCGGAAGGTTCCATTTCATATGCTAATATTGGCAACTTACCTGAGAACCCTTTCAGCACATATAAGAAAACATTTCTTTTGAGTTTATCGTTTAGGCATTTAAAGGCTGTTTGACTAAAATTTCAGGCCAAAAGAGGGCAAGCCTTGTGCGGGGTTCCGACAATTACGCAATAGTTGATTCAATTACATAGAATTATTAGTTGATGTTGCCGTGAATCGTCAACAACTTCTTAGCATACACGTGTATCTACCATCTCTTACCAACAAGCCTTAAAGACGTGCCGCCATCTACTAACAGTCAAGTCAAACAGATCTCCCGATTTTCCAGCCTCAAACTACCTCCATGCAAGTAAATTTAAACAGAATAATTCTGACAATATATTAAACAAAGCAAACAGTTTTGAGCAGCGTCTGTTTGCTAAATGCACATTTAGAACCACCCCATAGCAGTTATTGTATTACGTAAATGTCAATTTGTACTCATTTGATTTGAACTACACTAAATTATACCAAAAACATTAAAAGTAAAAGATTTAAAAGTTTTGATTTGTTTAAAACGTTACAGATAAATATATTATTTCTAAATTCTTAGCAAATTTAAAGCCTATAGGGATGAGTATACTATCTAACTTTAGAGGAGTAAGACTGTTTGAATGCATTAAGCAATGTAAAATCGATAAGCGTCCACCTCCTATTTCTTTGATTACTTTACCGAAATTCATCAAAATTAAAGTTTCAAGCAAAAAGTATCTTAGCATTGCAATGAATAATTGATCCAACATTCATGTGAGAATGGATTTGAAAGAGAAAATGACGTATGCAATTGCAAGTGCCTTCCAATGCTTAAATTCTCCTAATAAGTTTTTAAAATCCTTCGTGGACAATCAAAATTTAGCCTGGTAACTGTATGACAAGATCGCTTCGTTTGTAACCTTTGTTGCTACGTTGAATGCTTTAGAAACTTGGTAGCTTAAGTTACGTATTCAGTTTCCTCGAATCTTTGTGCGAAACTTTCGGGGTCTATTTGACAAGCATCACCCATATTTATCTTAATATTGTCAATCCATTCACGTAAGTAAATTGTAAGCATTCTGCATTTCATCCTTAAAATTTTTATCAAATTTAAGTTTAGTTGCGAAAAAAATTTAAACAATTAGCACTTGCTTTCGAAAAATTGTTTCTAAAGATAAGTTCGATCTGATGCAAATTTTAAAGGTGTAACTGGTCTTTTATTTAAAAAAACACACTTATTTTAAAACAGATTTTAAGAAAAGAAAATCCAGTTTGCTTTTTAGATTCGCAAAATAAAAAGAACTCAGTTTGCTGGTTTTCATAATATTGTACTTGTTCTAACTCTTGGCTCTATATTTTATATTCAGATAAAATTGCTAGTTTAATTAAAGTTTTTAAGGCGCTTTGGAAAGCAACCTTAGTTTTATTAAATGATAAATAGAATCGAGACAATGCTATCTAGCAATGTGACGCTCACCAACTTGGAGTGATATTCGTCCATTCATCATAATTAGCTTATGAATGCCGGTTCTTTGTATTCAGTTGCATTTCTTTTTTAGATCTCGTGCAAGCGCTCATGAGCATTTACATGTGAATCATCTAAAAAGCTCTTTATTTTTGCAATAATTTTAAATGCTTCTTTTCAATTTTTATTGCCATTTTCAAAGCTATTTTGTGAGAGTACAAGGCTGTACTGCAGTACTTATTGCAGTTATTTTTTTTCAATAAGTAAGTATTTAAAAACTGCATAGGAGTGGCAACCGTTTTCATAGTAGCGAAGCATAATAAAATAATTCAAGTAGTCAGTATTTTTCATATTCCATGCTTAAGTGGATTTCTCGAGCAAAATTCGATTTTCAATGTCACAACATTTTTGCTATTTTGAAGAAAGCTTACCCCACCTCTAATGTTGTGAGTTTGTAGTGTCTTTTATAAACGTTGAATTTGTCAGCTGTAGATAAATGGAAAGTGTTATCTAATAAACCAAAGAGTGGCAAATGTCGTCAAACCACAAAAAACAATCTATATATATATATATATATATATATATTTACTTCTATTTGAAAAGCATTTTTATGAAAAGCAAGCAAATAAATCATATATAGTATGCAGTTGGATCTTGATCCATTGGATAATTTTCAAGTCCATGCTTGTTGCTGGAATGCAAACAGGCATGAGTTGAGGAACTGCTTTCTGCGCTCCCGAGTAAATGAATGAGTTTTCAAAATTAGGGTCGTTTTAACCACCATCACTTCGAATCAACTGCATACTTTCTTTGTGGTACTAGATAGGAGTACGCACCTGCAGCATGATGTTTTGAGCTGAAAAACTTTTGTTATAGGATATTAATGTAAAATTATATTCATAGAGCCCTTCTTACGAAGTCACTCATGATGCAGACGCAGCGTTAATCGGTGCAGAGCATGAGCGACCGTGTTCGGGCCATATCGGTTTCTTTTACCACATCACGTGAGAACTTTCCTCATTGGACCATAGACCAGCTTAATTTATGGTTCAACCATAAACAATCGACTCTCATAATATGGATTAAATATTGATATCCGGTTTCAATAGCAATGGCATCATTTACTTATGTGCTACGTGAAGTCAGCTCTGCTTATGCCGTGCTACTTTTTGAAGTTGTGGTTGCTAATATTCAGGATTTAACCAGAATCAAATGCTTTGGATGTTTTAAAACACAATTATATCAATAAACATCTCACATAATAGCAGTTTAATTCAAAGTTCACTTTAAAATTCGTAGCTGAATTGCATCATAATCATAGACCAACTCAACGCATTATTTCTTTAATCTCAAAAACAGACACCCGAAAAAACCACGATGCAACTGACTGTAAATATATTTTCCTAGAATAAATAGAATCTTAGAAGTTGCGAAGATATAAATCCCATTCATTTAAATAAAAGAACTGTGCAAAAATCAATAACCATATTCAAATTTGAGTATATCAACCAACAAAACAGCGATGGAAAAGAAGTCTCAAAACAGCATGCAAATTTGTCAATTAATAGGAAACAAGCTGCTCTAACCAACATCTCATTATCGGCATTGACTTGAGACTGTCTTATTGCGACTCCTCTAGTTCGACAACTTGATGCTCAAAATTAGTTGGAAATTCGGCGTAGTCACGGTCAAGTAAATTGCTTGCGACATACTCTTCCTAAAATAATGAGGCTGTTTGCAAAGAGAAAGTGAATTCATTAAATGATCCAAACTTTTAGTTAAAAAATCTATTTGGAAGCTAAATTGAGCACAAAGTATCGCTTTGATCGCTTTGCTTGCTTTGACTGGTTGTAGCCACTTGTCGGCTGGCAAATTAAAATCCCCTATCGCTTTGAAGCAAATTTCATTTTTCACTCATGTTGTCATTATTACACTTTACAAGCAGTAAGGTGTAAGAAGACTGCTGAGATGGAGCTCATTAGCCGTTTTCGGAGCACCATCTTAAGAGGTTTTCAAAGTTAAACAAAGAAAATGTTTAACTGCGACGCTTTGTCTCAATGAAAAGTTGGTTATATAAGAAGACATTTAAGTGCCTTGCCTTGACATTTTCAGTTTTTGGCAAATTATTTTATGTAAGCATTTTTCGCGACTAAGGGACCGTTTCCCTTTGAAAATATTCCTCAATCGCAGGTACTGCCCTTTTGTTAAATGGGATAGAAATTATTTGCGGTCAATGTAAAATATGACAGATCATTACCTACTCTATACTCTTCACTTTTAGATGCTAAACAACCCAAACTTTCAGCTCTCAAAAATAATGAATTGGAGAAGGATTGTTCAACGCAGCAAAATGAAAGAGGCATTTGTGTTTAAACAAGGCGATTACTGCAAAAAAGGTCTTTCTAGGCTTTCATTTTTTAGATAATGTCTGCGATCTAATTCTAAGAACTGTAAGGAATTTCTCGCCTAACGTCCATTTAAACTAATTAGATGTAAAGCACAGGGGTTGACGAATTCGAGTAGACATAAAATAGAAAGGAGTCTTAAAATCTTTGAAATAAGTTTCTTTAAATCCATTTGGAATTGATTGCGAATAAGGAATAATGAAAGATTGTTGAATTCAGATTGATCATGCAGCTGACCTAATGATCTGTGGAAAATAAGCTGAATGATGTTGCGATTGTGGCCAACTCATAGTTAACTGTGCTCATATGAGCCTATAAATAGGGGGACAAACAGATCAACGATCATTATTCCAAGTAAAGTGTTCACTACTAGACTTGTGAAGGTTTAAAGGAAATGCCTGGGTCTAGAGATTCTAGCAGTACTGGCGCTACTGCTCCTAGCAATGCTGGTGTAGCAGTGAACGGTGGTATTGGAGGTGGTTGTGAAAAGGAAATCGCCTTGCAGTCTCAGATGGGTTATAGCACATGGAATGTGTTAATACCCGGTATCGATGATGACTGTGATGTGAACGAATGCAACACCAATCAAGCCTCAGCCGACACCATTCAATCATCTCCCACTAATCACTTCACTGAAAAGAGGTCCAAGGAGAATGGAGAATGGGAAATTCAAATGCGACAGATGGTTGGTGAGAAGGGAGGTGGTGAATATGATCCTACCTTTGTGAACGGAGCGCGATATGGAGCAGAAGGTGCTGAGCTCTGCTATGAGCCTGGACCTATCACTCCGTTGTGGGATCTGTGGCAACAGGAGCCGCAGCAGCAAAAGCAGCAGTCCTACAATCATGAGTATTCTGCACTCCCTTTAAATCAGTCACCACACAACGGCTGCGTTAAAAGGGCATTGTGCTTGAGGGAAGAGGAAACGCTTGCTTTTGCAGATAGAATAGAGGACAGGCGTCGCCCCATGCGCGGTAGTTGGTTGTCCTCTTCGTCACAATTGCAGAGGCAGAATGGTGTGAGCACAGAGCATGTAGGTGCAAATCGTGCTCAGCCACGCTTCAGAAACGCTAACATACATTCAACGCTTTGGTCAAACGGACGATATCACAAGCTTGGTATTCGTGCAAAGCCAAAGAAATGTTGATCCAGCAAGCTCGAAGTCGCAATTGTGGTGGTAGTGGTGGTGGTGGTGGTGGTGGTGGTGGTGATGGTGGTAGTGGCGTGGATGATATGTTGTCGATCCTGCTCTTAGTGTTTGAAGCGATTCCAATGGCTGGTAGTGTGCGACCAGATCTTCCTGTTTGACTAGTATCCTTGCAGCTTGTGTTTTCCATGAGGAATTTTCCTTCATTATATCTCTCAACAGCATATTAATTTGCTTATCCTAGTGTATTAAAATTATACTGCACATGCAGTTTTTAAAAACCACGTGAGTCCGCCTCAGCTCTTTGTATTTTGTCACATAGAAATCAGAATGTTGCAGCACCAAATGCCGAATTATCTCAGCATATAAAGCATTCCAATTGGCAAAATCAGAAGCTCATGAGCACAGTAATGGAAAAGCGAAATTCGCGAAATATTATTTGCTCAAGAAAAAAGTAAATCGGTTAAATAATGCTATATCAAACACATTGTATTGGGCCTGCTTAACAAGTAACTTTTTTTTGCTAAGAACCACATTTGAAGGACCACATAATCTAAGAATTAACTTTATCCATTATTTACAAAATTCAACCTATTAGAAATGTTTACGATTTGCAAGATGAAGTTTGAGTTTATTTGTGCAAAATAACTTTATGCATGTCTTGGCAGCTTGTTTTTTCTTCAATGAATGCAAAACTAAAACAGGATGTGCATCACGTTACCTGCAAACTATATATTCTAATCGAAATACTGTCTAACATAAACCTGAGCTGTTTGAATTTTTGAGCGTAATAATCTGAACTCAAAACATGATGAATTCTATCGAAGTTTGAATCGCCTATATGTACTTCATGTTTTGCCGCATAAATGGCATAATCCATCTAGTATTTGCAAAAGTGTGAGAAAAAACGATATTTTATGTAGCTATTTGAAAGCGTCCAGATCAGGTTCTCAATCATTAGTCTTTTAGTGCAGCAACATGATCTGCACTCCATGTAATTTGTTAAAGTACACAATAGTATTTATTTTGATTTATCGGAGAGGAAGCTATTTGAGGTGTGATTAGAGCCCATGGAATGATTTCAGAATTTAAATGCATATCAGTTTGGATCAAAACCTGGGCGTTTAAATCAAAGTTGCATGTTGTAACTTAAGTTCTCCCATTTTATCTCAGGTTTGCATTTCAGGCTATTGATCTTTGAATGCCAACTTAAATGCGTAAATTAATATATTTCTGCTACTAAATTACACATTGACTAGCAAATTTCGGCTCAAATTTTCTTTTATAGAAATGCCAAAGGCATAGCGTCATATAATACAGCGTCTCAAATTTGACGCATTTGGCTTCTTAACATGCAATTTTTTAAATTGCTAAGTATTCCTCAAAGGACTTTATTCTGATTAAAGTATCAAGTCTGCGAAGGGCGTTCAAATTTATTTCGTTTTCTTCATGAAACTTAAAAGCCCTAGTGCTAAAGATTGTCATGAGTAAAAAGAGGAAATGACTCATTGTTCAGAAAACGACAGGTTGCAGAACAGTGCTAATCAAGAAGCACTGGCTGGTATTCAGAATCCGAAGTAGCTTAGTGAAACGCAATTGGCTGACTGCCTAATGGAATGAGTATGATTCCAACAGAACATGGCACAAAGTGACGAACATAAGCTTTCATCAAAGACGTAGGAAGGTTGTTAACCTGCCTTGGATAGATTTGAATTCTTGCAAGTAATCAAGCATCTTTGGTCCATATATTGCAAAATATCTGAAAAAACAACTTTCACAGCGCATCGTAAAACGTTATTTGTCATAATTGAAATGATCTACCGATACTTTCGACATTGAAAGCTGTTGTGTTAAAGGTCGAACCAAGCTCAGAATGATGTTATTCTTCATCAAGACCCCTTGTTATAAGTTAGTTTAGCAAGCTTTAAATCACAATCTTTCAGCGAGAATGTAGTTTGAGCGCTAAAATAGTTAAATAAAGTTGCTGTGCATAATTTAAAATGCTAAATTTACCATCGCTTTTAGTCATACATATTGCCTCCTAACGTTTGCTTCTTAACAGTTGTCAATCTTTATTTAATCAGATAACCTCGTTACCCCTGTGTATGTGTGTGGGTGCAAAAGTCTCAGATTATTTTGGCGTCAATAAACAAATTATCCCTGTTAATAAATTGACTTTATCATAAAAAAATAAATACATTTTCTAAAACTAACATTACTTTTAATCCTCATTACTTTTAATAAGCAAAACTACAAACGTCTAACAACATTACCAACCCAGCAAAGTTAGGACGCTCTATACCAGTGAAAATTATCAACAATTTAAAATTGCCAATTTTGTCAACGCTTGATTCATTGTCGCAAGTCGTGGCAGGGAATCACGTTTAAATGCTCACTGAGACCTAAAGAATATGGTCTACTTTACTTCAAACTTCAATTGAATGAACTTCTGCACAAAGCGGCCAAGCAGTGATGATTGAGATATTTTAAATTTATGTGCAACCTACTTTTTCGCTTGGCGACTCTGCTTATTTATATTTAGGTAAGGAAGGAAATGTTGTCAGCAATTTATCAGATAGTGCTGACTTCTATGCGCCCAGACGTTAGAGCGTGGTTCATTTTACGTAGATGAGAGTGTCACGGTGTGACCTTATACCATTGTACATCCAATGCTAAAGTAAAAGAGCACTATAGCCTGCTGAAGTCATCATTGACGCGAGAGTAAAACATGTTTTCCATTGGCTAAAGTATGAAATTGGATCATGGCATACAGTCAATCATGCGTCTGCTCATTAATGTGGAGTCCAATAAATATGATTTCTGAGAACCTCATTGGAAAGGTCAAAGCATAGAGAAGTTAAAGTGATTCATGTTTCTTGCAGTTCATTGGTGTTGTCATGTGGCTGGGAAATCACATTTTTAATGAGTGACCTTTAAAGCCATCTGCAAGAAGCCCCAGTTATCTATGTTTAAACCGATATAATCAGGCCTAGGTTCTATCGCGGAAGATGGAGAAAACATTCCTTTTAGTGCTGAATTTTTCAGTTAAATTCATTGCTGAGCCTTCCATCAGACTTCATTATATTATCCACGACACCACATGCAAGGCTTGCAATGACCTTGAAACACGTCTGTCTTGAAAGGCACCGGGTAGATATATAGCCATGATAACAACTCGTTATCTGAAATTCAGCATTTGAGTTGCATCTTATTTTATTTGATTAACTAGGCTTATAACTGAAGATTTAAGTCCTTGGTTTATGTGCTGGCGACTATTGACGTGTCTATGAGGCTCAAATTCCCTATCGTTTGATTTCGCCCATCATTTTGTTGGCACTTTCAGAGGCTTGGGGTTCATGCTATCTTTATTTGGTTATCCCTCAAATTCCAATGCCTTAACCTTTAGTGATGTCACATACAATAAATCCGTGAATAAGTAGCCAATGCCTCTGGCTGCTTCGGTGTTTCTTAGGCCATTTGTACCACCTTATCTGACGAGGAAGTCATTTCGAATTTCAAAGAGCCCCTTATTTTTTCAATGCTTCTTGCGCACTGAAGAAACATGTATATTTGGCTGGTAATTAAGGATGCCACATTTACCACCACACTCCGATTAAGGGCTTAAGCTTCAATGCAGAGCTGCAGCTGGAAATCAAAAGATGTTTTCTAGGATCAAGCCTAAGCAATTTGCAGCATGGATCTCAAATGCTAATATCCTGATTTACAATTTGTGAAGAAATGACAAGTAATAAGCGGAAACAAAAGACGCAGGTTGTAGCTCAAAGCGACGACAAAATTATTTGCAAGTGAAAATGAGCTCATCTCTCGCAGTCGTTTTCCATGCTTACCATACTGGTCTGACACAGCAACAATATAAAAAAATGTTGGATTTTTGCAAATTGAATTGAATTTTAATTTTGCGAAAATCAAATTTTGAAGAGTTGTTTGAAAAGCAAAACTCCCTTGCAATCAGTTTGCATGATGAACAGCTCGATTCTTGTGCCATTTAAGCTCTATTTGAAGTGCCACTCATCATTAATTTTACAAGTATGACATTAGATTACAAATAGGAATAAGCATTCTAAGAGTTTCAATGTGCTAGTCCCAAAATGATAAGAGGTGTGCAAAAAACTTTGCAAAATATATAAGGAATGATAATTTTCTGCCTTACACAAATCCAAAATGAAAACGCAACTGATAAACAATGATAGTTTAGTTATTTTCAATGTACTAACTCGGCTCAATACTGTGACTTTCAGCTACAATCAAAAATTGACTGCCATTTATCAAGAAACTGAAATAAAAATAAATCCTGAATTTCATTTCCTTTTGCCAACAAAATTCGACTGACAAATAATCGAAAAATAATTTTTGGCACAGGCTGCACTATGCTATTTCAGTTGCTATCCCCTTTTATAAACCAGCATTTATCCGTTTGCTACCATTTCCAACAATAAGGAGCTTATTCTAGGTCCTATTGGACTGCTATTACAGATTTTAACCGATAATACCAAATGAAAAACAAGTAAAGCAGTTATGGGGTTAATTCTAAAATCCTGTTTTCTCGTAGTATATTAAAAAGATCAAGTAATCAAACCTAGTTTTGGTAACAAAAATAACTTAAAATCAAATGTTGATGATCCCAGTCTCTGCGAAGCAATTTCTCAATGACGATGCTGCAAAATATATTAACTTATAAGTCAAAATGCAGTGTTTTCAGAATTTTTGTGTTCTTAAACATCTAATGGTTCAATTGAAGCTTGATATTTAAACATTTTTAGTGCATTCTCTTGATCTCATTCAGAACAGCAACTTGCTTATTCGTCATGTTTATTGTCGCTCAAATTGGTTTCATCTAGATATTACTGGTAACGACACTACTCAGCGTCTGATACCAGGAAAGAATAAAGGTTGGCAATTAATAGCCACAAAAAGCACAAATTTGATTCAAAGACATCAATTTTATGAAATACATAACTGATGCCTACAGAAGCACTGTATGTTACTTATCTTTTTATTGTTTTATTTACTCGCCATTCATTAGGGCAAATCCCAAGGACATGTTGGGGGTAAAACAGAAAAAAAGCATCTTTGAATTTTGGCAATACTTAAAAAAACCAAAATATACTTGTCATGAAAAAGCAATTTCAACCCAAAATGCCCAAATACTAGCATATAATATGAGTAAATGTAGTTCTGTATATCAATTAAATGACATTTAGAACGCTATTGCTGGGTTCGACAATTCTTACAGAAAGGTTCAAGATTTGCATGTGCGAATTGAAACAGTCCAGCACACGAGAGCGAAAGCACAACTAAATATTCATTATTCAAAATGCACATGGCCTGGCAAAAATGTATTTTGGTGCTGCTTGATAAGAGAAATGTACACTTATTACGTCCATGGCTTCTGTCGCAAGCTGCAAGCTGCCTCAGAATTGGTGGCAATCACATTGAATTCGAATTTGATTTATTGTATGTCTCAGCTTGGCCTTTAAAATTAGCATGAATAGGCTTGATAATGTGTCCCAATAAATCATATTCTCTAAGATAAAGTAAAACCTGCTTAAGAATCAATGCAAACATTTTATGCATAATAAAAGCGTTCAAAGGAGAAGAAAGCGGAGATGGTGGTAAGAGTGAGTGCGAGATCACCGTGCCGGCCGGCCAGCTGGGTGTGGTGGCGCGCGTCTGTAATCGAGCGACGCGGAGGCCGGGTGGCGGAAGCCATCCTCGCTGCAAGCCAATGTCCGCGTCCTTGTGATGTTGGTCAGGCGAGTTGCCAGACGGTTGGGCTAATAAAGACCCAGGGGCACGGGGCAACTGTCACCCATTTTTTACATCCCTCTTTAGTGCACCGATTCTATCGTTTTGCCATCCATTAATTATTTCTTAGGCTCTTTCACTCCCACCGATTCTCACTTAATTTTACACTGAATGACTGCTGTGATTGGTCTCATCGTTAATGCGATGTTTCATAAAGAAGTAAAAGTTAATTTCCTATTAAAAGCTCAATAATTTGTTGCGAATAGTTCAAAATCATTGCATTTCTAGTTAAAAATATATTTATGGTCACTTAGATTATCTTCGTTGACGTCTTTATTGCATAACACAATCTCTCGAAATGCACTATTTTGTTGCCAACCACATGAGCTTGATTTTAGGTGGTCTGCCTTCCAGAACGAAGATACACCGGTTATTCAAGAAGTGACTATAATGATCGAGAAAAAAAGCAAAACACGCCTTTGATATATTTCAATTTACATTTTGATTATGCGTCCTGTCACTACAGGTCTTTTTGAAAGAAGCACCCGCATGAGCATCATTCGATTTCTCAAGATGTATCTTTTATGAGGCATTACTTCTATGCCTACTCCAAAGTTTCCTCTAACCCTAACCCTAACCCCAATGGCATCTGAAATTACCAATCTTCAGACCAATAGCACTGAGCCGTCGTTTACGCGATGTCTCATATTTATATTGACCAACACTACTTAAATATAAATGACTGCTAAAATGCTGAATTATAGATATCACGGTGATATCAAAGCTTGTTATCTACCCATTGGCGATTCAAAATTGTCCTCTAAATTAACGTAAACATGTTTTAAGGTCCTTCCGTTCGATGGTTTCGTCTATTAGTCGATTGATTTCTATCTTAAAACTCAAGGACTGCCATTATTGTAAAACCTTTTCATTTTACAGGATAACCTTATTTACAAAGGCATAAGCCTGTCAAACTAAGCCTTTTTAATAAATTTATGACAATGAAAGAATAAATGTATTATTTCATGCCTGCCACATCCAATAAAATTGAGTCGCAAGAATTGTTCTAATGCAGCATCAACAAAACAATGACTATTACATTTTTGCAGGTTAAATTGTACTCAAGTTTTGCAAATGAATGTCAAAAAAGCAAAATCTATACATTGTCAGGGAGGCAGCGTTTGTGGGAGTCATATTTACAATCCTAGACTGGTCAAGGTTTTCTTCAATTTAATTAACAAAAGCGTTCCAAAGACGCACTTGTGTTCATGGATTTATTCTATTTACATTATCAATTTAGTGCGTTTTGAAGTTTTCAAATTCATTGCACTAAAATGCACTTGTTTTTTCTAATAAAAAATAACGGCAAGATTTTCCAAATATTTTGCACGAGCCATAAAAATGTGCCTAAATGAGGGCGAATCATGCTTAGAGGCATGCACCTTTGTCGTGAACATTTAGCATATTCAAATTCACACGTTAGGAGAATGTGCTGTTTACTATTTTTGGCTCAGATGATAAGGTGCTGTTTTTATCAATAGGAGTCAATTTTAGCAATAATACAATTTAATTCGAGTTTTACTTAAAAAAGTATATATGCGTTGAAGGTCGCACGATGATCTACTGCTTTTTGCATGTAAATAGAAAAATTATTTTGTTGTAAAAACAGTGAATATCGACTTGATCTTGGTGGATAGATTGAAACTTGTTTGGAGAAGCATCAAATAGACCATCTCGTAGTTATTGTACAGTATTATCGTATTAGAAAACAAATGGTTTGACTGAACTCTAATGGCATCAGATGTGATCGTCGAAAAGGAATATTGTACCTTTAACACAAGTTTGCTTATTTATTGTGGTAGGTGTTCGTTTTGAAAAAATGCAATACAAGGGCTATAAATTGCATTGAAGTAACGCTGAACTTGAAGCCTTTCAACCAGAGATCATTACAGTTTTTTTCTAAACGACGCATCTAATGCATTTTTCATGAAAGACAGCAATGACTTAATAATGTGAGGATATTTTCCTGAATTTAGATTTTCCCCTTGGATATATCTTTGTTGATTGAGTTTCTGGATAATGAACTGGCGCACTTCGATATGCCTGAGAAGCTCAAATTCCTTGTCACTTAGCACTTAGCACTTATTTTTGACTCCAACTCATGCTACCTCTATGCTAACAAGGCTTTTAAATGACCAACCTTCGTTATCTACGATCCTAATTTCCATTTCTCCCCTCCCGCTAGTTTTATAGCTTCCACCTTTAGTATTTCAAGTGCTATTCCGGCAGTACTGACCTCAGCAGCAATGTATTCGCGGATTAGCATTCAGTGCTTCTTCGCGGTGGAAAACTACCTGCTTCAGTTTTCTTTTGGTCATGCTTACCATCTTATAAATTGTAAAGCTGAATCTTCTTACTCATTTTAAAGAGTCACATCATTTTCTTGCTTTTTTGTTGAACTTATTTGCCATACCTGAAACGCAGTATCATTCACTATTCTTAGCAGCTTCAAGTGTGGAATTTCCTCTCAGCTATATGGCCTTCTGTATAATGGTTCTTACTCCAAGTAAAGCCTGTTCGATTGATCTTCCTCTCCATAATCCGAATTGGGTTCTTGAGGGTAGTTCGTCAAGATGGTGCTTCAAAAGTTGGCACAGAATAGATGCATATAATTTGCCTAATGCATCTAGAAGGAAGACCGATCTATGGTTTGCAGGATCTGTCTGTGAACCTTTCTGCTTGTAGATAGTTACAACTTCAGCATCGATCCCAGCTCGAGATATAGGAGAAGTCTTGTCATAGAAGTTGTTGAACACATTTAGTAGGAAGGCATTTAGAGACTGGTTGTCCTAGAGGTTGCCAGTGGTCTCCACGTGGAGGTAGAGGGTACGTTTGACCACCAAAGCGCCGAACCGCACATGCATGTAGCAATGAATGGAGTCTCCGCCATACTATCGGAAGTTTTCTGGTAGGAGACATGATGATGGACGAGGATTGACAAGGTGAAATGATGAAGCTGAACTGCTACCTGTAGGACGAAGCCACGTTAGAGAAGGGACAAGAGAGCTAAAGACGTCAATGTTAATTGTTGTGCTTTCTTGTTATGAAAGCTGTTTGTACTTCAGTTTTACCCCAATAAATCCTCAAAGACATGGAAGAAAAAAAAATAAAATAACTGTTTTAATGAAGACATGACGGAGACAATGCCCACTTTCTGCCCACTTAGGCCAAACTCCACATCTTCCCGATTGTGCCTGCACTGGTGCCACTGCAATGAAGCCAACCTTACGACGACGCCACGCCATGCTCCAAATAAAACACGAACGCAATGTTTGTGACATCAAGTTTATATTAGACTGAAATAACAATACGAACTGCTTTGCATGTGATTAGAATTGGCACTTTGTCAATGAAGTTCGCAACTAAATATTTCGTGATATAGCCAGTAAATTTAAATGGTGACTTGAAAAAACACCTCAGTGCTGATTTAAATATTGACCTATGAGTGACAGAGAAGGTACTAGATGCTCACTCAAAAACCTCAGAGGTGCCTTTCATTCCTTCAACCTAAGCGGCTGCGGTTACTACAGTCTGCACATGAGCACTTCCCTCGCTACTTATATAGCATCTGGAGTTGGGTAGGTAACGAACATTGGCGGTGCAGCGATTGGTGGGAATGTGTGCACTGGTGGTGCTGCTGTAGCGTGTGAGCCAAACTCACCCGAGGAAACGAGACCATCATTTGTAATTGCGTACTGAATAGCAGCAGTGGTTTGCTATGAAAATCATACTTTTGTCTGTATATTTGGGGAATGTGGATAATGAACAGAAGACCAGAGTCTGTACTACTATGTGGCAATAAATCCGACAATGCATTAGCCCACTTGCTTCTCACTTCATCTAGAGCCACCTGTCTTACATTCATGACCTTTATTTTCTAACGCATTTCAATATTTCACCTTCTGCTAAACCTCGAGTGTTTGACACTTGCATTGGATAAATGCGAACTGTAGAAAGCCTTAATGGATTTACATGGTGTCTTATGTATAAAATGTATCCAATACAATGGCGTTCATGTCCTTTCCTGCCTTTCTTAACCCCTCTGTATTGATAATTAGAATTACATTTGAGACCTTCGACAACCATACACCAATAGCCACACATTCAGGATATTTCGAGGTTTTGATAGTTGTACTGGCTATGATCAGACCACCTGGCAAACGCACAATTTTTTTTGGTAATTCGTTGATAAATAAAGAAATCACTTTCTGTCGCAAATCACTCCGATTCGAGAGTGGCATTGCATATGATGATTTCGTCTGAAATGGCATAAAACAGCCTTATTTCAAAGATGTTGTCATACGCTTAGAAAGATAAAAGCATGCTGGGCTTGAGAGAAAGGCTAATTACCAAAGAGAACGAATTTCTTTCTAACATTTGGTTGAATGAAACACCCCGATTTTGACTCCACCGAGCACGAGTGCAACACGCAGTTGGCCGGTGAATGTTCCTTTAATCTGCGCCACCAAACTATTACGCGCCACCAAACTATTACGATTTGTAAGCAATCAGCATTAAATTTTATGCCACATGTAGAATTTGGATACTCCAACTTCAAGACTCCTTGATAGGACAGTATCCACTATCGTATGCAGATCATACATTTCGCGAATGCCTTCTCCTTATCACTCAGTAGCTCTTGAGTAGGTCCTGACTGTACTCGCAGGATAATTGGTATCAAACCACGACATTTGAATTAGAGTGCAGTTTCTTCGCATCAATAAGGCGCACATCTTTGGGGCAAAATATGAAAGAACCTTGCATTTCTAACCAAGACAAGAAGGGGGGTTCGTGGAAAAAAGTAGAGTTATTAAGGCAGTAATATGCACTTTGTATATCATTAGATGTTGAGAGGTTGCAAACCTCACCGCTAACATCCAACCAAAACTTGTCTAGTGACCAGATTGATTCTTTAAGTTCGTCGCTAGGTCTCGGTTTGAATCGAAATCACTTACTTGGTTATTCAATGGAAATTCATCAGCTCAAAATCCTGCCTACAATTAAAAATCAGCTTTGATAAATATCTTTTCTCTAAGATTATTCACCACTCGTACGTACAACCTAGATGGAAGTGGAGAACAATTGTCTCAACCTTTTGTTCTACTCCAACCTGGTAGCCAAATCTGCGACTACATTAAAATGATGCAGATTCGCTGATCTTCAGTAAAATATTAGCATGATTTCATTCATTTTATATGGTTGTTGCGTAGGCCGAACTATATTTACAAAATATTGAACAAATATTGTAGCTTGAATGCAGGTGTTTCCATTTGGATGCAAAATGTGATTGCGACACGTTTATGAGGAAACATGATTCTGCCCTACATTTGACACACTCAGGGTCTCCTCACTCGGAACCATCAATAGCAGTTAATGAGAAGATGTCCACTTTAAACCTAGCAACAATTCGTGCTTCACATAACAGTGAATCATGTTGTGTTTTATTTAGCAGCACAACCACTGTTAAATTTGCACTGCACTGATTAGATAGAAATACCTGAAATTATCTACTGCTCATGATAATCCTCTGCCCAAGCCCAAAAATATTGGACAAAATCGTAAGCTGATGCATGGCCTCTGCTAATGTGAACGTGTTCATGTCAACGAAAATCGCAACTAAATGTGTCGCCATATAGCCGGTAATTAGAAATGTTAAGTTGAAAAACACATCAACACTGATTTAAATATAGACATGTGAATGAGAGAGAAGGTACTAGATGTTCACGCAGAAATCCTAACTGTGCCTTTCATTCCTCCAACTCAAGCACATGGGCACCTCCTTCGCAACCTTTATGGCATCTGGAGCTGGATAGCGCGTGCGCCAAGCTCACCCGAGGAAACGAGTCAATCATTCGTTTTCACATACTAAATGGCACCAGTGGTTTGCTATGAAAATCACATGTTCGTCTGTACATTTGGAGAACGACGATAAAGTGCAGAAAACGAGAGTCTGTACTACTGTGTGCCAAAAAATCCGACAATGCATCAGCCCATTTGCTTCTTACTTTTGACAGCAGCGGTAGATGAAATGCGAACTGCAGAAAACATTAATCCATATGCATGACTCTTTGACTGGACAGTATCCACTGTCGTCTGCAGGTCACGAATTTCACAGATGCTATTTGTGAAATAAAAACTTATTTTCTCTAAGATTATTCGCCACCTGTACGTACAACTTAGTGGTCTATCGGCTATAGTAGCCGGGCGTTGAACCGCGCCGACTTGAGGGAATGTGGATGGCAGACGCTACTTAAGAAACGACCACACAAGGCCAAACCTGCATTGCACACTTCGAACTGCACTAGTTCACTAGTAAGAATAATTGAGTTCATTGTAAATACCAACTCATTTTCCCTTCTAATCAACCTTAAACATGAAGTGGATCTGCATTGACTCGTCAATATTGCAGTGTTGTTTATTCATTGAAACCAAATTCAAATTACCACTGCCATTTGGCATTAGTGAAGTCAAGAGTTCAACAGTGATGCTAAGGCAGTATTGAATAGTCGATGAGAATTTGAATGCACCACACTGGACAAATTTTTGTCTGTTGAGTGGACCAAGTACGCGGTGTCGGTTGACCTTAAAGCAGGTGCCAAGTACACCAGCTCCAAGTTGGTAGACCCCCAGCCTCCTCTGCGCTTCTGTTTCTGCAGCAGCTACTGCTACTACTATTGCTTAAACACTTACTTATATTGCAACAGTGTCAGCAATCCTTTCTCTTTAGGACCATCAAAATCAATTCGGCGGTTGATACAATGCAGGTGACTACCGCAGTTAGTGTCGGGTGACGTTTTCTGGACTGAGCAGTGGCCTCTGTTGTAGGTACGCTGTGTGTAGAAGTGCTCTTAATGCTGTACAGCTGTTGTTTCTTTATTCGTCCCTACCCTTTAGGGCAAGTATAAATACTTATTGTGGGTGCAATAAAATGCAGTTAAGTTATATATTATATCATGGAACAGTGATTCGACGTTTACTGATTCGCTGGTATTAAGTCGGCATGGTTGCGTAGCGCAATAGTATTCACTTCTTCTGCTGCATCTCATGGAGTATCTGGGATAGATTTATTCCTAGCCGTGATGGAGCAAAGGTGTATTTCATCCTGCCTGAGGGACTTTCCGTCGCAGTTTTTTTCCTATCAGTCTAACCTGATATACCAACGAGAGCTATGGCAGTCAAAATGACTTCAATCCTAGAGGCTGAAACATTGTGCACAGTGTGGGCTTGCTGCAGCTCATCACGTTGCGCAGAAGTCCTACTTAGCAGTCATCGAGCTACGAGAAGTGACCGAGGTAAGCGAAAATTTGATCAGCCAGATTTGCTTATGTGGGGACACTGCGCAACGATTTTGTAAATCACGACAACTTCGATGATTACAATGACCATAAAATCAATAAACAATGCTCAGGAGGCCAAAGGCGACGGCACTCCGACCTGGTCATATTCATGTTCTTAGCCCTTTCTCCATCTTCTTAATTACTTCCCACCATCATGTGTAATAAGTACGCAGCTCAATCCAAAATATGATTTAGCTTTATTGTCTCACACGCACTCACAAAATCCACCTTATTGTCTTCTTATCCACGCCAGCGCCTGTTCTTTATTGGTCCACACACAATACTCAATCACAATGCCCATCGACGCTTCCACATACCATCCTTCAATAGTGTATCATCAGCAGTAAATCAAGATCAACGTTTTCCTTTGGCATTAGTCCCAATCCTGAGAGCGGACTACAGGTAGTTAAATTTCTGGAAGTGGAGCGAAAACAACGTAATGTTGGCGTTTGGATGCAAAAATTACATAGTTGCCAGGCTTCAGAAGATGGAAATAAATTGACATCAAATTTGAGAAGAAGAAGAAGAAGAAGAAAAGAAAAAGAAAAAGAAGCAAAGAAATATCTTGTGAATCAGCGTAACTCAATAATGATGGTGGTGAGAGGGAATGCTACTTGTTGTCTAGTAGTTGCACAGACTATTTGATTACCAACGTAAGGCATGCAGCAGATGACTTGTAGCTCAAGCACAGTGACTCAAATGCTCAAATACTATTCGGTTGAATGGTCAATCTGAGAGATGACTTAAAGTACAAAGGAAGTACATTGTAGGTGACTTAATGTGATTATATCAGTTGCGAAGCGTTCAATTCTGAAGCGTCTTGTCAAAGTCAGTGTCACTACCTAACGAATACAGCCGTCCCCTCCATGCCAAACACTGAACATATCACAGCAGCTTCAGTAGCAGTATTGGTAACTATGGAGATCAGGTGTGAAAAGGTTGGCTTTCAATAGCACCGTGGAATTCGTCAACAGAACATTTGAGACGGCCCTGCCGTTTCAGCAGGACGTTTCAAAATCGAATGCATCGTCACTTTTAGATTCACACTGAGCGGCCTGCGCTGCTCTTCATTTGTACTCCAAGTTACCCATCGGATCTACTTTTCATACGAGCATTTTATGAGCTTTTCCTTCACTTCGATTTGACTTTAAGTAGTCTCATGTGTGCCGTATGTAGGCGTGCGTCTAGTGCTTGTGATTATCACAACTGGGTATAGTCATTGTCAGTTGCATGTCATCATCATTACAACTTCTAAAATAACAAGATAATTCCCTGCTTTTCGTCTAATTTGATGTCTATTTGTTCCCGTACTTTGATAGACACAACAGAATATTTTGTTTATGTCTTCCGAATCGTCATAACATTATAATCAAGAATATGGTGATAGCCCTGAAAATAGCCGTTAACATTTTCAATGCAAGGTTCCCAATCATTTCAATTCGACGGTTAAGAAACTAGGCAATTTATATTACGCTTACATGCCATAAAGAGATTATTCTCTTTTGAACTGGAACGCACTGATCTTTTTGAGGCGAATTTCGCTTTAATTAGATTCAGTGATTCGAAAATAGTTCAGTCACTGGAAGACTTCCCCAATCTGAGCCGAAATCAATGTTTTCGGAACTCTGAGTGAGTTGTCCAGCACTAGGTAATCACTGCCTGGAACCATTGCATGACTTCGCTTATCAACATTGGACCGCATGAAAAGCACTGGGAGGCAGTTGTGAATTTATTCAACCCCCTGAATACCTTCGTCTCTTTCACTTCAGAGAATTGCTTTCATGTTTTCTCACTCATGTCCACCAACAATCAGTAACTGAGGGCTGTGGGTACTTTCAAAATCGCTGTGGTGTCTGTAGCTTGGCATTCGTGGTTTCATCAAAGTGCGAGTGGTGATTCACTCAAATATTTCACTTGAACAGCTGAGGGATTAGAAACACCGATAGTGCCTTTGTTCAAGTGTCATCTTTACAAGTAATACTAAGCGATTGGTAGCGTTATAATATGTCACTATTATTGACACTAATGCACCTAGAATTAGAGATTTACAATCAAACATTTGCATCCTAAGAAGAAATGTTTAAGTTGACGTATCATGAGCTCAAATTTTTGCTTTTATTCAACCATTTCTACAGGTGAATAAAGAAGACACGGTGGCATTTTCATTTCTACACGGACTTATTGAGGTGTTACGAAAGTCTTCACGAGTTCGTATGAGTCAGTGAAAACTGATTCGCAGATATTATTCCTTTTGAGTCGGGAAAGATGGGAACTTTCTCGCTTAGTCCTGTCATTCAGTCACTTTTACTGGCGAATTAGATGTCGATATTTTCCTTCACAAAAGTCAGGCGAAATGCTTTATTTCGTCAAATTTTCAAGTTCGCGAAAATGGTATACTTCAAAACAACGATTCAGATTGTTTCAACTGGAGCTGTTTTGATCTTCTAGTTGATACTGCACTACACATGCACTTTGTTACACAGATGAGGGTTCAAATCAATCAGTGCTGCTGTATTTCGTCATTGAAATTGCATGATTGAGAGATTTTCAGCGGTCTTTCATTCAGCAACTTGATCGAGACTTCTATTTCACACGCGTCGGGTTGAGTTGAGGTGTGCTGTTGGCACTGGCACTGGTACTGGCTGTGGCGTTGGCAGTCATTGGTAGTGGATTGAATTGCCACCCACCCAACCACCCACAAACGCAGTTGGTGTAATACTGACCAGATTGCGCTGTGCAGCGTGAGCTCTCAATTGCCTATCGAAGGCAAGAATGCAGCGTTCCCTAACGCCAAAATTGCACAATTTCTCAAGTGGATGCAGCCATCAAAAGTGATGCCATCATTGTGGCTGCAGCAGTTGGAAAGAACCGAATTATTGATGCAAAGTTGACATGGCAGAGGAGAACCTGATGAATCCATGCTCTTGCAGCATCCGCTCTTGATCTTTCGCATTAGAGCCTTTATTTGGGCTTGTGCAACTCTATCAAAGCTGCTGGTGAGATAAATGAAAGACAACCGCAACTAAAACGATTATCATCAGTTACGTTTTAACGCTGGGAATGTGATGAAAACTAGCCGATATGTGGAATGATGGAAACAAGGCCAGAACATCGCCCAAAGTAGCCATGGACAGAAGACAATGATCTTATAAATACGTGGTTATCAAGCACCACAAAGGTGTCAAATCGGCCATCATTGTCAACGTGCTGTGGATATCGACGAGTTGGCTATTTGTTTGGTTGGTTGGTCGATTGGTAGTGAAAAAGACGCGTCGAGTAGTCTACACCTTAGAAAACATCTTACATTGAGAATAGATCCAGCATCCAGAAAAAAATACGTCTTTTCAACCTCATATTTACTTCGCATCGATCTGTTGCAGTTCTACGTGACGACAATATCTTACACTTCAAGTACAATTTCGGAGGTAGTACCAGTGGCCAGTTCTGCGGTTCGTGTGATATGAATTGGAGAGACCGTAGACCATTTCATGGAGAGAAACGTTACGTGACTGGCGCTAAAATGCGAACCTTAAATCACTCTCCAACGCTAGGTCACAATTGTAAGACCATTTAATTGAAATGTCTTTGTGTCTAATCTAGTTACTTTCGCATTCAGCAGTGCAATCCGTGAGAAAATTCGCTCACATGCATTGTGGGTGAATCTACTCGCACACTCTGCACTGGAATTTCGACCACTGTCAACAGCAACCTTTACAATGAAATTACTATCTCTAGTTCTGTTGACTTCGCTCGATTCTTATCCGTCAAATTAACCGCCGCTGCTTAAACTTCGGAGATAGTTGCTAGGACCTCAGTGTACTAACATCACAAATCGGCTGATTTGGCGTGTCTATGTCAATCTAATGAGGCGCAGATCCTGCAAACTATATGTTAATCATCTTTCAAGGTGTGTCAGGCAAGTTATACTCATCCATTCTGTGCAAGAATGCACGCAAGAGAAGTGCTGGGAGGCAGAATTTGTGTGAGAAGTTGTCAAGCGCAACTCAGTTGTGCACAAAATCACCTCTCTTAATGCCTTCGTCTACTTCACTTCAGAGAATTGCTTTCAATTTTTCTCACTCGTGTCCACCAACGATCAGTAACCGAGGGCTGTGGGTACTTTCAAAATCGCTGTGGTGTCAGAACATGACATTGCAAAGCCAACCATGCCGACTTTAGCAAATGGCTTAATCATTGATACTGCGCATATCGAATCTGTGTCGCTTGGCGTTCACGGCCTTATCAAAGTAGAAAAGGCAAATCGCTCAAATATTTCACTTGACCAGCTGAGGAGTTAGAAACACCGAAATGCTATTGGTCGAAACAGCTACTCGGAGGCATGCATTTAAACAATCACCAAAATTCATTAAGCACTAGGTGTGTATTGTAATTTGGTAGAGCCATAGCAGTTAGAATCTACACATATTTACTGTTTGTACCAAGGCAGATTGAATAGATATATCAGCATTTGGTGTGCGAATGCGTTGATACCTGAGTTATCAAATACGTCCGAATGTGAGCAAGTTATCCCTATCAGTCCAATATTACTGGCACAGATATCCAGGCAGTGGTAGATATGACTGCCCAGGCAACATCCAGAATTCATGGATTTAATTTACAGCCAATTGCGAAGCTGCAGCTGCTTCAGATTGCAAGTCACGAAGATACACGAGCCATTCCTTGGCATGGTTTCGTGAAGCAGTTACAGTTCATTCTCCTTTTACACTTCTTGCAGCTTCTCGTTTTCCTCGTCCCTTCGTCCTTATCCAGGTACTGTTTGTTAGCGACTATGTGTGGGCAAGTGTCATTGACAGCCGAGATGGTGCAGTTGTGTTATACATCCTGTTTGACGGTCTGTCATTCGCAGTCATTGATCCTCCCATCTCCTCTGTTTTCAGTGTTAAACAATCAAACAACGTGTCAGAAAACACTTTGCTTAGAATGCTTTCAGATGAATTCAAATAGCAGTGGACTTAAATATCCACAGAACTGCTGTCGGTTTCCTCATTCTGTATTGAAAACCAGGCATCTACTAATAAACCCTTTAAGAAAGTGCTGTCGATGGTCTGTCCTACAAGCCTAACTGCCTGCAAACGTTGCAAAAAAATCAAATCACGGTTAACTATATTCATATTTTAACTGTTCAACAAAAAATTAACCACTTAGCAACACCCAAGGCAAAAAAGTGGGAGAAACCAAAACATTTTGAAACATAATGGAATTAATATAAATGAGAATAGACATTCTTTGTCCTTTTGCTAAACAATTTGTTTTAACGCATCAGATGCTACTAATCCATCCAAGGGAATTAACCTACTCTGAAGTAACAAAATAATATCAGTACAATATATCAATGTATTAATATCAGTACAAAGGTAAACTGGTGTCAGATTGCGCTACCTATCGAACTTATTTGAAATAAAAATCAAAAAATAATTTTATTCTTTTTAGAATAATACGTTCTGTCACAGCTACGTACTTGTCAACGCGATAAAACAATGAAGGTACTATATTTGATTTCTGCAAAAAGCTACACCTAACCTTTCAACAAAAATAAAATTCACATATATTGTCACCAATATACAAAATTTTTTTAATCCATGTACCGGAAACAGCTTGATTAAGTTCCACCATTCGGAATATTCAAACCTCATTGAAGATGATGGTCAGTACAAAATTCGCTCTTCTGAAATTTGGTTATTTTAAGGAAAATGTATGAAAGCAGCATGATGTGAGTGCATCTTCACACAATATATTTTGCTAAACTTCTTATCAAAATGCCATCCGTAGATGATCTATAGGTAATTTCCTTTACGAACCAACTCAAATAGTTTTTAAAATCCCATTTTTCAGCGTTAATAACAAATTATCAGCATAGTCAAAAGAAAGACTATAGCAGGGCATTTTTGCATTTGCTTGCCATTGCAAACTAGCAAGCCTTAAGTTCCTGTTCATCACGATGAAAAAGTAGATGCTGTGTAAGAGGTTTCGTGTCAAAAGGTAAAACTACGCAGTTACCTTAATCATATATATCTAGACAGTCAGAATAGTACTTGATCATCTGAGTGCTTCACAAAGCAATGTGTCCATAGTTAACCAGTGTCGCAAAATTCATTCACAATTCGAAAAAGACATTAGGATTATCGCGTCCATGAAATATAAATTGGTTGATCTGTGCATCGGATTGATTGACAGCGCTAGTATGCTTGATGTATTCAAACACAATGTACAATACGCGGATTCATTTCGGGATTTAAATGTGGTCAATTTTAAATTCTCTATCACTTAGGGCTTCATGTCCTCGATGTATCCTTGTTGCGTTCATTTTTACCTGATCAGTCAAAAAATCATAAATCAGAGATGTTTAAATGATAACCTAGAAATAACATGGTTTTTACAAAGCAGCATATCCTCCGTTATGATGTGAAGCAGGATAAACTGCAAAGTTAGAGTCAAGGGCCGCCAGCTTAAACTGCTTTATTTAAGAGAAGCAAGCTTAAAATCTCAAAAGGTGACTAAAAAAATGAACCAATTTGTACAAGCTCATTTTAAATACGTGTGCAGGATGTTTCTCAGCAATTCAGTCAACGCAGATTCTCCGTAGCTTTCCTTGCGCAAACCGAACATTTGATAAAATATGTCCTACTATTACCTTCTGAAGTTTACTTATTGTTTTAATGTATTTAATGTATGACGTCGCTGTTTCATTTGTATTTAAAGACGCTTAATATAAAAACAGATTCGCCGCTTTAAACAGCACACAGGAAGATCGTATCAAGGAAATGTGAATTAAACGCTCTCTGTATTTTTGACTTGATGTCTTTGTCATATCGCAGAATGGTATATTCTTTGTGCTTTTGCATCTAATTTTGTCAATCTTATAAATTGGAAGTTAATAGACTTTTAAACGCCTAGATACAGCAAAGTCTTTCAACCGGTAACCTTACCCAAACGTGTATCAAATGCATTTTTGAACACTGCCATACAATAGAAAAATGAAAGTTTTGGCAATTTTTGTCTAAATGTAAGGACTCAAACACCAGCATATTAAATAATCTCAAAATTTCTAACAAATTTTTGAAGCTATTGCTGCCTTGGCTACTTTTTACTAAAAGGTTCGAATCGTGCATGTGAAAAGTGAAACGATCCCATATCTTGAATACTTAGTGATATCCTTTTGCCGAACTGATGCCTGTGTTGAACTATCAAACATGCAGAGCAAAATCTGACTCAAATCGTTTGCATGGCCAATGATGTTCCTTTGAGGTGAAGAAAATAGTACTTCAGCTTTGATGAAATATGCTCTAATGAGTTTTGGTCTAGGCGCAAAGAGAAGGACCAACCAGCAGACATATTCTTAAAAATTAGCAGTTGCACCACATTACGTTTTGTCATGTACTCTTTTGTAATTTTAAACTTTTTTGTACACCATAGGCGATCACGAATTAGTTGAAACCACATTACCTTATCTTGCATTGTGACTGAAATTATTTATTTTGAAATCTAATTTTATATATTCATTTATAAGTAACTAAAGCAAAATGATGAAATTTTAATTGGCGAATGAATTGCTAAGGTCTCTTATCTAAATAAATTTTCTTGAAGTTGACAATTATGGAGATCGATGTAAGAGAATACGTACTTTGCGTCACTATAACAGACATCAAGCAGTATATTGGAAGCATTTCCCCTTTAAATGATCATGCAAAAATGCTCACCTTTCATTTTACTTCGGTATGATTCCTGTCTCTAAGAGTAAATAGAACAGAAATGAACCTGAAACAAGTTAAGACAAAAGTAAGGCTATTAAGGATAGTAATTAACTTCGCAATTCTGCGATAAATCAACTGCGAATGAAATTTTAGTTCTGAGATGGTACATTTTATTGAACCTTGATTATTCGCTTTTATTCCAAAATCTATCATGCATACTTCAAATTTAATACGAATTTTAAACATGTTATCAGTAATATGCTGTTTTTGGAGGTGAATTATTTTTGAAATTCAAAATATTTGGCATTGTTTGGTGCTATTCAATAGTCAAAAAACGTATATTAAATTTTCCTGAATTTGTGAGTCTCAGACATGGACAAACTTATTTGGGCGCTATCAATGTGTTACATTTAGCCCATTTATTGTGTCATTGTTTCGTATTTTGAAAAAGTAGACAAGTAATTTGCTTGGACCCTCAGTAGCTCGATTCACTGGACCAAAATATAACTTAATAACTTTGATTTCAACTACAGTCTAATGTCGTTGAATAGGTTCTTGCACAGCTTTCTGAGTTGAGAAATGATTATAAGAAAAATTAAATGTATACAACTCAAGTTAACGTTTTTTGATTTGTCTGCTGGTTTTAATTCTTTATAGAAGAGCAGTGGTTATTTTCGAAAGTCCCGAAATAGTTTAGACTTTGCTGACTATTCTGTCAGTCATAATTTCAGAATTTACATGAGCTAAATGATTTCTTTGAATCCTGAGCAAATATAGACTGCAGCCTGTATCAAAAAATAACTTTTTGAATGTATGCCGGAAATAAAGATCAATATTTATTAACACTTAAGTTTCGTAATAGGTGGCAGTAAACTTTAGATTTTAGCTGAAAACCACATTTTTGTGCCAAGTCGGTATATTAGAAATAAACAATATATCACCATTTAACGATTGCTTTTTTTTTCTATAAGATATATATATATATGCTATATGCTTGTCAAGTTTTTCGTCTAAATTTTCCTCTTTTAGGACTAATGTTCCTAGTTGTAATCCAACTGCAAACTCGTGTAAGAACTGATGAGTGGCATTTCAAACAGGGTATAAATAACTTAGAGATGGCACGAAAGTGGAGCTGTCTAACTAACACACCGGTAAAGAAAGGGTTGTGCTAATGGGACAGCACATATCAATATGATTTTTGTATAATTTAAAAGGTGTTAATTAAGTACAGTTCAACTTGTAAATATCTAATATCCATTGTCATTTCGATGCTGTGTTAAGCAAATTGGTACGACTCACTTTGGTTGTGGCAAGCATAGAAAATATTTATACTATGAGAAAGCCTTTTTATGCTATGGCCCCAAATAATTACCTTTTTTTCAAATCACTCACATTATCCGAATCCGCTACTATTGTCCTGAAACATCTCTTAGGTTTTTGCTCTGCCCGAATCACTTAATTATAGGCCTGTCAAACCGTTTTTTTCTCCTCAATTTGATAAGCATAATAAAAATGTCTTAAGTGCATTTCAGCATTTGCATTTGCAGCTGCAAATATTTTTGTCATTTTTGGTGAACTATCAAATATCAACATATGACATCAGCAGTCATTGGTAATGCATAGCCCATCTGCATTGTCAATGCAAAACTAAAGCCAACTTACACTTTACGGTGATATAAAGGAATCCTGAATTCTGCGACGGATGAAATTAAGCATGTCATGTGTTAATGCAATGCTCTGCATGAAAATGCGGAGATATGCTGTAAGTGCATGAAAATGAAGGTATGAAAGTTACGCATGAATCAATGATCACGAAAAGTACCTAAGAGGGAACTTGATTTCCTTAACCATCCATGTTTGCTTCTACCTTTGCCTGTCCTTTGATCTGAAAATAAATTTTTGAGTCAATGTCTCTTTTTTAGGTACACAGGATTTGTTATTTTCTAACAAACAGCAGATTTAAGGTGAAAATATGTTTGCGTTGATGAACTGATTTATAATTAAAGATAGAAATATAGCTGCGGTCATCTTCTTGCTACCTTTTTGTGCAATAACAAGCGAATAAACTGAATTAAATATCAAAAAAAGTAAGTGTTAAGTGAAAAGTGAGCAAAGGCAACTAAATGACTTCATCCAAATCGAAACGTCATTGCGAAAAAAAAAGAATTAAGTGGGGCTCAAATTATTCTTTGTAGATCACTTAGGTTGGCTTTGACAAAACTCTAATCAACACTGCTATTTACGTAGATACTTGAATCAAAGCCCAGAATTTTAATGTAGGAAAACTGAGTTACAGCTGCTCTTGGGCAAAAGTTTTAAATTACGGTTTGATAAGCAAAAGCGAATAGGTAAAGATGTGCTTAGGTGTCATATATAGATATGGATGTGATATGCTTTGTTTGTGCATGCAAAGTGTGATCTTACAGCTCATAATGTGGCTGCAAGATTGGTTGCAAGGCATGATGCCCATGCGTGAGGTGAAATTTTAATCCGCTTTTCTACTAGCGGTCTAATAAGAGTGCTGTTTTGCTGATCAAAATTGACTAATAAGGAATCTTTCTGATGTCTGAAATTCAGCAGCAAATATTAAAGATGCTCTATAATCAACTATTACTTCTTGAAATATTCGCAAAACATGTCACCAGCCAATATTGTTGATGATTCATTGTCCTTTAACTTCTCTAGTTTCTTCAGCCAGCTTCTGATTTGATTTGTAAAAATAAATTACATCTAACTATATCTTAAATCCAAAATTTGTCTTCAGATAGCATTTAGAATCGCCTAGTAGCAGGCGTTTCATCAAATGAAATATCAGCTTCTGTTTATTAATTTGTTTATTAGCCAATTTTGTCATATATTATTATGTTCTCGAATCATGATAAAGATATTTTCAATGGCCTGATTGTTTTCGGAATTAGTTATTTGCACAACAAATATAATTACCTTAAGGAAGAAACCGGATTAGCATATGCGGCTTGTATAGAGGGAACAGAGATAAATTATACAGAAACTGACAGAATGAATAAATGGAGCCAAAAATGAGTGGGTGGACCTAAATCAAGCTGTTGTAAAGCATGTCGATTGAAGCGTTTGTAAGTTTCTATGCCAGCATATATGAATTCGACTTTTGAAAATAGGTTAAGTAATCCTTCTCGCAAAAATCAATACCTAGCTGTGATGTGATTTTCAGGTAACTTTTGCCTTTTAAGCATAACACATAAACTAACCACAAACATGCCCTAAAAATGCAGTCATCAGAAGCCGAGCAGTTTTGATTTTGCCTCAAATTCTTCATTTCCTACAACACACGATGATTAAATTTGCGAATTTTTGAAATCAGAAGATGCGTTGGTGCATTCTATTGAGGCATTAGAAATTGGCTGCGCCGAAGGCGATTTCAAATAAAAGCTTCAGGAGTATTTGCATTCGTCATTGTGTATGTTGACTTAAAATTGCTACTTAATCATGATTCATTATAATTAAAATAAAAAAAAGTATAAAGAAAATGGATTAGTAGCCAGTGTTGAAAAAACAATTTGAAAATGAATCGAAAATAGGCTTTTTAACCGATTTAGCTACAATTAACTACTGCCTATTATTTGTAGCACATTACGTTTAAGCTTGTATAGAACCTGAGCTAAAAAAAGTAGATTCATCGGTTATTAAAGTAAAATTTCCTGCAGTGCAAAGTGCATCTGTGAAATGGGCAGAAGATCTTTATCCTCGAGTGTTGGCTGAAATACATTCATGCATACTTTGTTGGTAGGTGTCGTAAAGTTTTCAATCATTGCTAAACTAAGCAAAATGAACTGCAATGCAAATATAATGATTATGAATAAAATCAAGTAGGCCCTAAAGCTTATGCTTGGATGAATTTATAAGATATTCAAATTCGCAAGTGGAAAAAAAGAGGGTATTTTGATTGAAAATGGAGCTTTTAAAAATTTTTACTTGCGTTGAGCAGCTGATGACTTAGTCTCGTGACATTTTAAACTTGAAATCCTTCGGCCTAATACAAGACTAATCTCAAGAAATGTTTCTCTAACTCTTTGCATATATATGCAAAACTGGAGGATCACGGATGATTTCAGCTTTATATAGTTTTTGTTTGGTGCGTTAAATTTCTGCATATTTAAGCGACGGTCATGTGTTGGTTTCTGGTATTCTATGTGTGATTTGCATTTGGTAATATTTATGCTTAATTGTAATGTCAAATTTATCATTGAAAAGGTCATTATATTAACATAATCATTGGTATTAATATTCCCTGTAATCGAATGAACATTTAAATTTCTATTGGTGCTTACTTATTTTCTAGCAATTTTGGCAAATTGTGCACAAGTTCTTGCAATTAAATAACTGCATTTTTATTGTTAAGCCGTATCAAATATGTTGCTATCAGGGTTGATGCCACGCATGAAGTTAAAAATGTTTACCATGCATAATAAAATCTCGCGTCCACATGGCACGATTTCAATACGTTTTAGCGAATTTCCAAATGGATTTCAAATGAATTCTTCCTTTATGAATTTTATTGACTGATTATAACTATTCATTTTGTCAGTGACTTCAAAACTGATTTTGCTGAAACTGCATATCAAATACTTGAAGGCCACATGTGTGCTTTAAGTTCTAAATTTGTGTAAGCTTTTACAAATTTTTCAAGTAAATAAGCGAATTCAATTTTCAGCAGGTGTGGATTTTTGAATCTACCGCTTCTTGCAAGCTAATACTGCTCTCTTAATTCTTCTGCCTCATATACTCGCCTTTTAAATTGGTTTCTGAAAATAAATCAAAAAATTCATTTTGATTGCGCCTTAGACTTGGCGTTCAGTTTCTATTAGTGATTTCACTGCAAGCAGCATCTACTTTTTGGGCATTAAATATTAAATTTGTATTCATTTAACAGTTTATTATCTATTTACCATTAACTATCTAGGTCCATATTTAGAAAACTCCCAATGTAAGAAAAATAGGGCGTTTCTACGGTTTTTCGTTAGAAGCATTTTTGAGACTGCTAATTTTATGGTACGCCTGTTCTTGCAGCGTTTATATATATTTATCTGAAGTTCTTCAACTTAAGTTAACAAAGTGCATTTAATTGAACCACTAAACTGGGTCTAATTGAAGAAAATCAGATATCTGCTTAATATTTCGTTCACTTTAATTTTAACGTAGAAATTTACCCAATCGGATGTTAAGCAGCACAGTTTGATTAGTACAATTTTGCACTTAAAGTCAATGTCCTGGTTCTTTAAGTTTAAGTGCACTTGATCAATGATATTCTTCTACTTTGGTAACAAATATTGCGGCATGAATTTTATTTATTGCTAATATTGTGACTTTTATGGCTGAAATAAATATAACATTTGTATTTCACATAATAATTGAGCAGCTTCAAAAATATCAGGGAGGAACAAACAAGTTTTACCTCCATCCCAGCCTATGCACCCTCTATTCTGAGCAACATGTATTTGTCCGCAATAACACGAGCTTCTGTAAGATGATTTTACTCTCATTTAGTATCAAACAAAGGGCAAAAACGTGCTTGAAATTTCATCTCAAAGTATAAAAAGTGTTGCACAATAAGCGGCCGTTAAACTGGCTGTTGCAATATTTCCTACAGCAAACAATAAGTCCAACTATT
>JADFDV010000397.1:0-61072 GCA_019097775.1 Moniezia expansa | reverse complement strand
CAAATAGTAAAAATCATACACGCTGAGATACAATTTCTAACGCTTGCTTAGAGCTGCAATCGATGCCTTTGACGAGAATGCATTTGAGCATAAGACAGATAAAATTAGATCATCATGAGCATAGTTTGCTGCAAATTAAGCAGAAATCGAACAAAATTATACAAAGATGTGATGCGTGTTCTTACGCGCTCTAAGGGCTTCAAGAGCCATTTTGCCGGTAGTGCATTTGCAGTGGCAGATAAAATTAAATCATCTTGAGCCTAATTTACTGAAAATAAGCAGAAATCTAAAAAATTATAAAAAGACTAGATGCATCGTTTGCGCATCAATCGATACGCAAGCGCCATCTTGGATTGAATGCAAACGACAAGTGTAGACAAAATAAAAGTATTAAAAGTTGCATCCGCTGCTGCCAAAATTTTCCCAATAGGACAAATCCTAACACGCTTTGATACGTCTTTACAACGCACGTCGGAGCAGCAATCGGCTTATCCGTGAATGCGTTTGAGCATGTGGGCAGACAAAATGGGAGCATTCTGAGCTGCATCCGCTGCGGCCAAAATTTTTTTAATAGGACAAAATCCTAGCACGCCCTGATAGGTCTTTTGAACGCACCCTCGGGGCTGCAATCGCCGCATTATCCTTGAATGCATTTATGCCCTTGGCAACAAAATAAGAGTAATTGGATCTTCTCCTGGTGCCAAAATTTTTACAAATAGTATAAAATCATGACACGCTGAGATACGATTTCTAACGCTTGCTTAGAGCTGCAATCGATGCCTTTGACGAGAATGCATTTGAGCATAAGACAGATAAAATTAGATCATCATGAGCATAGTTTGCTGCAAATTAAGCAGAAATCGAACAAAATTATACAAGATGTGATGCGTGTTCTTAAGCGCTCTAAGGGCTTCAAGAGCCATTTGCCGGTAGTGCATTGAGCAGATGGCAGATAAAATTAAATCATCTTGAGCCTAATTACTGCAAAATAAACATAAATCTAATAAAATTATAAAAAGACTAGATGCATCATTTTGCGCATCAATCGATACGCAAGCGCCATCTTGGAATTGAATGCAAACGACAAGGCGTTGACAAAATAAAAGTATTAAAAGTTGCATCCGCTGCTGCCAAAATTTTCCCCATAGGACAAAATCCTAACACGCCGTGATACGTCTTTACACGCATCGTCGGAGCTGCAATCGCCGTCTTATCCGTGAATGCGTTTGAGCATGTGGCAGACAAAATGGGAGCATTCTGAGCTGCATCCGCTGCTGCCAAAATTTTCCCAAATAGGACAAATCCTAACACGCCGTGATACGATATTGAACGCACTCTCGGGGCTGCAATCGCCGCATTATCCTTGAATGCATTTATGCTTATGGCAACAAAATAAGAGTAATTGGATCTTCTCCTGGTGCCAAAATTTTTACAAATAGTATAAAATCATGACACGCTGAGATACGATTTCTAACGCTTGCTTAGAGCTGCAATCGATGCCTTTGACGAGAATGCATTTGAGCATAAGACAGATAAAATTAGATCATCATGAGCATAGTTTGCTGCAAATTAAGCAGAAATCGAACAAAATTATACAAAGATGTGATGCGTGTTCTTAAGCGCTCTAAGGGCTTCAAGAGCCATTTTGCCGGTAGTGCATTTGAGCAGATGGCAGATAAAATTAAATCATCTTGAGCCTAATTTACTGCAAATAAACATAAATCTAATAAAATTATAAAAAGACTAGATGCATCATTTTGCGCATCAATCGATACGCAAGCGCCATCTTGGAATTGAATGCAAACGACAAGGCGTTGACAAAATAAAAGTATTAAAAGTTGCATCCGATGCTGCCAAAATTTTCCCCAATAGGACAAAATCCTAACACGCCGTGATACGTCTTTACAACGCATCGTCGGAGCTGCAATCGCCGTCTTATCCGTGAATGCGTTTGAGCATGTGGCAGACAAATGGGAGCATTCTGAGCTGCATCCGCTGCTGCCAAAATTTTCCCAAATAGGACAAATCCTAACACGCCGTGATACGATATTGAACGCACTCTCGGGGCTGCAATCGCCGCATTATCCTTGAATGCATTAATGCTTATGGCAACAAAATAAGAGTAATTGGATCTTCTCCTAGTGCCAAAATTTTTACAAATAGTATAAAATCATGACACGCTGAGATACAATTTCTAACGCTTGCTTAGAGCTGCAATCGATGCCTTTGACGAGAATGCATTTGAGCATAAGACAGATAAAATTAGATCATCATGAGCATAGTTTGCTGCAAATTAAGCAGAATCGAACAAAATTATACAAAGATGTGATGCGTGTTCTTACGCGCTCTAAGGGCTTCAAGAGCCATTTTGCCGGTAGTGCATTTGAGCAGATGGCAGATAAAATTAAATCATCTTGAGCCTAATTTACTGCAAAATAAACACAAATCTAATAAAATTATAAAAAGACTAGATGCATCATTTTGCGCAACAATCGATACGCAAGCGCCATCTTGGAATTGAATGCAAACGACAAGGTGTTGACAAAATAAAAGTATTAAAAGTGCATCCGCTGCTGCCAAAATTTTCCCAAATAGGACAAATCATAACACGCCGTGATACGTCTTTACAACGCATCGTCGGAGCTGCAATCGCCGTCTTATCCGTGAATGCGTTTGAGCATGTGGCAGACAAAATGGGAGCATTCTGAGCTGCATCCGCTGCTGCCAAAATTTTCCCAAATAGGACAAATCCTAACACGCCGTGATACGATATTGAACGCACTCTCGGGGCTGCAATCGCCGCATTATCCTTGAATGCATTTATGCTTATGGCAACAAAATAAGAGTAATTGGATCTTCTCCTGGTGCCAAAATTTTTACAAATAGTATAAAATCATGACACGCTGAGATACAATTTCTAACGCTTGCTTAGAGCTGCAATCGATGCCTTTGACGAGAATGCATTTGAGCATAAGACAGATAAAATTAGATCATCATGAGCATAGTTGGCTGCAAATTAAGCAGAAATCGAACAAAATTATACAAAGATGTGATGCGTGTTCTTACGCGCTCTAAGGGCTTCAAGAGCCATTTTGCCGGTAGTGCATTTGAGCAGATGGCAGATAAAATTAAATCATCTTGAGCCTAATTTACTGCAAAATAAACACAAATCTAATAAAATTATAAAAAGACTAGATGCATCATTTTGCGCATCAATCGATACGCAAGCGCCATCTTGGAATTGAATGCAAACGACAAGGTGTTGACAAAATAAAAGTATTAAAAGTTGCATCCGCTGCTGCCAAAATTTTCCCAAATAGGACAAATCCTAACACGCCGTGATACGATATTGAACGCACTCTCGGGGCTGCAATCGCCGCATTATCCTTGAATGCATTTATGCCCTTGGCAACAAAATAAGAGTAATTGGATCTTCTCCTGGTGCCAAAATTTTTACAAATAGTATAAAATCATGACACGCTGAGATACGATTTCTAACGCTTGCTTAGAGCTGCAATCGATGCCTTTGACGAGAATGCATTTGAGCATAAGACAGATAAAATTAGATCATCATGAGCATAGTTTGCTGCAAATTAAGCAGAAATCGAACAAAATTATACAAAGATGTGATGCGTGTTCTTAAGCGCTCTAAGGGCTTCAAGAGCCATTTTGCCGGTAGTGCATTTGAGCAGATGGCAGATAAAATTAAATCATCTTGAGCCTAATTTACTGCAAAATAAACATAAATCTAATAAAATTATAAAAAGACTAGATGCATCATTTTGCGCATCAATCGATACGCAAGCGCCATCTTGGAATTGAATGCAAACGACAAGGCGTTGACAAAATAAAAGTATTAAAAGTTGCATCCGCTGCTGCCAAAATTTTCCCCAATAGGACAAAATCCTAACACGCCGTGATACGTCTTTACAACGCATCGTCGGAGCTGCAATCGCCGTCTTATCCGTGAATGCGTTTGAGCATGTGGCAGACAAAATGGGAGCATTCTGAGCTGCATCCGCTGCTGCCAAAATTTTCCCAAATAGGACAAATCCTAACACGCCGTGATACGATATTGAACGCACTCTCGGGGCTGCAATCGCCGCATTATCCTTGAATGCATTTATGCTTATGGCAACAAAATAAGAGTAATTGGATCTTCTCCTGGTGCCAAAATTTTTACAAATAGTATAAAATCATGACACGCTGAGATACAATTTCTAACGCTTGCTTAGAGCTGCAATCGATGCCTTTGACGAGAATGCATTTGAGCATAAGACAGATAAAATTAGATCATCATGAGCATAGTTTGCTGCAAATTAAGCAGAAATCGAACAAAATTATACAAAGATGTGATGCGTGTTCTTAAGCGCTCTAAGGGCTTCAAGAGCCATTTTGCCGGTAGTGCATTTGAGCAGATGGCAGATAAAATTAAATCATCTTGAGCCTAATTTACTGCAAAATAAACACAAATCTAATAAAATTATAAAAAGACTAGATGCATCATTTTGCGCATCAATCGATACGCAAGCGCCATCTTGGAATTGAATGCAAACGACAAGGCGTTGACAAAATAAAAGTATTAAAAGTTGCATCCGCTGCTGCCAAAATTTTCCCAAATAGGACAAATCCTAACACGCCGTAATACGATTTTGAACGCACCCTCGGGGCTGCAATCGCCGCATTATCCTTGAATGCATTTATGCTTATGGCAGCAAAATAAGATTAATTGGATCTTCTCCTGGTGCCAAAATTTTTACAAATAGTATAAAATCATGACACGCTGAGATACAATTTCTAACGCTTGCTTAGAGCTGCAATCGATGCCTTTGACGAGAATGCATTTGAGCATAAGACAGATAAAATTAGATCATCATGAGCATAGTTGGCTGCAAATTAAGCAGAAATCGAACAAAATTATACAAAGATGTGATGCGTGTTCTTACGCGCTCTAAGGGCTTCAAGAGCCATTTTGCCGGTAGTGCATTTGAGCAGATGGCAGATAAAATTAAATCATCTTGAGCCTAATTTACTGCAAAATAAACATAAATCTAATAAAATTATAAAAAGACTAGATGCATCATTTTGCGCATCAATCGATACGCAAGCGCCATCTTGGAATTGAATGCAAACGACAAGGCGTTGACAAAATAAAAGTATTAAAAGTTGCATCCGCTGCTGCCAAAATTTTCCCCAATAGGACAAAATCCTAACACGCCGTGATACGTCTTTTCAAGGCATCGTCGGAGGTGCAATCGCCGTCTCATGCGTGAATGCGTTTGAGCATGTGGCAGACAAAATGGGAGCATTCTGAGCTGCATCCGCTGCTGCCAAAATTTTCCCAAATAGGACAAATCCTAACACCCCGTGATACGATATTGAACGCACTCTCGGGGCTGCAATCGCCGCATTATCCTTGAATGCATTTATGCTTATGGCAACAAAATAAGAGTAATTGGATCTTCTCCTAGTGCCAAAATTTTTACAAATAGTATAAAATCATGACACGCTGAGATACGATTTCTAACGCTTGCTTAGAGCTGCAATCGATGCCTTTGACGAGAATGCATTTGAGCATAAGACAGATAAAATTAGATCATCATGAGCATAGTTTGCTGCAAATTAAGCAGAAATCGAACAAAATTATACAAAGATGTGATGCGTGTTCTTAAGCGCTCTAAGGGCTTCAAGAGCCATTTTGCCGGTAGTGCATTTGAGCAGATGGCAGATAAAATTAAATCATCTTGAGCCTAATTTACTGCAAAATAAACACAAATCTAATAAAATTATAAAAAGACTAGATGCATCATTTTGCGCAACAATCGATACGCAAGCGCCATCTTGGAATTGAATGCAAACGACAAGGTGTTGACAAAATAAAAGTATTAAAAGTTGCATCCGCTGCTGCCAAAATTTTCCCAAATAGGACAAATCATACACGCCGTGATACGATTTTGAACGCACTCTCGGGGCTGCAATCGCCGCCTTATCCTTGAATGCATTTATGCCCTTGGCAACAAAATAAGAGTAATTGGATCTTCTCCTGGTGCCAAAATTTTTACAAATAGTATAAAATCATGACACGCTGAGATACGATTTCTAACGCTTGCTTAGAGCTGCAATCGATGCCTTTGACGAGAATGCATTTGAGCATAAGACAGATAAAATTAGATCATCATGAGCATAGTTTGCTGCAAATTAAGCAGAAATCGAACAAAATTATACAAAGATGTGATGCGTGTTCTTAAGCGCTCTAAGGGCTTCAAGAGCCATTTTGCCGGTAGTGCATTTGAGCAGATGGCAGATAAAATTAAATCATCTTGAGCCTAATTTACTGCAAAATAAACATAAATCTAATAAAATTATAAAAAGACTAGATGCATCATTTTGCGCATCAATCGATACGCAAGCGCCATCTTGGAATTGAATGCAAACGACAAGGCGTTGACAAAATAAAAGTATTAAAAGTTGCATCCGCTGCTGCCAAAATTTTCCCCAATAGGACAAAATCCTAACACGCCGTGATACGTCTTTACAACGCATCGTCGGAGCTGCAATCGCCGTCTTATCCGTGAATGCGTTTGAGCATGTGGCAGACAAAATGGGAGCATTCTGAGCTGCATCCGCTGCTGCCAAAATTTTCCCAAATAGGACAAATCCTAACACGCCGTGATACGATATTGAACGCACTCTCGGGGCTGCAATCGCCGCATTATCCTTGAATGCATTTATGCTTATGGCAACAAAATAAGAGTAATTGGATCTTCTCCTGGTGCCAAAATTTTACAAATAGTATAAAATCATGACACGCTGAGATACAATTTCTAACGCTTGCTTAGAGCTGCAATCGATGCCTTTGACGAGAATGCATTTGAGCATAAGACAGATAAAATTAGATCATCATGAGCATAGTTTGCTGCAAATTAAGCAGAAATCGAACAAAATTATACAAAGATGTGATGCGTGTTCGTACGCGCTCTAAGGGCTTCAAGAGCCATTTTGCCGGTAGTGCATTTGAGCAGATGGCAGATAAAATTAAATCATCTTGAGCCTAATTTACTGCAAAATAAACACAAATCTAATAAAATTATAAAAAGACTAGATGCATCATTTTGCGCATCAATCGATACGCAAGCGCCATCTTGGAATTGAATGCAAACGACAAGGCGTTGACAAAATAAAAGTATTAAAAGTTGCATCCGCTGCTGCCAAAATTTTCCCCAATAGGACAAAATCCTAACACGCCGTGATACGTCTTTACAACGCATCGTCGGAGCTGCAATCGCCGTCTTATCCGTGAATGCGTTTGAGCATGTGGCAGACAAAATGGGAGCATTCTGAGCTGCATCCGCTGCTGCCAAAATTTTCCCAAATAGGACAAATCCTAACACCCCGTGATACGATATTGAACGCACTCTCGGGGATGCAATCGCCGCATTATCCTTGAATGCATTTATGCCCTTGGCAACAAAATAAGAGTAATTGGATCTTCTCCTGGTGCCAAAATTTTTACAAATAGTATAAAATCATGACACGCTGAGATACAATTTCTAACGCTTGCTTAGAGCTGCAATCGATGCCTTTGACGAGAATGCATTTGAGCATAAGACAGATAAAATTAGATCATCATGAGCATAGTTGGCTGCAAATTAAGCAGAAATCGAACAAAATTATACAAAGATGTGATGCGTGTTCTTACGCGCTCTAAGGGCTTCAAGAGCCATTTTGCCGGTAGTGCATTTGAGCAGATGGCAGATAAAATTAAATCATCTTGAGCCTAATTTACTGCAAAATAAACACAAATATAATAAAATTATAAAAAGACTAGATGCATCATTTTGCGCAACAATCGATACGCAAGCGCCATCTTGGAATTGAATGCAAACGACAAGGTGTTGACAAAATAAAAGTATTAAAAGTTGCATCCGCTGCTGCCAAAATTTTCCCAAATAGGACAAATCATAACACGCCGTGATACGATTTTGAACGCACTCTCGGGGCTGCAATCGCCGCATTATCCTTGAATGCATTTATGCTTATGGCAACAAAATAAGAGTAATTGGATCTTCTCCTGGTGCCAAAATTTTTACAAATAGTATAAAATCATGACACGCTGAGATACAATTTCTAACGCTTGCTTAGAGCTGCAATCGATGCCTTTGACGAGAATGCATTTGAGCATAAGACAGATAAAATTAGATCATCATGAGCATAGTTTGCTGCAAATTAAGCAGAAATCGAACAAAATTATACAAAGATGTGATGCGTGTTCTTAAGCGCTCTAAGGTCTTCAAGAGCCATTTTGCCGGTAGTGCATTTGAGCAGATGGCAGATAAAATTAAATCATCTTGAGCCTAATTTACTGCAAAATAAACATAAATCTAATAAAATTATAAAAAGACTAGATGCATCATTTTGCGCATCAATCGATACGCAAGCGCCATCTTGGAATTGAATGCAAACGACAAGGTGTTGACAAAATAAAAGTATTAAAAGTTGCATCCGCTGCTGCCAAAATTTTCCCCAATAGGACAAAATCCTAACACGCCGTGATACGTCTTTACAACGCATCGTCGGAGCTGCAATCGCCGTCTTATCCGTGAATGCGTTTGAGCATGTGGCAGACAAAATGGGAGCATTCTGAGCTGCATCCGCTGCTGCCAAAATTTTCCCAAATAGGACAAATCCTAACACGCCGTGATACGATATTGAACGCACTCTCGGGGCTGCAATCGCCGCATTATCCTTGAATGCATTAATGCTTATGGCAACAAAATAAGAGTAATTGGATCTTCTCCTAGTGCCAAAATTTTTACAAATAGTATAAAATCATGACACGCTGAGATACAATTTCTAACGCTTGCTTAGAGCTGCAATCGATGCCTTTGACGAGAATGCATTTGAGCATAAGACAGATAAAATTAGATCATCATGAGCATAGTTTGCTGCAAATTAAGCAGAAATCGAACAAAATTATACAAAGATGTGATGCGTGTTCTTAAGCGCTCTAAGGGCTTCAAGAGCCATTTTGCCGGTAGTGCATTTGAGCAGATGGCAGATAAAATTAAATCATCTTGAGCCTAATTTACTGCAAAATAAACATAAATCTAATAAAATTATAAAAAGACTAGATGCATCATTTTGCGCATCAATCGATACGCAAGCGCCATCTTGGAATTGAATGCAAACGACAAGGCGTTGACAAAATAAAAGTATTAAAAGTTGCATCCGCTGCTGCCAAAATTTTCCCCAATAGGACAAAATCCTAACACGCCGTGATACGTCTTTACAACGCATCGTCGGAGCTGCAATCGCCGTCTTATCCGTGAATGCGTTTGAGCATGTGGCAGACAAAATGGGAGCATTCTGAGCTGCATCCGCTGCTGCCAAAATTTTCCCAAATAGGACAAATCCTAACACCCCGTGATACGATATTGAACGCACTCTCGGGGCTGCAATCGCCGCATTATCCTTGAATGCATTTATGCTTATGGCAACAAAATAAGAGTAATTGGATCTTCTCCTAGTGCCAAAATTTTTACAAATAGTATAAAATCATGACACGCTGAGATACAATTTCTAACGCTTGCTTAGAGCTGCAATCGATGCCTTTGACGAGAATGCATTTGAGCATAAGACAGATAAAATTAGATCATCATGAGCATAGTTTGCTGCAAATTAAGCAGAAATCGAACAAAATTATACAAAGATGTGATGCGTGTTTTTACGCGCTCTAAGGGCTTCAAGAGCCATTTTGCCGGTAGTGCATTTGCGCAGGTGGCAGATAAAATTAAGTCATCTTGAGCCTAATTTACTGCAAAATAAACAGAAATCTAATAAAATTATAAAAAGACTAGATGCATCATTTTGCGCATCAATCGATACGCAAGCGCCATCTTGGAATTGAATGCAAACGACAAGGTGTTGACAAAATAAAAGTATTAAAAGTTGCATCCGCTGCTGCCAAAATTTTCCCAAATAGGACAAAATCCTAACACGCCGTGATACGTCTTTTCAAGGCATCGTCGGAGGTGCAATCGCCGTCTCATGCGTGAATGCGTTTGAGCATGTGGCAGACAAAATGGGACCATTCTGAGCTGCATCAGCTGCTGCCAAAATTTTGCCAAATAGGACAAAATCCTAACACGCCGTGATACGATATTGAACGCACTCTCGGGGCTGCAATCGCCGCATTATCCTTGAATGCATTAATGCTTATGGCAACAAAATAAGAGTATTTGGAACTTCTCCTGGTGCCAAAATTTTTACAAATAGTATAAAATCATGACACGCTGAGATACAATTTCTAACGCTTGCTTAGAGCTGCAATCGATGCCTTTGACGAGAATGCATTTGAGCATAAGACAGATAAAATTAGATCATCATGAGCATAGTTTGCTGCAAATTAAGCAGAAATCGAACAAAATTATACAAAGATGTGATGCGTGTTCTTAAGCGCTCTAAGGGCTTCAAGAGCCATTTTGCCGGTAGTGCATTTGAGCAGATGGCAGATAAAATTAAATCATCTTGAGCCTAATTTACTGCAAAATAAACATAAATCTAATAAAATTATAAAAAGACTAGATGCATCATTTTGCGCATCAATCGATACGCAAGCGCCATCTTGGAATTGAATGCAAACGACAAGGCGTTGACAAAATAAAAGTATTAAAAGTTGCATCCGCTGCTGCCAAAATTTTCCCCAATAGGACAAAATCCTAACACGCCGTGATACGTCTTTTCAACGCATCGTCGGAGCTGCAATCGCCGTCTTATCCGTGAATGCGTTTGAGCATGTGGCAGACAAAATGGGAGCATTCTGAGCTGCATCCGCTGCTGCCAAAATTTTCCCAAATAGGACAAATCCTAACACGCCGTGATACGATATTGAACGCACTCTCGGGGCTGCAATCGCCGCATTATCCTTGAATGCATTTATGCTTATGGCAACAAAATAAGAGTAATTGGATCTTCTCCTGGTGCCAAAATTTTTACAAATAGTATAAAATCATGACACGCTGAGATACAATTTCTAACGCTTGCTTAGAGCTGCAATCGATGCCTTTGACGAGAATGCATTTGAGCATAAGACAGATAAAATTAGATCATCATGAGCATAGTTTGCTGCAAATTAAGCAGAAATCGAACAAAATTATACAAAGATGTGATGCGTGTTCTTACGCGCTCTAAGGGCTTCAAGAGCCATTTTGCCGGTAGTGCATTTGAGCAGATGGCAGATAAAATTAAATCATCTTGAGCCTAATTTACTGCAAAATAAACACAAATCTAATAAAATTATAAAAAGACTAGATGCATCATTTTGCGCATCAATCGATACGCAAGCGCCATCTTGGAATTGAATGCAAACGACAAGGTGTTGACAAAATAAAAGTATTAAAAGTTGCATCCGCTGCTGCCAAAATTTTCCCAAATAGGACAAAATCCTAACACGCAGTGATACGTCTTTTCAAGGCATCGTCGGAGGTGCAATCGCCGTCTCATGCGTGAATGCGTTTGAGCATGTTGCAGACAAAATGGGACCATTCTGAGCTGCATCAGCTGCTGCCAAAATTTTGCCAAATAGGACAAAATCCTAACACGCCGTGATACGATATTGAACGCACTCTCGGGGCTGCAATCGCCGCATTATCCTTGAATGCATTAATGCTTATGGCAACAAAATAAGAGTATTTTGAACTTCTCCTGGTGCCAAAATTTTTACAAATTGGACAAATCCTAACACGCTTTGATAAGTCTTTTCAACGCACAGTCGGAGCAGCAATCGCCGTCTTATCCGTGAATGCGTTCGAGCATGTGGCAGACAAATAAGAGCATTTTGAGCTGCATCCGCTGCTGCCAAAATTTTCCCAAATAGGACAAAATCCTAGCACGCCTTGATACGTCTTTTCAACGCACAGTCGGAGCAGCAATTGCCGTCTTATCCGTGAATGCGTTTGAGCTTGTAGCAGACAAATTGGGAGCATTCTGAGCTGCATCCGCTGCTGCCAAAATTTTTCCAAATAGGACAAATCCTAACACGCCTTAATACGTCTTTTGAACGCACCCTCGGGGCTGCAATCGCCGCATTATCCTTGAATGCATTTATGCCCTTGGCAACAAAATAAGAGTAATTGGATCTTCTCCTGGTGCCAAAATTTTTACAAATAGTATAAAATCATGACACGCTGAGATACAATTTCTAACGCTTGCTTAGAGCTGCAATCGATGCCTTTGACGAGAATGCATTTGAGCATAAGACAGATAAAATTGGATCATCATGAGCATAGTTTGCTGCAAATTAAGCAGAAATCGAACAAAATTATACAAAGATGTGATGCGTGTTCTTAAGCGCTCTAAGGGCTTCAAGAGCCATTTTGCCGGTAGTGCATTTGAGCAGATGGCAGATAAAATTAAATCATCTTGAGCCTAATTTACTGCAAAATAAACATAAATCTAATAAAATTATAAAAAGACTAGATGCATCATTTTGCGCATCAATCGATACGCAAGCGCCTTCTTGGAATTGAATGCAAACGACAAGGCGTTGACAAAATAAAAGTATTAAAATTTGCATCCGCTGCTGCCAAAATTTTCCCCAATAGGACAAAATCCTAACACGCCGTGATACGATTTTGAACGCACTCTCGGGGCTGCAATCGCCGCATTATCCTTGAATGCATTTATGCTTATGGCAACAAAATAAGAGTAATTGGATCTTCTCCTGGTGCCAAAATTTTTACAAATAGTATAAAATCATGACACGCTGAGATACAATTTCTAACGCTTGCTTAGAGCTGCAATCGATGCCTTTGACGAGAACGCATTTGAGCATAAGACAGATAAAATTGGATCATCATGAGCATAGTTTGCTGCAAATTAAGCAGAAATCGAACAAAATTATACAAAGATGTGATGCGTGTTCTTAAGCGCTCTAAGGGCTTCAAGAGCCATTTTGCCGGTAGTGCATTTGAGCAGATGGCAGATAAAATTAAATCATCTTGAGCCTAATTTACTGCAAAATAAACATAAATCTAATAAAATTATAAAAAGACTAGATGCATCATTTTGCGCATCAATCGATACGCAAGCGCCATCTTGGAATTGAATGCAAACGACAAGGCGTTGACAAAATAAAAGTATTAAAAGTTGCATCCGCTGCTGCCAAAATTTTCCCCAATAGGACAAAATCCTAACACGCCGTGATACGTCTTTACAACGCATCGTCGGAGCTGCAATCGCCGTCTTATCCGTGAATGCGTTTGAGCATGTGGCAGACAAAATGGGAGCATTCTGAGCTGCATCCGCTGCTGCCAAAATTTTCCCAAATAGGACAAATCCTAACACGCCGTGATACGATATTGAACGCACTCTCGGGGCTGCAATCGCCGCATTATCCTTGAATGCATTTATGCTTATGGCAACAAAATAAGAGTAATTGGATCTTCTCCTGGTGCCAAAATTTTTACAAATAGTATAAAATCATGACACGCTGAGATACAATTTCTAACGCTTGCTTAGAGCTGCAATCGATGCCTTTGACGAGAATGCATTTGAGCATAAGACAGATAAAATTAGATCATCATGAGCATAGTTTGCTGCAAATTAAGCAGAAATCGAACAAAATTATACAAAGATGTGATGCGTGTTCTTACGCGCTCTAAGGGCTTCAAGAGCCATTTTGCCGGTAGTGCATTTGAGCAGATGGCAGATAAAATTAAATCATCTTGAGCCTAATTTACTGCAAAATAAACACAAATCTAATAAAATTATAAAAAGACTAGATGCATCATTTTGCGCATCAATCGATACGCAAGCGCCATCTTGGAATTGAATGCAAACGACAAGGTGTTGACAAAATAAAAGTATTAAAAGTTGCATCCGCTGCTGCCAAAATTTTCCCCAATAGGACAAATCATAACACGCCGTGATACGATTTTGAACGCACTCTCGGGGCTGCAATCGCCGCATTATCCTTGAATGCATTTATGCTTATGGCAACAAAATAAGAGTAATTGGATCTTCTCCTGGTGCCAAAATTTTTACAAATAGTATAAAATCATGACACGCTGAGATACAATTTCTAACGCTTGCTTAGAGCTGCAATCGATGCCTTTGACGAGAATGCATTTGAGCATAAGACAGATAAAATTAGATCATCATGAGCATAGTTTGCTGCAAATTAAGCAGAAATCGAACAAAATTATACAAAGATGTGATGCGTGTTCTTACGCGCTCTAAGGGCTTCAAGAGCCATTTTGCCGGTAGTGCATTTGCGCAGGTGGCAGATAAAATTAAGTCATCTTGAGCCTAATTTACTGCAAAATAAACAGAAATCTAATAAAATTATAAAAAGACTAGATGCATCATTTTGCGCATCAATCGATACGCAAGCGCCATCTTGGAATTGAATGCAAACGACAAGGTGTTGACAAAATAAAAGTATTAAAAGTTGCATCCGCTGCTGCCAAAATTTTCCCAAATAGGACAAAATCCTAACACGCAGTGATACGTCTTTTCAAGGCATCGTCGGAGGTGCAATCGCCGTCTCATGCGTGAATGCGTTTGAGCATGTTGCAGACAAAATGGGACCATTCTGAGCTGCATCAGCTGCTGCCAAAATTTTGCCAAATAGGACAAAATCCTAACACGCCGTGATACGATATTGAACGCACTCTCGGGGCTGCAATCGCCGCATTATCCTTGAATGCATTAATGCTTATGGCAACAAAATAAGAGTATTTTGAACTTCTCCTGGTGCCAAAATTTTTACAAATAGTATAAAATCATGACACGCTGAGATACAATTTCTAACGCTTGCTTAGAGCTGCAATCGATGCCTTTGACGAGAATGCATTTGAGCATAAGACAGATAAAATTGGATCATCATGAGCATAGTTTGCTGCAAATTAAGCAGAAATCGAACAAAATTATACAAAGATGTGATGCGTGTTCTTAAGCGCTCTAAGGGCTTCAAGAGCCATTTTGCCGGTAGTGCATTTGAGCAGATGGCAGATAAAATTAAATCATCTTGAGCCTAATTTACTGCAAAATAAACACAAATCTAATAAAATTATAAAAAGACTAGATGCATCATTTTGCGCATCAATCGATACGCAAGCGCCATCTTGGAATTGAATGCAAACGACAAGGTGTTGACAAAATAAAAGTATTAAAAGTTGCATCCGCTGCTGCCAAAATTTTCCCCAATAGGACAAATCATAACACGCCGTGATACGATTTTGAACGCACTCTCGGGGCTGCAATCGCCGCATTATCCTTGAATGCATTTATGCTTATGGCAACAAAATAAGAGTAATTGGATCTTCTCCTGGTGCCAAAATTTTTACAAATAGTATAAAATCATGACACGCTGAGATACAATTTCTAACGCTTGCTTAGAGCTGCAATCGATGCCTTTGACGAGAATGCATTTGAGCATAAGACAGATAAAATTAGATCATCATGAGCATAGTTTGCTGCAAATTAAGCAGAAATCGAACAAAATTATACAAAGATGTGATGCGTGTTCTTACGCGCTCTAAGGGCTTCAAGAGCCATTTTGCCGGTAGTGCATTTGCGCAGGTGGCAGATAAAATTAAGTCATCTTGAGCCTAATTTACTGCAAAATAAACAGAAATCTAATAAAATTATAAAAAGACTAGATGCATCATTTTGCGCATCAATCGATACGCAAGCGCCATCTTGGAATTGAATGCAAACGACAAGGTGTTGACAAAATAAAAGTATTAAAAGTTGCATCCGCTGCTGCCAAAATTTTCCCAAATAGGACAAAATCCTAACACGCAGTGATACGTCTTTTCAAGGCATCGTCGGAGGTGCAATCGCCGTCTCATGCGTGAATGCGTTTGAGCATGTTGCAGACAAAATGGGACCATTCTGAGCTGCATCAGCTGCTGCCAAAATTTTGCCAAATAGGACAAAATCCTAACACGCCGTGATACGATATTGAACGCACTCTCGGGGCTGCAATCGCCGCATTATCCTTGAATGCATTAATGCTTATGGCAACAAAATAAGAGTATTTTGAACTTCTCCTGGTGCCAAAATTTTTACAAATAGTATAAAATCATGACACGCTGAGATACAATTTCTAACGCTTGCTTAGAGCTGCAATCGATGCCTTTGACGAGAATGCATTTGAGCATAAGACAGATAAAATTGGATCATCATGAGCATAGTTTGCTGCAAATTAAGCAGAAATCGAACAAAATTATACAAAGATGTGATGCGTGTTCTTAAGCGCTCTAAGGGCTTCAAGAGCCATTTTGCCGGTAGTGCATTTGAGCAGATGGCAGATAAAATTAAATCATCTTGAGCCTAATTTACTGCAAAATAAACATAAATCTAATAAAATTATAAAAAGACTAGATGCATCATTTTGCGCATCAATCGATACGCAAGCGCCTTCTTGGAATTGAATGCAAACGACAAGGCGTTGACAAAATAAAAGTATTAAAATTTGCATCCGCTGCTGCCAAAATTTTCCCCAATAGGACAAAATCCTAACACGCCGTGATACGATTTTGAACGCACTCTCGGGGCTGCAATCGCCGCATTATCCTTGAATGCATTTATGCTTATGGCAACAAAATAAGAGTAATTGGATCTTCTCCTGGTGCCAAAATTTTTACAAATAGTATAAAATCATGACACGCTGAGATACAATTTCTAACGCTTGCTTAGAGCTGCAATCGATGCCTTTGACGAGAACGCATTTGAGCATAAGACAGATAAAATTAGATCATCATGAGCATAGTTTGCTGCAAATTAAGCAGAAATCGAACAAAATTATACAAAGATGTGATGCGTGTTCTTAAGCGCTCTAAGGGCTTCAAGAGCCATTTTGCCGGTAGTGCATTTGAGCAGATGGCAGATAAAATTAAATCATCTTGAGCCTAATTTACTGCAAAATAAACATAAATCTAATAAAATTATAAAAAGACTAGATGCATCATTTTGCGCATCAATCGATACGCAAGCGCCATCTTGGAATTGAATGCAAACGACAAGGTGTTGACAAAATAAAAGTATTAAAAGTTGCATCCGCTGCTGCCAAAATTTTCCCCAATAGGACAAATCATAACACGCCGTGATACGATTTTGAACGCACTCTCGGGGCTGCAATCGCCGCATTATCCTTGAATGCATTTATGCCCTTGGCAACAAAATAAGAGTAATTGGATCTTCTCCTGGTGCCAAAATTTTTACAAATAGTATAAAATCATGACACGCTGAGATACAATTTCTAACGCTTGCTTAGAGCTGCAATCGATGCCTTTGACGAGAATGCATTTGAGCATAAGACAGATAAAATTGGATCATCATGAGCATAGTTTGCTGCAAATTAAGCAGAAATCGAACAAAATTATACAAAGATGTGATGCGTGTTCTTAAGCGCTCTAAGGGCTTCAAGAGCCATTTTGCCGGTAGTGCATTTGAGCAGATGGCAGATAAAATTAAATCATCTTTAGCCTAATTTACTGCAAAATAAACATAAATCTAATAAAATTATAAAAAGACTAGATGCATCATTTTGCGCAACAATCGATACGCAAGCGCCATCTTGGAATTGAATGCAAACGACAAGGTGTTGACAAAATAAAAGTATTAAAAGTTGCATCCGCTGCTGCCAAAATTTTCCCCAATAGGACAAAATCCTAACACGCCGTGATACGTCTTTACAACGCATCGTCGGAGCTGCAATCGCCGTCTTATCCGTGAATGCGTTTGAGCATGTGGCAGACAAAATGGGAGCATTCTGAGCTGCATCCGCTGCTGCCAAAATTTTCCCCAATAGGACAAATCATAACACGCCGTGATACGATTTTGAACGCACTCTCGGGGCTGCAATCGCCGCATTATCCTTGAATGCATTTATGCCCTTGGCAACAAAATAAGAGTAATTGGATCTTCTCCTGGTGCCAAAATTTTTACAAATAGTATAAAATCATGACACGCTGAGATACAATTTCTAACGCTTGCTTAGAGCTGCAATCGATGCCTTTGACGAGAATGCATTTGAGCATAAGACAGATAAAATTGGATCATCATGAGCATAGTTTGCTGCAAATTAAGCAGAAATCGAACAAAATTATACAAAGATGTGATGCGTGTTCTTAAGCGCTCTAAGGGCTTCAAGAGCCATTTTGCCGGTAGTGCATTTGAGCAGATGGCAGATAAAATTAAATCATCTTTAGCCTAATTTACTGCAAAATAAACATAAATCTAATAAAATTATAAAAAGACTAGATGCATCATTTTGCGCAACAATCGATACGCAAGCGCCATCTTGGAATTGAATGCAAACGACAAGGTGTTGACAAAATAAAAGTATTAAAAGTTGCATCCGCTGCTGCCAAAATTTTCCCCAATAGGACAAATCATAACACGCCGTGATACGATTTTGAACGCACTCTCGGGGCTGCAATCGCCGCATTATCCTTGAATGCATTTATGCCCTTGGCAACAAAATAAGAGTAATTGGATCTTCTCCTGGTGCCAAAATTTTTACAAATAGTATAAAATCATGACACGCTGAGATACAATTTCTAACGCTTGCTTAGAGCTGCAATCGATGCCTTTGACGAGAATGCATTTGAGCATAAGACAGATAAAATTGGATCATCATGAGCATAGTTTGCTGCAAATTAAGCAGAAATCGAACAAAATTATACAAAGATGTGATGCGTGTTCTTAAGCGCTCTAAGGGCTTCAAGAGCCATTTTGCCGGTAGTGCATTTGAGCAGATGGCAGACAAAATTAAATCATCTTGAGCATAATTTACTGCAAAATAAGCAGAAATCTAATAAAATTATAAAAAGACTAGATGCATCATTTTGCGCAACAATCGATACGCAAGCGCCATCTTGGAATTGAATGCAAACGACAAGGTGTTGACAAAATAAAAGTATTAAAAGTTGCATCCGCTGCTGCCAAAATTTTCCCCAATAGGACAAATCATAACACGCCGTGATACGATTTTGAACGCACTCTCGGGGCTGCAATCGCCGCATTATCCTTGAATGCATTTATGCCCTTGGCAACAAAATAAGAGTAATTGGATCTTCTCCTGGTGCCAAAATTTTTACAAATAGTATAAAATCATGACACGCTGAGATACAATTTCTAACGCTTGCTTAGAGCTGCAATCGATGCCTTTGACGAGAATGCATTTGAGCATAAGACAGATAAAATTGGATCATCATGAGCATAGTTTGCTGCAAATTAAGCAGAAATCGAACAAAATTATACAAAGATGTGATGCGTGTTCTTAAGCGCTCTAAGGGCTTCAAGAGCCATTTTGCCGGTAGTGCATTTGAGCAGATGGCAGATAAAATTAAATCATCTTGAGCCTAATTTACTGCAAAATAAACATAAATCTAATAAAATTATAAAAAGACTAGATGCATCATTTTGCGCATCAATCGATACGCAAGCGCCATCTTGGAATTGAATGCAAACGACAAGGCGTTGACAAAATAAAAGTATTAAAAGTTGCATCCGCTGCTGCCAAAATTTTCCCCAATAGGACGAAATCCTAACACGCCGTGATACGTCTTTACAACGCATCGTCGGAGCTGCAATCGCCGTCTTATCCGTGAATGCGTTTGAGCATGTGGCAGACAAAATGGGAGCATTCTGAGCTGCATCCGCTGCTGCCAAAATTTTCCCCAATAGGACAAATCATAACACGCCGTGATACGATTTTGAACGCACTCTCGGGGCTGCAATCGCCGCATTATCCTTGAATGCATTTATGCCCTTGGCAACAAAATAAGAGTAATTGGATCTTCTCCTGGTGCCAAAATTTTTACAAATAGTATAAAATCATGACACGCTGAGATACAATTTCTAACGCTTGCTTAGAGCTGCAATCGATGCCTTTGACGAGAATGCATTTGAGCATAAGACAGATAAAATTGGATCATCATGAGCATAGTTTGCTGCAAATTAAGCAGAAATCGAACAAAATTATACAAAGATGTGATGCGTGTTCTTAAGCGCTCTAAGGGCTTCAAGAGCCATTTTGCCGGTAGTGCATTTGAGCAGATGGCAGATAAAATTAAATCATCTTTAGCCTAATTTACTGCAAAATAAACATAAATCTAATAAAATTATAAAAAGACTAGATGCATCATTTTGCGCAACAATCGATACGCAAGCGCCATCTTGGAATTGAATGCAAACGACAAGGTGTTGACAAAATAAAAGTATTAAAAGTTGCATCCGCTGCTGCCAAAATTTTCCCCAATAGGACAAAATCCTAACACGCCGTGATACGTCTTTACAACGCATCGTCGGAGCTGCAATCGCCGTCTTATCCGTGAATGCGTTTGAGCATGTGGCAGACAAAATGGGAGCATTCTGAGCTGCATCCGCTGCTGCCAAAATTTTCCCAAATAGGACAAATCCTAACACGCCGTGATACGATATTGAACGCACTCTCGGGGCTGCAATCGCCGCATTATCCTTGAACGCATTTATGCTTATGGCAACAAAATAAGAGTAATTGGATCTTCTCCTAGTGCCAAAATTTTTACAAATAGTATAAAATCATGACACGCTGAGATACAATTTCTAACGCTTGCTTAGAGCTGCAATCGATGCCTTTGACGAGAATGCATTTGAGCATAAGACAGATAAAATTAGATCATCATGAGCATAGTTTGCTGCAAATTAAGCAGAAATCGAACAAAATTATACAAAGATGTGATGCGTGTTCTTAAGCGCTCTAAGGGCTTCAAGAGCCATTTTGCCGGTAGTGCATTTGAGCAGATGGCAGATAAAATTAAATCATCTTGAGCCTAATTTACTGCAAAATAAACATAAATCTAATAAAATTATAAAAAGACTAGATGCATCATTTTGCGCATAAATCGATACGCAAGCGCCATCTTGGAATTGAATGCAAACGACAAGGTGTTGACAAAATAAAAGTATTAAAAGTTGCATCCGCTGCTGCCAAAATTTTCCCCAATAGGACAAAATCCTAACACGCCGTGATACGTCTTTACAACGCATCGTCGGAGCTGCAATCGCCGTCTTATCCGTGAATGCGTTTGAGCATGTGGCAGACAAAATGGGAGCATTCTGAGCTGCATCCGCTGCTGCCAAAATTTTCCCAAATAGGACAAATCCTAACACGCCGTGATACGATATTGAACGCACTCTCGGGGCTGCAATCGCCGCATTATCCTTGAATGCATTTATGCCCTTGGCAACAAAATAAGAGTAATTGGATCTTCTCCTGGTGCCAAAATTTTTACAAATAGTATAAAATCATGACACGCTGAGATACAATTTCTAACGCTTGCTTAGAGCTGCAATCGATGCCTTTGACGAGAATGCATTTGAGCATAAGACAGATAAAATTAGATCATCATGAGCATAGTTTGCTGCAAATTAAGCAGAAATCGAACAAAATTATACAAAGATGTGATGCGTGTTCTTACGCGCTCTAAGGGCTTCAAGAGCCATTTTGCCGGTAGTGCATTTGAGCAGATGGCAGATAAAATTAAATCATCTTGAGCCTAATTTACTGCAAAATAAACACAAATCTAATAAAATTATAAAAAGACTAGATGCATCATTTTGCGCAACAATCGATACGCAAGCGCCATCTTGGAATTGAATGCAAACGACAAGGTGTTGACAAAATAAAAGTATTAAAAGTTGCATCCGCTGCTGCCAAAATTTTCCCAAATAGGACAAATCATAACACGCCGTGATACGATTTTGAACGCACTCTCGGGGCTGCAATCGCCGCATTATCCTTGAATGCATTTATGCCCTTGGCAACAAAATAAGAGTAATTGGATCTTCTCCTGGTGCCAAAATTTTTACAAATAGTATAAAATCATGACACGCTGAGATACAATTTCTAACGCTTGCTTAGAGCTGCAATCGATGCCTTTGACGAGAATGCATTTGAGCATAAGACAGATAAAATACGATCATCATGAGCATAGTTTGCTGCAAATTAAGCAGAAATCGAACAAAATTATACAAAGATGTGATGCGTGTTCTTACGCGCTCTAAGGGCTTCAAGAGCCATTTTGCCGGTAGTGCATTTGAGCAGATGGCAGATAAAATTAAATCATCTTGAGCCTAATTTACTGCAAAATAAACACAAATCTAATAAAATTATAAAAAGACTAGATGCATCATTTTGCGCAACAATCGATACGCAAGCGCCATCTTGGAATTGAATGCAAACGACAAGGTGTTGACAAAATAAAAGTATTAAAAGTTGCATCCGCTGCTGCCAAAATTTTCCCAAATAGGACAAATCATAACACGCCGTGATACGATTTTGAACGCACTCTCGGGGCTGCAATCGCCGCATTATCCTTGAATGCATTTATGCCCTTGGCAACAAAATAAGAGTAATTGGATCTTCTCCTGGTGCCAAAATTTTTACAAATAGTATAAAATCATGACACGCTGAGATACAATTTCTAACGCTTGCTTAGAGCTGCAATCGATGCCTTTGACGAGAATGCATTTGAGCATAAGACAGATAAAATTAGATCATCATGAGCATAGTTTGCTGCAAATTAAGCAGAAATCGAACAAAATTATACAAAGACGTGATGCGTGTTCTTAAGCGCTCTAAGGGCTTCAAGAGCCATTTTGCCGGTAGTGCATTTGAGCAGATGGCAGATAAAATTAAATCATCTTGAGCCTAATTTACTGCAAAATAAACATAAATCTAATAAAATTATAAAAAGACTAGATGCATCATTTCGCGCATCAATCGATACGCAAGCGCCATCATGGAATTGAATGCAAACGACAAGGCGTTGACAAAATAAAAGTATTAAAAGTTGCATCCGCTGCTGCCAAAATTTTCCCCAATAGGACAAAATCCTAACACGCCGTGATACGTCTTTACAACGCATCGTCGGAGCTGCAATCGCCGTCTTATCCGTGAATGCGTTTGAGCATGTGGCATACAAAATGGGAGCATTCTGAGCTGCATCCGCTGCTGCCAAAATTTTCCCAAATAGGACAAATCCTAACACGCCGTGATACGATATTGAACGCACTCTCGGGGCTGCAATCGCCGCATTATCCTTGAATGCATTAATGCTTATGGCAACAAAATAAGAGTAATTGGATCTTCTCCTAGTGCCAAAATTTTTACAAATAGTATAAAATCATGACACGCTGAGATACAATTTCTAACGCTTGCTTAGAGCTGCAATCGATGCCTTTGACGAGAATGCATTTGAGCATAAGACAGATAAAATACGATCATCATGAGCATAGTTTGCTGCAAATTAAGCAGAAATCGAACAAAATTATACAAAGATGTGATGCGTGTTCTTACGCGCTCTAAGGGCTTCAAGAGCCATTTTGCCGGTAGTGCATTTGAGCAGATGGCAGATAAAATTAAATCATCTTGAGCCTAATTTACTGCAAAATAAACATAAATCTAATAAAATTATAAAAAGACTAGATGCATCATTTTGCGCAACAATCGATACGCAAGCGCCATCTTGGAATTGAATGCAAACGACAAGGTGTTGACAAAATAAAAGTATTAAAAGTTGCATCCGCTGCTGCCAAAATTTTCCCAAATAGGACAAATCATAACACGCCGTGATACGATTTTGAACGCACTCTCGGGGCTGCAATCGCCGCATTATCCTTGAATGCATTTATGCCCTTGGCAACAAAATAAGAGTAATTGGATCTTCTCCTGGTGCCAAAATTTTTACAAATAGTATAAAATCATGACACGCTGAGATACAATTTCTAACGCTTGCTTAGAGCTGCAATCGATGCCTTTGACGAGAATGCATTTGAGCATAAGACAGATAAAATTAGATCATCATGAGCATAGTTTGCTGCAAATTAAGCAGAAATCGAACAAAATTATACAAAGATGTGATGCGTGTTCTTAAGCGCTCTAAGGGCTTCAAGAGCCATTTTGCCGGTAGTGCATTTGAGCAGATGGCAGATAAAATTAAATCATCTTGAGCCTAATTTACTGCAAAATAAACATAAATCTAATAAAATTATAAAAAGACTAGATGCATCATTTTGCGCATCAATCGATACGCAAGCGCCATCTTGGAATTGAATGCAAACGACAAGGTGTTGAAAAAATAAAAGTATTAAAAGTTGCATCCGCTGCTGCCAAAATTTTACCCAATAGGACAAATCATAACACGCCGTGATACGATTTTGAACGCACTCTCGGGGCTGCAATCGCCGCATTATCCTTGAATGCATTTATGCCCTTGGCAACAAAATAAGAGTAATTGGATCTTCTCCTGGTGCCAAAATTTTTACAAATAGTATAAAATCATGACACGCTGAGATACAATTTCTAACGCTTGCTTAGAGCTGCAATCGATGCCTTTGACGAGAATGCATTTGAGCATAAGACAGATAAAATTAGATCATCATGAGCATAGTTTGCTGCAAATTAAGCAGAAATCGAACAAAATTATACAAAGATGTGATGCGTGGTCTTAAGCGCTCTAAGGGCTTCAAGAGCCATTTTGCCGGTAGTGCATTTGAGCAGATGGCAGATAAAATTAAATCATCTTGAGCCTAATTTACTGCAAAATAAACATAAATCTAATAAAATTATAAAAAGACTAGATGCACCATTTTGCGCATCAATCGATACGCAAGCGCCATCATGGAATTGAATGCAAACGACAAGGCGTTGACAAAATAAAAGTATTAAAAGTTGCATCCGCTGCTGCCAAAATTTTCCCCAATAGGACAAAATCCTAACACGCCGTGATACGTCTTTACAACGCATCGTCGGAGCTGCAATCGCCGTCTTATCCGTGAATGCGTTTGAGCATGTGGCAGACAAAATGGGAGCATTCTGAGCTGCATCCGCTGCTGCCAAAATTTTCCCAAATAGGACAAATCCTAACACGCCGTGATACGATATTGAACGCACTCTCGGGGCTGCAATCGCCGCATTATCCTTGAAAGCATTAATGCTTATGGCAACAAAATAAGAGTAATTGGATCTTCTCCTAGTGCCAAAATTTTTACAAATAGTATAAAATCATGACACGCTGAGATACAATTTCTAACGCTTGCTTAGAGCTGCAATCGATGCCTTTGACGAGAATGCATTTGAGCATAAGACAGATAAAATTAGATCATCATGAGCATAGTTTGCTGCAAATTAAGCAGAAATCGAACAAAATTATACAAAGATGTGATGCGTGTTCTTACGCGCTCTAAGGGCTTCAAGAGCCATTTTGCCGGTAGTGCATTTGCGCAGGTGGCAGATAAAATTAAATCATCTTGAGCCTAATTTACTGCAAAATAAACAGAAATCTAATAAAATTATAAAAAGACTAGATGCATCATTTTGCGCATCAATCGATACGCAAGCGCCATCTTGGAATTGAATGCAAACGACAAGGTGTTGACAAAATAAAAGTATTAAAAGTTGCATCCGCTGCTGCCAAAATTTTCCCAAATAGGACAAAATCCTAACACGCCGTGATACGTCTTTTCAAGGCATCGTCGGAGGTGCAATCGCCGTCTCATGCGTGAATGCGTTTGAGCATGTGGCAGACAAAATGGGACCATTCTGAGCTGCATCAGCTGCTGCCAAAATTTTGCCAAATAGGACAAAATCCTAACACGCCGTGATACGATATTGAACGCACTCTCGGGGCTGCAATCGCCGCATTATTTTTGAAAGCATTTATGCCCTTGGCAACAAAATAAGAGTAATTGGATCTTCTCCTAGTGCCAAAATTTTTACAAATAGTATAAAATCATGACACGCTGAGATACAATTTCTAACGCTTGCTTAGAGCTGCAATCGATGCCTTTGACGAGAATGCATTTGAGCATAAGACAGATAAAATTAGATCATCATGAGCATAGTTTGCTGCAAATTAAGCAGAAATCGAACAAAATTATACAAAGATGTGATGCGTGTTCTTACGCGCTCTAAGGGCTTCAAGAGCCATTTTGCCGGTAGTGCATTTGAGCAGATGGCAGATAAAATTAAATCATCTTGAGCCTAATTTACTGCAAAATAAACACAAATCTAATAAAATTATAAAAAGACTAGATGCCTCATTTTGCGCAACAATCGATACGCAAGCGCCATCTTGGAATTGAATGCAAACGACAAGGTGTTGACAAAATAAAAGTATTAAAAGTTGCATCCGCTGCTGCCAAAATTTTCCCAAATAGGACAAATCATAACACGCCGTGATACGATTTTGAACGCACTCTCGGGGCTGCAATCGCCGCATTATCCTTGAATGCATTTATGCTTATGGCAACAAAATAAGAGTAATTGGATCTTCTCCTGGTGCCAAAATTTTTACAAATAGTATAAAATCATGACACGCTGAGATACAATTTCTAACGCTTGCTTAGAGCTGCAATCGATGCCTTTGACGAGAATGCATTTGAGCATAAGACAGATAAAATTGGATCATCATGAGCATAGTTTGCTGCAAATTAAGCAGAAATCGAACAAAATTATACAAAGATGTGATGCGTGTTCTTAAGCGCTCTAAGGGCTTCAAGAGCCATTTTGCCGGTAGTGCATTTGAGCAGATGGCAGATAAAATTAAATCATCTTGAGCCTAATTTACTGCAAAATAAACATAAATCTAATAAAATTATAAAAAGACTAGATGCATCATTTTGCGCATCAATCGATACGCAAGCGCCATCTTGGAATTGAATGCAAACGACAAGGTGTTGACAAAATAAAAGTATTAAAAGTTGCATCCGCTGCTGCCAAAATTTTCCCCAATAGGACAAAATCCTAACACGCCGTGATACGTCTTTACAACGCATCGTCGGAGCTGCAATCGCCGTCTTATCCGTGAATGCGTTTGAGCATGTGGCAGACAAAATGGGAGCATTCTGAGCTGCATCCGCTGCTGCCAAAATTTTCCCAAATAGGACAAATCCTAACACGCCGTGATACGATATTGAACGCACTCTCGGGGCTGCAATCGCCGCATTATCCTTGAATGCATTAATGCTTATGGCAACAAAATAAGAGTAATTGGATCTTCTCCTAGTGCCAAAATTTTTACAAATAGTATAAAATCATGACACGCTGAGATACAATTTCTAACGCTTGCTTAGAGCTGCAATCGATGCCTTTGACGAGAATGCATTTGAGCATAAGACAGATAAAATTAGATCATCATGAGCATAGTTTGCTGCAAATTAAGCAGAAATCGAACAAAATTATACAAAGATGTGATGCGTGTTCTTACGCGCTCTAAGGGCTTCAAGAGCCATTTTGCCGGTAGTGCATTTGAGCAAGTGGCAGATAAAATTAAGTCATCTTGAGCCTAATTTACTGCAAAATAAACAGAAATCTAATAAAATTATAAAAAGACTAGATGCATCATTTTGCGCATCAATCGATACGCAAGCGCCATCTTGGAATTGAATGCAAACGACAAGGTGTTGACAAAATAAAAGTATTAAAAGTTGCATCCGCTGCTGCCAAAATTTTCCCCAATAGGACAAAATCCTAACACGCCGTGATACGTCTTTACAACGCATCGTCGGAGCTGCAATCGCCGTCTTATCCGTGAATGCGTTTGAGCATGTGGCAGACAAAATGGGAGCATTCTGAGCTGCATCCGCTGCTGCCAAAATTTTCCCAAATAGGACAAATCCTAACACGCCGTGATACGATATTGAACGCACTCTCGGGGCTGCAATCGCCGCATTATCCTTGAATGCATTAATGCTTATGGCAACAAAATAAGAGTAATTGGATCTTCTCCTAGTGCCAAAATTTTTACAAATAGTATAAAATCATGACACGCTGAGATACAATTTCTAACGCTTGCTTAGAGCTGCAATCGATGCCTTTGACGAGAATGCATTTGAGCATAAGACAGATAAAATAAGATCATCATGAGCATAGTTTGCTGCAAATTAAGCAGAAATCGAACAAAATTATACAAAGATGTGATGCGTGTTCTTACGCGCTCTAAGGGCTTCAAGAGCCATTTTGCCGGTAGTGCATTTGAGCAGATGGCAGATAAAATTAAATCATCTTGAGCCTAATTTACTGCAAAATAAACACAAATCTAATTAAATTATAAAAACACTAGATGCATCATTTTGCGCAACAATCGATACGCAAGCGCCATCTTGGAATTGAATGCAAACGACAAGGTGTTGACAAAATAAAAGTATTAAAAGTTGCATCCGCTGCTGCCAAAATTTTCCCAAATAGGTCAAATCATAACACGCCGTGATACGATTTTGAACGCACTCTCGGGGCTGCAATCGCCGCATTATCCTTGAATGCATTTATGCTTATGGCAACAAAATAAGAGTAATTGGATCTTCTCCTGGTGCCAAAATTTTTACAAATAGTATAAAATCATGACACGCTGAGATACAATTTCTAACGCTTGCTTAGAGCTGCAATCGATGCCTTTGACGAGAATGCATTTGAGCATAAGACAGATAAAATTAGATCATCATGAGCATAGTTTGCTGCAAATTGCGCAGAAATCGAACAAAATTATACAAAGATGTGATGCGTGTTCCTACGCGCTCTAAGGGCTTCAAGAGCCATTTTGCCGGTAGTGCATTTGCGCAGGTGGCAGATAAAATTAAATCATCTTGAGCCTAATTTACTGAAAAATAAACACAAATCCAATAAAATTATAAAAAGACTAGATGCATCATTTTGCGCATCAATCGATACGCAAGCGCCATCTTGGCATTGAATGCAAACGACAAGGTGTTGACAAAATAAAAGTATTAAAAGTTGCATCCGCTGCTGCCAAAATTTTCCCCAATAGGACAAAATCCTAACACGCCGTGATACGTCTTTTCAACGCATCGTCGGAGGTGCAATCGCCGTCTCATGCGTGAATGCGTTTGAGCATGTGGCATACAAAATGGGAGCATTCTGAGCTGCATCCGCTGCTGCCCAAATTTTCCCAAATAGGACAAATCCTAACACGCCGTGATACGATTTTGAACGCACCCTCGGAGCTGCAATCGCCGCGTTATCCTCGAATGCATTTATGCTTATGGCAACAAAATATGAGTAATTGGATCTTCTCCTGGTGCCAAAATTTTTACAAATAGTATAAAATCATAACACGCTGAGATACAATTTCTAACGCTTGCTTAGAGCTGCAATCGATGCCTTTGACGAGAATGCATTTGAGCATAAGACAGATAAGATTAGATCATCATGAGCATAGTTTGCTGCAAATTAAGCAGAAATCGAACAAAATTATACAAAGATGTGATGCGTGTTCCTACGAGGTCTAAGGGCTTCAAGAGCCATTTTGCCGGTAGTGCATTTGCGCAGGTGGCAGATAAAATTAAATCATCTTGAGCCTAATTTACTGCAAAATAAACACAAATCTAATAAAATTATAAAAAGACTAGATGCATCATTTTGCGCATCAATCGATACGCAAGCGCCATCTTGGAATTGAATGCAAACGACAAGGTGTTGACAAAATAAAAGTATTAAAATTTGCATCCGCTGCTGCCAAAATTTTCCCCAATAGGACAAAATCCTAACACGCCGTGATACGTCTTTACAACGCATCGTCGGAGCTGCAATCGCCGTCTTATCCGTGAATGCGTTTGAGCATGTGGCAGACAAAATGGGAGCATTCTGAGCTGCATCCGCTGCTGCCCAAATTTTCCCAAATAGGACAAATCCTAACACGCCCTGATACGATTTTGAACGCACCCTCGGGGCTGCAATCGCCGCATTATCCTTGAATGCATTTATGCTTATGGCAACAAAATAAGAGTAATTGGATCTTCTCCTGGTGCCAAAATTTTTACAAATAGTATAAAATCATAACACGCTGAGATACAATTTCTAACGCTTGCTTAGAGCTGCAATCGATGCCTTTGACGAGAATGCATTTGAGCATAAGACAGATAAAATTAGATCATCATGAGCCTAGTTTGCTGCAAATTAAGCAGAAATCGAACAAAATTATACAAAGATGTGATGCGTGTTCCTACGATCTATAAGGGCTTCATTAGCCATTTTGCCGGTAGTGCATTTGCGCAGGTGGCATATAAAATTAAATCATCTTGAGCCTAATTTACTGCAAAATAAACAGAAATCTAATAAAATTATAAAAAGACTAGATGCATCATTTTGCGCATCAATCGATACGCAAGCGCCATCTTGGCATTGAATGCAAACGACAAGGTGTTGACAAAATAAAAGTATTAAAATTTGCATCCGCTGCTGCCAAAATTTTCCCAAATAGGACATATCCTAACACGCCGTGATACGTCTTTTCAACGCATCGTCGGAGCTGCAATCGCCATCTTATCCGTGAATGCGTTTGAGCATGTGGCAGACAAAATAGGAGCATTCTGAGCTGCATCCGCTGCTGCCCAAATTTTCCCAAATAGGACAAATCCTAACACGCCGTGATACGATTTTGAACGCACCCTCGGAGCTGCAATCGCCGCATTATCCTCGAATGCATTTATGCCCTTGGCAACAAAATAATAGTAATTGGATCTTCTCCTGGTGCCAAAATTTTTACAAATATTATTAAATCATAACACGCTGAGATACAATTTCTAACGCTTGCTTAGAGCTGCAATCGATGCCTTTGACGAGAATGCATTTGAGCATAAGACAGATAAAATTAGATCATCATGAGCATAGTTTGCTGCAAATTAAGCAGAAATCGAACAAAATTTAACCAAAATGGGATGCGTGTTCTTACGCGTTCTAAGGTTTTCAAAGGCCATTTTGCCGGTAGTGCATTTGAGCAGGTGGCAGATAAAATTAAATCATCATGAGCCTAATTTACTGCAAAATAGCAGAAGTCTAATAAAATTATAAAAAGACTAGTTGCATCATTTTGCGCATCAATCGATATGCAAGCGCCATCTTGGCATTAAATGCAAACGACAAGGTGTTGACAAAATAAAAGTATTAAAAGTTGCATCCGCTGCTGCCAAAATTTTCCCCAATAGGACAAAATCCTAACACGCTGTGATACGTCTTTTCAACGCATTGTGGGAGCTGCAATTGCCGTCTTAACCGTGAATGCGTTTAAGCATGTGGCAGAAAAAACGGGAGCATTCTGAGCTGCATCCACTGCTGCCAAAATTTTACCAAATAAGTCAAATCCTAACACGCCGTGATACGTCTTTTCAAGGCATCTTCGGAGGTGCAATCGCCGTCTAATGCGTGAATGCTTTTGAGCATGTGGCATACAAAATGGGACCATTCTGAGCTGCATCAGCTGCTGCCAAAATTTTGCCAAATAGGACAAAATCCTAACACGCCGTGATACGTCTTTTGAAGGCACCTTCGGGGCTGCGAATGCCGACTTATCCTTGAATGCTTTTGAGCTTGTGGCAAACAAAATATGAATAATTGGATCTTCTCCTGGTGCCAAAATTTTTACAAATAGTATAAAATCATAACACGCTGAGATACAATTTCTAACGCTTGCTTAGAGCTGCAATCGATGCCTTTGACGAGAATGCATTTGAGCATAAGACAGATAAAATTAGTTCATCATGAGCATAGTTTGCTGCAAATTAAGCAGAAATCGAACAAAATTATACAAAGATGTGATGCGTGTTCTTACGCGCTCTAAGGGCTTCAAGAGCCATTTTGCCGGTAGTGCATTTGAGCAATTGGCAGAAAAAATTAAATCATCTTGTGAATAATTTACTGCAAAATAAGCAAAAATCTAAAAAATTTATATAAAGACTAGATGCATCGTTTTGCGCATCAATCGATGCGCAAGCGCCATCTTGGCATTGAATGCAAACGACCAAGTTGTAGACAAAATAAAAGTATTAAAATTTGCATCCGCTGCTGCCAAAATTTTCCCAAATTGGACAAATCCTAACACGCTTTGATAAGTCTTTTCAACGCACAGTCGGAGCAGCAATCGCCGTCTTATCCGTGAATGCGTTCGAGCATGTGGCAGACAAATAAGAGCATTTTGAGCTGCATCCGCTGCTGCCAAAATTTTCCCAAATAGGACAAAATCCTAGCACGCCTTGATACGTCTTTTCAACGCACAGTCGGAGCAGCAATTGCCGTCTTATCCGTGAATGCGTTTGAGCTTGTAGCAGACAAATTGGGAGCATTCTGAGCTGCATCCGCTGCTGCCAAAATTTTCCCAAAGAGGACAAATCCTAACACGCCTTAATACGTCTTTTGAACGCACCCTCGGGGCTGCAATCGCCGCCTTATCCTTGAATGCATTTATGCTTATGGCAACAAATTAAGAGAAATTGGATCTTCTCCTGGTGCCAAAATTTTTACAAATAGTATAAAATCATAACACGCTGAGATACAATTTCCAACGCTTGCTTAGAGCTGCAATCGATGATTTGACGAGAATGCATTTGAGCATAAGACAGATAAAATAAGATCATCATGAGCATTGTTTGCTGCAAATTATGCGGAAATCGAACAAAATTATACAAAGATGTGATGCGTGATCTTACGCGCTCTAAGGGCTTCAAGAGCCATTTTGCCGGTAGTGCATTTGAGCAATTGGCAGAAAAAATTAAATCATCTTGTGCCTAATTTACTGCAAAATAAGCAGAAATCTAATAAAATTATAAAAAGACTAGATGCATCATTTTGCGCATCAATCGATATGCAGGCGCCATCTTTCCATTAAATGCAAACGACAAGAAGTTGACAAAATAAAAGTATTAAAATTTGCATCCGCAGCTGCCAAAATTTTCCCCAATAGGACAAAATCCTAAAACGCTGTGATACGTCTTTTCAACGCATCGTCGGAGCAGCAATCGCCGTCTTATCCGTGAATGCGTTTGAGCATGTGGCAGACAAAATGGGAGCATTCTGAGCTGCATCCGCCGCTGCCAAAATTTTCCCAAATAGGACAAAATCATAACACGCCGTGATACGTATTTTCAAGGCATTGTCGGAGCTGAAATCGCCGTCTTATGCTAGAATGCGTTTGAGCATGTGGCAGACAAATTGGAAGCATTCCGAGCTGCATCCGCTGCTGCCAAAATTTTCCCAAATAGGACAAATCCTAACACGCCGTGATACGTCTTTTGAACGAACCCTCGGGGCTGCGAATGCCGACTTATCTTTAAATGCTTTTGAGCTTGTTTCAAACAAAATATGAGTAATTGGATCTCCTCCTGGTGCCAAAATTTTTACAAATAGTATAAAATCATGACACGCTGAGATACAATTTCTAACGCTTGCTTAGAGCTGCAATCGATGCCTTTGTCGAGAATGCATTTGAGCATAAGACAGATAAAATTAGATCATCATGAGCATAGTTTGCTGCAAATTAAGCAGAAATCGAACAAAATTATACAAAGATGTGATGCGTGTTCTTACGCGCTCTAAGGGCTTCAAGAGCCATTTTGCCGGTAGTGCATTTGCGCAGGTGGCAGATAAAATTAAGTCATCTTGAGCCTTATTTACTGCAAAATAAACAGAAATCTAATAAAATTATAAAAAGACTAGATGCATCATTTTGCGCATCAATCGATACGCAAGCGCCATCTTGGAATTGAATGCAAACGACAAGGTGTTGACAAAATAAAAGTATTAAAAGTTGCATCCGCTGCTGCCAAAATTTTCCCAAATAGGACAAAATCCTAACACGCCGTGATACGTCTTTTCAAGGCATCGTCGGAGGTGCAATCGCCGTCTCATGCGTGAATGCGTTTGAGCATGTGGCAGACAAAATGGGACCATTCTGAGCTGCATCAGCTGCTGCCAAAATTTTGCCAAATAGGACAAAATCCTAACACGCCGTGATACGATATTGAACGCACTCTCGGGGCTGCAATCGCCGCATTATTTTTGAAAGCATTTATGCCCTTGGCAACAAAATAAGAGTAATTGGATCTTCTCCTAGTGCCAAAATTTTTACAAATAGTATAAAATCATGACACGCTGAGATACAATTTCTAACGCTTGCTTAGTGCTGCAATCGATGCCTTTGACGAGAATGCATTTGAGCATAAGCAGATAAAATAAGATCATCATGAGCATAGTTTGCTGCAAATTAAGCAGAAATCGAACAAAATTATACAAAGATGTGATGCGTGTTCTTACGCGCTCTAAGGGCTTCAAGAGCCATTTTGCCGGTAGTGCATTTGAGCAGATGGCAGATAAAATTAAATCATCTTGAGCCTAATTTACTGCAAAATAAACACAAATCTAATAAAATTATAAAAAGACTAGATGCATCATTTTGCGCAACAATCGATACGCAAGCGCCATCTTGGAATTGAATGCAAACGACAAGGTGTTGACAAAATAAAAGTATTAAAAGTTGCATCCGCTGCTGCCAAAATTTTCCCAAATAGGACAAATCATAACACGCCGTGATACGATTTTGAACGCACTCTCGGGGCTGCAATCGCCGCATTATCCTTGAATGCATTTATGCTTATGGCAACAAAATAAGAGTAATTGGATCTTCTCCTGGTGCCAAAATTTTTACAAATAGTATAAAATCATGACACGCTGAGATACAATTTCTAACGCTTGCTTAGAGCTGCAATCGATGCCTTTGACGAGAATGCATTTGAGCATAAGCAGATAAAATAAGATCATCATGAGCATAGTTTGCTGCAAATTAAGCAGAAATCGAACAAAATTATACAAAGATGTGATGCGTGTTCTTACGCGCTCTAAGGGCTTCAAGAGCCATTTTGCCGGTAGTGCATTTGAGCAAGTGGCAGATAAAATTAAGTCATCTTGAGCCTAATTTACTGCAAAATAAACAGAAATCTAATAAAATTATAAAAAGACTAGATGCATCATTTTGCGCATCAATCGATACGCAAGCGCCATCTTGGAATTGAATGCAAACGACAAGGTGTTGACAAAATAAAAGTATTAAAAGTTGCATCCGCTGCTGCCAAAATTTTCCCCAATAGGACAAAATCCTAACACGCCGTGATACGTCTTTACAACGCATCGTCGGAGCTGCAATCGCCGTCTTATCCGTGAATGCGTTTGAGCATGTGGCAGACAAAATGGGAGCATTCTGAGCTGCATCCGCTGCTGCCAAAATTTTCCCAAATAGGACAAATCCTAACACGCCGTGATACGATATTGAACGCACTCTCGGGGCTGCAATCGCCGCATTATCCTTGAATGCATTAATGCTTATGGCAACAAAATAAGAGTAATTGGATCTTCTCCTAGTGCCAAAATTTTTACAAATAGTATAAAATCATGACACGCTGAGATACAATTTCTAACGCTTGCTTAGAGCTGCAATCGATGCCTTTGACGAGAATGCATTTGAGCATAAGACAGATAAAATTAGATCATCATGAGCATAGTTTGCTGCAAATTAAGCAGAAATCGAACAAAATTATACAAAGATGTGATGCGTGTTCTTACGCGCTCTAAGGGCTTCAAGAGCCATTTTGCCGGTAGTGCATTTGATCAAGTGGCAGATAAAATTAAGTCATCTTGAGCCTAATTTACTGCAAAATAAACAGAAATCTAATAAAATTATAAAAAGACTAGATGCATCATTTTGCGCATCAATCGATACGCAAGCGCCATCTTGGAATTGAATGCAAACGACAAGGTGTTGACAAAATAAAAGTATTAAAAGTTGCATCCGCTGCTGCCAAAATTTTCCCCAATAGGACAAAATCCTAACACGCCGTGATACGTCTTTACAACGCATCGTCGGAGCTGCAATCGCCGTCTTATCCGTGAATGCGTTTGAGCATGTGGCAGACAAAATGGGAGCATTCTGAGCTGCATCCGCTGCTGCCAAAATTTTCCCAAATAGGACAAATCCTAACACGCCGTGATACGATATTGAACGCACTCTCGGGGCTGCAATCGCCGCATTATCCTTGAATGCATTAATGCTTATGGCAACAAAATAAGAGTAATTGGATCTTCTCCTAGTGCCAAAATTTTTACAAATAGTATAAAATCATGACACGCTGAGATACAATTTCTAACGCTTGCTTAGAGCTGCAATCGATGCCTTTGACGAGAATGCATTTGAGCATAAGACAGATAAAATAAGATCATCATGAGCATAGTTTGCTGCAAATTAAGCAGAAATCGAACAAAATTATACAAAGATGTGATGCGTGATCTTACGCGCTCTAAGGGCTTCAAGAGCCATTTTGCCGGTAGTGCATTTGAGCAGATGCAGATAAAATTAAATCATCTTGAGCCTAATTTACTGCAAAATAAACACAAATCTAATAAAATTATAAAAAGACTAGATGCATCATTTTGCGCAACAATCGATACGCAAGCGCCATCTTGGAATTGAATGCAAACGACAAGGTGTTGACAAAATAAAAGTATTAAAAGTTGCATCCCCTGCTGCCAAAATTTTCCCAAATAGGTCAAATCATAACACGCCGTGATACGTCTTTTCAACGCATCGTCGGAGGTGCAATCGCCGTCTCATGCGTGAATGCGTTTGAGCATGTGGCATACAAAATGGGACCATTCTGAGCTGCATCCGCTGCTGCCCAAATTTTCCCAAATAGGACAAATCCTAACACGCCGTGATACGATTTTGAACGCACCCTCGGAGCTGCAATCGCCGCGTTATCCTCGAATGCATTTATGCTTATGGCAACAAAATATGAGTAATTGGATCTTCTCCTGGTGCCAAAATTTTTACAAATAGTATAAAATCATAACACGCTGAGATACAATTTCTAACGCTTGCTTAGAGCTGCAATCGATGCCTTTGACGAGAATGTATTTGAGCATAAGACAGATAAAATTAGATCATCATGAGCATAGTTTGCTGCAAATTAAGCAGAAATCGAACAAAATTATACAAAGATGTGATGCGTGTTCCTACGAGCTCTAAGGGCTTCAAGAGCCATTTTGCCGGTAGTGCATTTGCGCAGGTGGCAGATAAAATTAAGTCATCTTGAGCCTTATTTACTGCAAAATAAACAGAAATCTAATAAAATTATAAAAAGACTAGAGGCATCATTTTTCGCATCAATCGATACGCAAGCGCCATCTTGGAATTGAATGCAAACGACAAGGTGTTGACAAAATAAAAGTATTAAAAGTTGCATCCGCTGCTGCCAAAATTTTCCCCAATAGGACAAAATCCTAACACGCCGTGATACCTCTTTTCAAGGCACCGTCGGAGGTGCAATCGCCGTCTCATGCGTGAATGCGTTTGAGCATGTGGCATACAAAATGGGACCATTCTGAGCTGCATCAGCTTCTGCCAAAATTTTGCCAAATAGGACAAAATCCTAACACGCTGTGATACGTATTTTGAAGGCACCCTCGGGGCTGCGAATGCCGACTTATCCTTGAATGCTTTTGAGCTTGTGGCAAACAAAATATGAGTAATTGGATCTTCTCCTGGTGCCAAAATTTTTACAAATAGTATAAAATCATAACACGCTGAGATACAATTTCTAACGCTTGCTTAGAGCTGCAATCGATGCCTTTGACGAGAATGCATTTGAGCATAAGACAGATAAGATTAGATCATCATGAGCATAGTTTGCTGCAAATTAAGCAGAAATCGAACAAAATTATACAAAGATGTGATGCGTGTTCCTACGAGGTCTAAGGGCTTCAAGAGCCATTTTGCCGGTAGTGCATTTGCGCAGGTGGCAGATAAAATTAAATCATCTTGAGCCTAATTTACTGCAAAATAAACAGAAATCTAATAAAATTATAAAAAGACTAGATGCATCATTTTGCGCATCAATCGATACGCAAGCGCCATCTTGGAATTGAATGCAAACGACAAGGTGTTGACAAAATAAAAGTATTAAAAGTTGCATCCGCTGCTGCCAAAATTTTCCCCAATAGGACAAAATCCTAACACGCCGTGATACCTCTTTTCAAGGCACCGTCGGAGGTGCAATCGCCGTCTCATGCGTGAATGCGTTTGAGCATGTGGCAGACAAAATGGGAGCATTCTGAGCTGCATCCGCTGCTGCCCAAATTTTCCCAAATAGGACAAATCCTAACACGCCCTGATACGATTTTGAACGCACCCTCGGGGCTGCAATCGCCGCATTATCCTTGAATGCATTTATGCTTATGGCAACAAAATAAGAGTAATTGGATCTTCTCCTGGTGCCAAATTTTTACAAATAGTATAAAATCATAACACGCTGAGATACAATTTCTAACGCTTGCTTAGAGCTGCAATCGATGCCTTTGACGAGAATGCATTTGAGCATAAGACAGATAAAATTAGATCATCATGAGCCTAGTTTGCTGCAAATTAAGCAGAAATCGAACAAAATTATACAAAGATGTGATGCGTGTTCCTACGATCTATAAGGGCTTCATTAGCCATTTTGCCGGTAGTGCATTTGCGCAGGTGGCATATAAAATTAAATCATCTTGAGCCTTATTTACTGCAAAATAAACAGAAATCTAATAAAATTATAAAAAGACTAGATGCATCATTTTGCGCATCAATCGATACGCAAGCGCCATCTTGGCATTGAATGCAAACGACCAAGTTGTAGACAAAATAAAAGTATTAAAATTTGCATCCGCTGCTGCCAAAATTTTCCCAAATTGGACAAATCCTAACACGCTTTGATAAGTCTTTTCAACGCACAGTCGGAGCAGCAATCGCCGTCTTATCCGTGAATGCGTTCGAGCATGTGGCAGACAAATAAGAGCATTTTGAGCTGCATCCGCTGCTGCCAAAATTTTCCCAAATAGGACAAAATCCTAGCACGCCTTGATACGTCTTTTCAACGCACAGTCGGAGCAGCAATTGCCGTCTTATCCGTGAATGCGTTTGAGCTTGTAGCAGACAAATTGGGAGCATTCTGAGCTGCATCCGCTGCTGCCAAAATTTTCCCAAAGAGGACAAATCCTAACACGCCTTAATACGTCTTTTGAACGCACCCTCGGGGCTGCAATCGCCGCCTTATCCTTGAATGCATTTATGCTTATGGCAACAAATTAAGAGAAATTGGATCTTCTCCTGGTGCCAAAATTTTTACAAATAGTATAAAATCAAAACACGCTGAGAAACAATTTCCAACGCTTGCTCAGAGCTGCAATCGATGATTAGACGAGAATGCATTTGAGCATAAGACAGATAAAATTAGATCATCATGAGCATAGTTTGCTGCAAATTATGCGGTAATCGAACAAAATTATACAAAGATGTGATGCTTGTTCTTACGCGTTCTAAGGGCCTCAATAGCCATTTTGCCGGTAGTGCAATTGAGCAGATGGCAGACAAAATTATATCATCTTGAGCATAATTTACTGCATAATAAGCAGAAATCTAAAAAAATTATAAAAAGACTAGTTGCATCATTTTGCGCATCAATCGATATGCAGGCGCCATCTTGGCATTAAATGCAAACGACAAGAAGTTGACAAAATAAAAGTATTAAAATTTGCATCCGCAGCTGCCAAAATTTTCCCCAATAGGACAAAATCCTAAAACGCTGTGATACGTCTTTTCAACGCATCGTCGGAGCAGCAATCGCCGTCTTATCCGTGAATGCGTTTGAGCATGTGGCAGACAAATTGGAAGCATTCCGAGCTGCATCCGCTGCTGCCAAAATTTTCCCAAATAGGACAAATCCTAACACGCCGTGATACGTCTTTTGAACGAACCCTCGGGGCTGCGAATGCCGACTTATCTTTAAATGCTTTTGAGCTTGTTTCAAACAAAATATGAGTAATTGGATCTCCTCCTGGTGCCAAAATTTTTACAAATAGTATAAAATCATAACACGCTGAGATACATTTTCTAACGCTTGCTTAGAGCTGCAATCGATGCCTTTGACGAGAATGCATTTGAGCATAAGACAGATAAAATTAGATCATCATGAGCATAGTTTGCTGCAAATTAAGCAGAAATCGAACAAAATTATACAAAGATGTGATGCGTGTTCTTACGCGCTCTAAGGGCTTCAAGAGCCATTTTGCCGGTAGTGCATTTGAGCAAGTGGCAGATAAAATTAAATCATCTTGAGCCTAATTTACTGCAAAATAAGCAGAAATCTAAAAAAATTATAAAAAGACTAGATGCATCGTTTTGCGCATCAATCGATACGCAAGCGCCATCTTGGCATTGAATGCAAACGACCAAGTGGTAGACAAAATAAAAGTAGTAAAAGTTGCATCCGCTGCTGCCAAAATTTTCCCAAATAGGACAAATCCTAACACGCTTTGATACGTCTTTTCAACGCACAGTCGGAGCAGCAATTCCGGCTTTATCCGTGAATGCGTTTGAGCATGTGGCAGACAAAATGGGAGCATTCTGAGCTGCATCCGCCGCTGCCAAAATTTTCCCAAATAGGACAAAATCATAACACGCCGTGATACGTATTTTCAAGGCATTGTCGGAGCTGAAATCGCCGTCTTATGCTAGAATGCGTTTGAGCATGTGGCAGACAAATTGGAAGCATTCCGAGCTGCATCCGCTGCTGCCAAAATTTTCCCAAATAGGACAAATCCTAACACGCCGTGATACGTCTTTTGAACGAACCCTCGGGGCTGCGAATGCCGACTTATCTTTAAATGCTTTTGAGCTTGTTTCAAACAAAATATGAGTAATTGGATCTCCTCCTGGTGCCAAAATTTTTACAAATAGTATAAAATCATAACACGCTGAGATACAATTTCTAACGCTTGCTTAGAGCTGCAATCGATGCCTTTGACGAGAATGCATTTGAGCATAAGACAGATAAAATTAGATCATCATGAGCATAGTTTGCTGCAAATTAAGCAGAAATCGAACAAAATTATACAAAGATGTGATGCGTGTTCTTACGCGCTCTAAGGGCTTCAAGAGCCATTTTGCCGGTAGTGCATTTGCGCAGGTGGCAGATAAAATTAAATCATCTTGAGCCTAATTTACTGCAAAATAAACAGAAATCTAATAAAATTATAAAAAGACTAGATGCATCATTTTGCGCATCAATCGATACGCAAGCGTGATCTTGGCATTGAATGCAAACGACAAGGTGTTGACAAAATAAAAGTATTAAAAGTTGCATCCGACTGCTGCCAAAATTTTCCCAAATAGGACAAATCCTAACACGCCGTGATACGTCTTTTGAACGCACCCTCGGGGCTGCAATTGCCGCCTTATCCGTGAATGCGTTTGAGCATGTGGCAGACAAATTGGAAGCATTCTGATCTGCATCCGCTGCTGCTCAAATTTTTCCAAATAGGACAAAATCCTAACACGCTGTGATACGTCTTTTCAACGCAGCGTCGGAGGTGCAATCGCCGTCTTATCCGTGAATGCGTTAAAGCATGTGGCAGACAAAACGGGAGCATTCTGAGCTGCATCCACTGCTGCCAAAATTTTCTTAAATAGGACAAATCCTAACACGCCTTGATACGTCTATTCAACGCACAGTCGGAGCAGCAATCGCCGCTTTATCCGTGAATGCGTTTGAGCAAAGGGCAGACAAAATGGGTGCATTCCGAGCTGCATTCGCTGCTGCCAAAATTTTTCCAAATAGGACAAATCCTAACACGCCGTGATACGTCTTTTGAACGCACCCTCGGGCCTGCAATTGCCGACTTATCCGTGAATGCGTTTGAGCATGTGGCAGACAAAATGGGAGCATCCCGAGCTGCATCCGCTGCTGCCAAAATTTTCCCAAATGGGACAAAATCCTAACACGCCGTGATACGTCTTTTGAACGCACCCTCGGGGCCGCAATTGCTGCTTTATCCGTGAATGCGTTTGAGCATGTGGCAGACAAAATGGGAGCATTCCGAGCTGCATCCGCTGCTGCCAAAATTTTCCCAAATGGGACAAAATCCTAACACGCCGTGATACGTCTTTTGAACGCACCCTCGGGGCCGCAATTGCCGCCTTATCCGTGAATGCGTTTGAGCATGTGGCAGACAAAATGGGAGCATTCCGAGCTGCATCCGCTGCTGCCAAAATTTTCCCAAATGGGACAAAATCCTAACACGCCGTGATACGTCTTTTGAACGCACACTCGGGGCCGCAATTGCCGCCTTATCCGTGAATGCGTTTGAGCATGTGGCAGACAAAATGGGAGCATTCCGAGCTGCATCCGCTGCTGCCAAAATTTTCCCAAATGGGACAAAATCCTAACACGCCGTGATACGTCTTTTGAACGCACCCTCGGGGCCGCAATTGCCGCCTTATCCGTGAATGCGTTTGAGCATGTGGCAGACAAAATGGGAGCATTCCGAGCTGCATCCGCTGCTGCCAAAATTTTCCCAAATGGGACAAAATCCTAACACGCCGTGATACGTCTTTTGAACGCACCCTCGGGGCCGCAATTGCTGCTTTATCCGTGAATGCGTTTGAGCATGTGGCAGACAAAATGGGAGCATTCCGAGCTGCATCCGCTGCTGCCAAAATTTTCCCAAATGGGACAAAATCCTAACACGCCGTGATACGTCTTTTGAACGCACCCTCGGGGCCGCAATTGCCGCCTTATCCGTGAATGCGTTTGAGCATGTGGCAGACAAAATGGGAGCATTCCGAGCTGCATCCGCTGCTGCCAAAATTTTCCCGAATGGGACAAAATCCTAACACGCCGTGATACGTCTTTTGAACGCACCCTCGGGGCCGCAATTGCCGCCTTATCCGTGAATGCGTTTGAGCATGTGGCAGACAAAATGGGAGCATTCTGAGCTGCATCCGCTGCTGCCAAAATTTTCCCAAATAGGACATATCCTAACACGCCGTGATACGTCTTTTCAAGGCATCTTCGGAGGTGCAATCGCCGTCTAATGCGTGAATGCGTTTGAGCATGTGGCATACAAAATGGGACCATTCTGAGCTGCATCAGCTGCTGCCAAAATTTTGCCAAATAGGACAAAATCCTAACACGCCGTGATACGTCTTTTGAAGGCACCTTCGGGGCTGCGAATGCCGACTTATCCTTGAATGCTTTTGAGCTTGTGGCAAACAAAATATGAATAATTGGATCTTCTCCTGGTGCCAAAATTTTTACAAATAGTATAAAATCATAACACGCTGAGATACAATTTCTAACGCTTGCTTAGAGCTGCAATCGATGCCTTTGACGAGAATGCATTTGAGCATAAGACAGATAAAATTAGTTCATCATGAGCATAGTTTGCTGCAAATTAAGCAGAAATCGAACAAAATTATACAAAGATGTGATGCGTGTTCTTACGCGCTCTAAGGGCTTCAAGAGCCATTTTGCCGGTAGTGCATTTGAGCAGATGGCAGATAAAATTAAATCATCTTGAGCCTAATTTACTGCAAAATAAACATAAATCTAATAAAATTATAAAAAGACTAGATGCATCATTTTGCGCATCAATCGATACGCAAGCGCCATCTTGGAATTGAATGCAAACGACAAGGTGTTGACAAAATAAAAGTATTAAAAGTTGCATCCGCTGCTGCCAAAATTTTCCCCAATAGGACAAATCATAACACGCCGTGATACGATTTTGAACGCACTCTCGGGGCTGCAATCGCCGCATTATCCTTGAATGCATTTATGCCCTTGGCAACAAAATAAGAGTAATTGGATCTTCTCCTGGTGCCAAAATTTTTACAAATAGTATAAAATCATGACACGCTGAGATACAATTTCTAACGCTTGCTTAGAGCTGCAATCGATGCCTTTGACGAGAACGCATTTGAGCATAAGACAGATAAAATTAGATCATCATGAGCATAGTTTGCTGCAAATTAAGCAGAAATCGAACAAAATTATACAAAGATGTGATGCGTGTTCTTAAGCGCTCTAAGGGCTTCAAGAGCCATTTTGCCGGTAGTGCATTTGAGCAGATGGCAGATAAAATTAAATCATCTTGAGCCTAATTTACTGCAAAATAAACATAAATCTAATAAAATTATAAAAAGACTAGATGCATCATTTTGCGCATCAATCGATACGCAAGCGCCATCTTGGAATTGAATGCAAACGACAAGGTGTTGACAAAATAAAAGTATTAAAAGTTGCATCCGCTGCTGCCAAAATTTTCCCCAATAGGACAAATCATAACACGCCGTGATACGATTTTGAACGCACTCTCGGGGCTGCAATCGCCGCATTATCCTTGAATGCATTTATGCCCTTGGCAACAAAATAAGAGTAATTGGATCTTCTCCTGGTGCCAAAATTTTTACAAATAGTATAAAATCATGACACGCTGAGATACAATTTCTAACGCTTGCTTAGAGCTGCAATCGATGCCTTTGACGAGAATGCATTTGAGCATAAGACAGATAAAATTGGATCATCATGAGCATAGTTTGCTGCAAATTAAGCAGAAATCGAACAAAATTATACAAAGATGTGATGCGTGTTCTTAAGCGCTCTAAGGGCTTCAAGAGCCATTTTGCCGGTAGTGCATTTGAGCAGATGGCAGATAAAATTAAATCATCTTGAGCCTAATTTACTGCAAAATAAACATAAATCTAATAAAATTATAAAAAGACTAGATGCATCATTTTGCGCATCAATCGATACGCAAGCGCCATCTTGGAATTGAATGCAAACGACAAGGTGTTGACAAAATAAAAGTATTAAAAGTTGCATCCGCTGCTGCCAAAATTTTCCCCAATAGGACAAATCATAACACGCCGTGATACGATTTTGAACGCACTCTCGGGGCTGCAATCGCCGCATTATCCTTGAATGCATTTATGCCCTTGGCAACAAAATAAGAGTAATTGGATCTTCTCCTGGTGCCAAAATTTTTACAAATAGTATAAAATCATGACACGCTGAGATACAATTTCTAACGCTTGCTTAGAGCTGCAATCGATGCCTTTGACGAGAATGCATTTGAGCATAAGACAGATAAAATTGGATCATCATGAGCATAGTTTGCTGCAAATTAAGCAGAAATCGAACAAAATTATACAAAGATGTGATGCGTGTTCTTAAGCGCTCTAAGGGCTTCAAGAGCCATTTTGCCGGTAGTGCATTTGAGCAGATGGCAGATAAAATTAAATCATCTTTAGCCTAATTTACTGCAAAATAAACATAAATCTAATAAAATTATAAAAAGACTAGATGCATCATTTTGCGCAACAATCGATACGCAAGCGCCATCTTGGAATTGAATGCAAACGACAAGGTGTTGACAAAATAAAAGTATTAAAAGTTGCATCCGCTGCTGCCAAAATTTTCCCCAATAGGACAAAATCCTAACACGCCGTGATACGTCTTTACAACGCATCGTCGGAGCTGCAATCGCCGTCTTATCCGTGAATGCGTTTGAGCATGTGGCAGACAAAATGGGAGCATTCTGAGCTGCATCCGCTGCTGCCAAAATTTTCCCCAATAGGACAAATCATAACACGCCGTGATACGATTTTGAACGCACTCTCGGGGCTGCAATCGCCGCATTATCCTTGAATGCATTTATGCCCTTGGCAACAAAATAAGAGTAATTGGATCTTCTCCTGGTGCCAAAATTTTTACAAATAGTATAAAATCATGACACGCTGAGATACAATTTCTAACGCTTGCTTAGAGCTGCAATCGATGCCTTTGACGAGAATGCATTTGAGCATAAGACAGATAAAATTGGATCATCATGAGCATAGTTTGCTGCAAATTAAGCAGAAATCGAACAAAATTATACAAAGATGTGATGCGTGTTCTTAAGCGCTCTAAGGGCTTCAAGAGCCATTTTGCCGGTAGTGCATTTGAGCAGATGGCAGATAAAATTAAATCATCTTTAGCCTAATTTACTGCAAAATAAACATAAATCTAATAAAATTATAAAAAGACTAGATGCATCATTTTGCGCAACAATCGATACGCAAGCGCCATCTTGGAATTGAATGCAAACGACAAGGTGTTGACAAAATAAAAGTATTAAAAGTTGCATCCGCTGCTGCCAAAATTTTCCCCAATAGGACAAATCATAACACGCCGTGATACGATTTTGAACGCACTCTCGGGGCTGCAATCGCCGCATTATCCTTGAATGCATTTATGCCCTTGGCAACAAAATAAGAGTAATTGGATCTTCTCCTGGTGCCAAAATTTTTACAAATAGTATAAAATCATGACACGCTGAGATACAATTTCTAACGCTTGCTTAGAGCTGCAATCGATGCCTTTGACGAGAATGCATTTGAGCATAAGACAGATAAAATTGGATCATCATGAGCATAGTTTGCTGCAAATTAAGCAGAAATCGAACAAAATTATACAAAGATGTGATGCGTGTTCTTAAGCGCTCTAAGGGCTTCAAGAGCCATTTTGCCGGTAGTGCATTTGAGCAGATGGCAGACAAAATTAAATCATCTTGAGCATAATTTACTGCAAAATAAGCAGAAATCTAATAAAATTATAAAAAGACTAGATGCATCATTTTGCGCAACAATCGATACGCAAGCGCCATCTTGGAATTGAATGCAAACGACAAGGTGTTGACAAAATAAAAGTATTAAAAGTTGCATCCGCTGCTGCCAAAATTTTCCCCAATAGGACAAATCATAACACGCCGTGATACGATTTTGAACGCACTCTCGGGGCTGCAATCGCCGCATTATCCTTGAATGCATTTATGCCCTTGGCAACAAAATAAGAGTAATTGGATCTTCTCCTGGTGCCAAAATTTTTACAAATAGTATAAAATCATGACACGCTGAGATACAATTTCTAACGCTTGCTTAGAGCTGCAATCGATGCCTTTGACGAGAATGCATTTGAGCATAAGACAGATAAAATTGGATCATCATGAGCATAGTTTGCTGCAAATTAAGCAGAAATCGAACAAAATTATACAAAGATGTGATGCGTGTTCTTAAGCGCTCTAAGGGCTTCAAGAGCCATTTTGCCGGTAGTGCATTTGAGCAGATGGCAGATAAAATTAAATCATCTTGAGCCTAATTTACTGCAAAATAAACATAAATCTAATAAAATTATAAAAAGACTAGATGCATCATTTTGCGCATCAATCGATACGCAAGCGCCATCTTGGAATTGAATGCAAACGACAAGGCGTTGACAAAATAAAAGTATTAAAAGTTGCATCCGCTGCTGCCAAAATTTTCCCCAATAGGACGAAATCCTAACACGCCGTGATACGTCTTTACAACGCATCGTCGGAGCTGCAATCGCCGTCTTATCCGTGAATGCGTTTGAGCATGTGGCAGACAAAATGGGAGCATTCTGAGCTGCATCCGCTGCTGCCAAAATTTTCCCCAATAGGACAAATCATAACACGCCGTGATACGATTTTGAACGCACTCTCGGGGCTGCAATCGCCGCATTATCCTTGAATGCATTTATGCCCTTGGCAACAAAATAAGAGTAATTGGATCTTCTCCTGGTGCCAAAATTTTTACAAATAGTATAAAATCATGACACGCTGAGATACAATTTCTAACGCTTGCTTAGAGCTGCAATCGATGCCTTTGACGAGAATGCATTTGAGCATAAGACAGATAAAATTGGATCATCATGAGCATAGTTTGCTGCAAATTAAGCAGAAATCGAACAAAATTATACAAAGATGTGATGCGTGTTCTTAAGCGCTCTAAGGGCTTCAAGAGCCATTTTGCCGGTAGTGCATTTGAGCAGATGGCAGATAAAATTAAATCATCTTGAGCCTAATTTACTGCAAAATAAACATAAATCTAATAAAATTATAAAAAGACTAGATGCATCATTTTGCGCATAAATCGATACGCAAGCGCCATCTTGGAATTGAATGCAAACGACAAGGTGTTGACAAAATAAAAGTATTAAAAGTTGCATCCGCTGCTGCCAAAATTTTCCCCAATAGGACAAAATCCTAACACGCCGTGATACGTCTTTACAACGCATCGTCGGAGCTGCAATCGCCGTCTTATCCGTGAATGCGTTTGAGCATGTGGCAGACAAAATGGGAGCATTCTGAGCTGCATCCGCTGCTGCCAAAATTTTCCCAAATAGGACAAATCCTAACACGCCGTGATACGATATTGAACGCACTCTCGGGGCTGCAATCGCCGCATTATCCTTGAATGCATTTATGCCCTTGGCAACAAAATAAGAGTAATTGGATCTTCTCCTGGTGCCAAAATTTTTACAAATAGTATAAAATCATGACACGCTGAGATACAATTTCTAACGCTTGCTTAGAGCTGCAATCGATGCCTTTGACGAGAATGCATTTGAGCATAAGACAGATAAAATTAGATCATCATGAGCATAGTTTGCTGCAAATTAAGCAGAAATCGAACAAAATTATACAAAGATGTGATGCGTGTTCTTACGCGCTCTAAGGGCTTCAAGAGCCATTTTGCCGGTAGTGCATTTGAGCAGATGGCAGATAAAATTAAATCATCTTGAGCCTAATTTACTGCAAAATAAACACAAATCTAATAAAATTATAAAAAGACTAGATGCATCATTTTGCGCAACAATCGATACGCAAGCGCCATCTTGGAATTGAATGCAAACGACAAGGTGTTGACAAAATAAAAGTATTAAAAGTTGCATCCGCTGCTGCCAAAATTTTCCCAAATAGGACAAATCATAACACGCCGTGATACGATTTTGAACGCACTCTCGGGGCTGCAATCGCCGCATTATCCTTGAATGCATTTATGCCCTTGGCAACAAAATAAGAGTAATTGGATCTTCTCCTGGTGCCAAAATTTTTACAAATAGTATAAAATCATGACACGCTGAGATACAATTTCTAACGCTTGCTTAGAGCTGCAATCGATGCCTTTGACGAGAATGCATTTGAGCATAAGACAGATAAAATACGATCATCATGAGCATAGTTTGCTGCAAATTAAGCAGAAATCGAACAAAATTATACAAAGATGTGATGCGTGTTCTTACGCGCTCTAAGGGCTTCAAGAGCCATTTTGCCGGTAGTGCATTTGAGCAGATGGCAGATAAAATTAAATCATCTTGAGCCTAATTTACTGCAAAATAAACACAAATCTAATAAAATTATAAAAAGACTAGATGCATCATTTTGTGCAACAATCGATACGCAAGCGCCATCTTGGAATTGAATGCAAACGACAAGGTGTTGACAAAATAAAAGTATTAAAAGTTGCATCCGCTGCTGCCAAAATTTTCCCAAATAGGACAAATCATAACACGCCGTGATACGATTTTGAACGCACTCTCGGGGCTGCAATCGCCGCATTATCCTTGAATGCATTTATGCCCTTGGCAACAAAATAAGAGTAATTGGATCTTCTCCTGGTGCCAAAATTTTTACAAATAGTATAAAATCATGACACGCTGAGATACAATTTCTAACGCTTGCTTAGAGCTGCAATCGATGCCTTTGACGAGAATGCATTTGAGCATAAGACAGATAAAATTAGATCATCATGAGCATAGTTTGCTGCAAATTAAGCAGAAATCGAACAAAATTATACAAAGACGTGATGCGTGTTCTTAAGCGCTCTAAGGGCTTCAAGAGCCATTTTGCCGGTAGTGCATTTGAGCAGATGGCAGATAAAATTAAATCATCTTGAGCCTAATTTACTGCAAAATAAACATAAATCTAATAAAATTATAAAAAGACTAGATGCATCATTTTGCGCATCAATCGATACGCAAGCGCCATCATGGAATTGAATGCAAACGACAAGGCGTTGACAAAATAAAAGTATTAAAAGTTGCATCCGCTGCTGCCAAAATTTTCCCCAATAGGACAAAATCCTAACACGCCGTGATACGTCTTTACAACGCATCGTCGGAGCTGCAATCGCCGTCTTATCCGTGAATGCGTTTGAGCATGTGGCATACAAAATGGGAGCATTCTGAGCTGCATCCGCTGCTGCCAAAATTTTCCCAAATAGGACAAATCCTAACACGCCGTGATACGATATTGAACGCACTCTCGGGGCTGCAATCGCCGCATTATCCTTGAATGCATTAATGCTTATGGCAACAAAATAAGAGTAATTGGATCTTCTCCTAGTGCCAAAATTTTTACAAATAGTATAAAATCATGACACGCTGAGATACAATTTCTAACGCTTGCTTAGAGCTGCAATCGATGCCTTTGACGAGAATGCATTTGAGCATAAGACAGATAAAATACGATCATCATGAGCATAGTTTGCTGCAAATTAAGCAGAAATCGAACAAAATTATACAAAGATGTGATGCGTGTTCTTACGCGCTCTAAGGGCTTCAAGAGCCATTTTGCCGGTAGTGCATTTGAGCAGATGGCAGATAAAATTAAATCATCTTGAGCCTAATTTACTGCAAAATAAACATAAATCTAATAAAATTATAAAAAGACTAGATGCATCATTTTGCGCAACAATCGATACGCAAGCGCCATCTTGGAATTGAATGCAAACGACAAGGTGTTGACAAAATAAAAGTATTAAAAGTTGCATCCGCTGCTGCCAAAATTTTCCCAAATAGGACAAATCATAACACGCCGTGATACGATTTTGAACGCACTCTCGGGGCTGCAATCGCCGCATTATCCTTGAATGCATTTATGCCCTTGGCAACAAAATAAGAGTAATTGGATCTTCTCCTGGTGCCAAAATTTTTACAAATAGTATAAAATCATGACACGCTGAGATACAATTTCTAACGCTTGCTTAGAGCTGCAATCGATGCCTTTGACGAGAATGCATTTGAGCATAAGACAGATAAAATTAGATCATCATGAGCATAGTTTGCTGCAAATTAAGCAGAAATCGAACAAAATTATACAAAGATGTGATGCGTGTTCTTAAGCGCTCTAAGGGCTTCAAGAGCCATTTTGCCGGTAGTGCATTTGAGCAGATGGCAGATAAAATTAAATCATCTTGAGCCTAATTTACTGCAAAATAAACATAAATCTAATAAAATTATAAAAAGACTAGATGCATCATTTTGCGCATCAATCGATACGCAAGCGCCATCTTGGAATTGAATGCAAACGACAAGGTGTTGAAAAAATAAAAGTATTAAAAGTTGCATCCGCTGCTGCCAAAATTTTACCCAATAGGACAAATCATAACACGCCGTGATACGATTTTGAACGCACTCTCGGGGCTGCAATCGCCGCATTATCCTTGAATGCATTTATGCCCTTGGCAACAAAATAAGAGTAATTGGATCTTCTCCTGGTGCCAAAATTTTTACAAATAGTATAAAATCATAACACGCTGAGATACAATTTCTAACGCTTGCTTAGAGCTGCAATCGATGCCTTTGACGAGAATGCATTTGAGCATAAGACAGATAAAATTAGATCATCATGAGCATAGTTTGCTGCAAATTAAGCAGAAATCGAACAAAATTATACAAAGATGTGATGCGTGGTCTTAAGCGCTCTAAGGGCTTCAAGAGCCATTTTGCCGGTAGTGCATTTGAGCAGATGGCAGATAAAATTAAATCATCTTGAGCCTAATTTACTGCAAAATAAACATAAATCTAATAAAATTATAAAAAGACTAGATGCACCATTTTGCGCATCAATCGATACGCAAGCGCCATCATGGAATTGAATGCAAACGACAAGGCGTTGACAAAATAAAAGTATTAAAAGTTGCATCCGCTGCTGCCAAAATTTTCCCCAATAGGACAAAATCCTAACACGCCGTGATACGTCTTTACAACGCATCGTCGGAGCTGCAATCGCCGTCTTATCCGTGAATGCGTTTGAGCATGTGGCAGACAAAATGGGAGCATTCTGAGCTGCATCCGCTGCTGCCAAAATTTTCCCAAATAGGACAAATCCTAACACGCCGTGATACGATATTGAACGCACTCTCGGGGCTGCAATCGCCGCATTATCCTTGAAAGCATTAATGCTTATGGCAACAAAATAAGAGTAATTGGATCTTCTCCTAGTGCCAAAATTTTTACAAATAGTATAAAATCATGACACGCTGAGATACAATTTCTAACGCTTGCTTAGAGCTGCAATCGATGCCTTTGACGAGAATGCATTTGAGCATAAGACAGATAAAATTAGATCATCATGAGCATAGTTTGCTGCAAATTAAGCAGAAATCGAACAAAATTATACAAAGATGTGATGCGTGTTCTTACGCGCTCTAAGGGCTTCAAGAGCCATTTTGCCGGTAGTGCATTTGCGCAGGTGGCAGATAAAATTAAATTATCTTGAGCCTAATTTACTGCAAAATAAACAGAAATCTAATAAAATTATAAAAAGACTAGATGCATCATTTTGCGCATCAATCGATACGCAAGCGCCATCTTGGAATTGAATGCAAACGACAAGGTGTTGACAAAATAAAAGTATTAAAAGTTGCATCCGCTGCTGCCAAAATTTTCCCAAATAGGACAAAATCCTAACACGCCGTGATACGTCTTTTCAAGGCATCGTCGGAGGTGCAATCGCCGTCTCATGCGTGAATGCGTTTGAGCATGTGGCAGACAAAATGGGACCATTCTGAGCTGCATCAGCTGCTGCCAAAATTTTGCCAAATAGGACAAAATCCTAACACGCCGTGATACGATATTGAACGCACTCTCGGGGCTGCAATCGCCGCATTATTTTTGAAAGCATTTATGCCCTTGGCAACAAAATAAGAGTAATTGGATCTTCTCCTAGTGCCAAAATTTTTACAAACAGTATAAAATCATGACACGCTGAGATACAATTTCTAACGCTTGCTTAGAGCTGCAATCGATGCCTTTGACGAGAATGCATTTGAGCATAAGACAGATAAAATTAGATCATCATGAGCATAGTTTGCTGCAAATTAAGCAGAAATCGAACAAAATTATACAAAGATGTGATGCGTGTTCTTACGCGCTCTAAGGGCTTCAAGAGCCATTTTGCCGGTAGTGCATTTGAGCAGATGGCAGATAAAATTAAATCATCTTGAGCCTAATTTACTGCAAAATAAACACAAATCTAATAAAATTATAAAAAGACTAGATGCCTCATTTTGCGCAACAATCGATACGCAAGCGCCATCTTGGAATTGAATGCAAACGACAAGGTGTTGACAAAATAAAAGTATTAAAAGTTGCATCCGCTGCTGCCAAAATTTTCCCAAATAGGACAAATCATAACACGCCGTGATACGATTTTGAACGCACTCTCGGGGCTGCAATCGCCGCATTATCCTTGAATGCATTTATGCTTATGGCAACAAAATAAGAGTAATTGGATCTTCTCCTGGTGCCAAAATTTTTACAAATAGTATAAAATCATGACACGCTGAGATACAATTTCTAACGCTTGCTTAGAGCTGCAATCGATGCCTTTGACGAGAATGCATTTGAGCATAAGACAGATAAAATTGGATCATCATGAGCATAGTTTGCTGCAAATTAAGCAGAAATCGAACAAAATTATACAAAGATGTGATGCGTGTTCTTAAGCGCTCTAAGGGCTTCAAGAGCCATTTTGCCGGTAGTGCATTTGAGCAGATGGCAGATAAAATTAAATCATCTTGAGCCTAATTTACTGCAAAATAAACATAAATCTAATAAAATTATAAAAAGACTAGATGCATCATTTTGCGCATCAATCGATACGCAAGCGCCATCTTGGAATTGAATGCAAACGACAAGGTGTTGACAAAATAAAAGTATTAAAAGTTGCATCCGCTGCTGCCAAAATTTTCCCCAATAGGACAAAATCCTAACACGCCGTGATACGTCTTTACAACGCATCGTCGGAGCTGCAATCGCCGTCTTATCCGTGAATGCGTTTGAGCATGTGGCAGACAAAATGGGAGCATTCTGAGCTGCATCCGCTGCTGCCAAAATTTTCCCAAATAGGACAAATCCTAACACGCCGTGATACGATATTGAACGCACTCTCGGGGCTGCAATCGCCGCATTATCCTTGAATGCATTAATGCTTATGGCAACAAAATAAGAGTAATTGGATCTTCTCCTAGTGCCAAAATTTTTACAAATAGTATAAAATCATGACACGCTGAGATACAATTTCTAACGCTTGCTTAGAGCTGCAATCGATGCCTTTGACGAGAATGCATTTGAGCATAAGACAGATAAAATTAGATCATCATGAGCATAGTTTGCTGCAAATTAAGCAGAAATCGAACAAAATTATACAAAGATGTGATGCGTGTTCTTACGCGCTCTAAGGGCTTCAAGAGCCATTTTGCCGGTAGTGCATTTGAGCAAGTGGCAGATAAAATTAAGTCATCTTGAGCCTAATTTACTGCAAAATAAACAGAAATCTAATAAAATTATAAAAAGACTAGATGCATCATTTTGCGCATCAATCGATACGCAAGCGCCATCTTGGAATTGAATGCAAACGACAAGGTGTTGACAAAATAAAAGTATTAAAAGTTGCATCCGCTGCTGCCAAAATTTTCCCCAATAGGACAAAATCCTAACACGCCGTGATACGTCTTTACAACGCATCGTCGGAGCTGCAATCGCCGTCTTATCCGTGAATGCGTTTGAGCATGTGGCAGACAAAATGGGAGCATTCTGAGCTGCATCCGCTGCTGCCAAAATTTTCCCAAATAGGACAAATCCTAACACGCCGTGATACGATATTGAACGCACTCTCGGGGCTGCAATCGCCGCATTATCCTTGAATGCATTAATGCTTATGGCAACAAAATAAGAGTAATTGGATCTTCTCCTAGTGCCAAAATTTTTACAAATAGTATAAAATCATGACACGCTGAGATACAATTTCTAACGCTTGCTTAGAGCTGCAATCGATGCCTTTGACGAGAATGCATTTGAGCATAAGACAGATAAAATAAGATCATCATGAGCATAGTTTGCTGCAAATTAAGCAGAAATCGAACAAAATTATACAAAGATGTGATGCGTGTTCTTACGCGCTCTAAGGGCTTCAAGAGCCATTTTGCCGGTAGTGCATTTGAGCAGATGGCAGATAAAATTAAATCATCTTGAGCCTAATTTACTGCAAAATAAACACAAATCTAATTAAATTATAAAAACACTAGATGCATCATTTTGCGCAACAATCGATACGCAAGCGCCATCTTGGAATTGAATGCAAACGACAAGGTGTTGACAAAATAAAAGTATTAAAAGTTGCATCCGCTGCTGCCAAAATTTTCCCAAATAGGTCAAATCATAACACGCCGTGATACGATTTTGAACGCACTCTCGGGGCTGCAATCGCCGCATTATCCTTGAATGCATTTATGCTTATGGCAACAAAATAAGAGTAATTGGATCTTCTCCTGGTGCCAAAATTTTTACAAATAGTATAAAATCATGACACGCTGAGATACAATTTCTAACGCTTGCTTAGAGCTGCAATCGATGCCTTTGACGAGAATGCATTTGAGCATAAGACAGATAAAATTAGATCATCATGAGCATAGTTTGCTGCAAATTGCGCAGAAATCGAACAAAATTATACAAAGATGTGATGCGTGTTCCTACGCGCTCTAAGGGCTTCAAGAGCCATTTTGCCGGTAGTGCATTTGCGCAGGTGGCAGATAAAATTAAATCATCTTGAGCCTAATTTACTGAAAAATAAACACAAATCCAATAAAATTATAAAAAGACTAGATGCATCATTTTGCGCATCAATCGATACGCAAGCGCCATCTTGGCATTGAATGCAAACGACAAGGTGTTGACAAAATAAAAGTATTAAAAGTTGCATCCGCTGCTGCCAAAATTTTCCCCAATAGGACAAAATCCTAACACGCCGTGATACGTCTTTTCAACGCATCGTCGGAGGTGCAATCGCCGTCTCATGCGTGAATGCGTTTGAGCATGTGGCATACAAAATGGGAGCATTCTGAGCTGCATCCGCTGCTGCCCAAATTTTCCCAAATAGGACAAATCCTAACACGCCGTGATACGATTTTGAACGCACCCTCGGAGCTGCAATCGCCGCGTTATCCTCGAATGCATTTATGCTTATGGCAACAAAATATGAGTAATTGGATCTTCTCCTGGTGCCAAAATTTTTACAAATAGTATAAAATCATAACACGCTGAGATACAATTTCTAACGCTTGCTTAGAGCTGCAATCGATGCCTTTGACGAGAATGCATTTGAGCATAAGACAGATAAGATTAGATCATCATGAGCATAGTTTGCTGCAAATTAAGCAGAAATCGAACAAAATTATACAAAGATGTGATGCGTGTTCCTACGAGGTCTAAGGGCTTCAAGAGCCATTTTGCCGGTAGTGCATTTGCGCAGGTGGCAGATAAAATTAAATCATCTTGAGCCTAATTTACTGAAAAATAAACACAAATCCAATAAAATTATAAAAAGACTAGATGCATCATTTTGCGCATCAATCGATACGCAAGCGCCATCTTGGCATTGAATGCAAACGACAAGGTGTTGACAAAATAAAAGTATTAAAATTTGCATCCGCTGCTGCCAAAATTTTCCCAAATAGGACATATCCTAACACGCCGTGATACGTCTTTTCAACGCATCGTCGGAGCTGCAATCGCCATCTTATCCGTGAATGCGTTTGAGCATGTGGCAGACAAAATAGGAGCATTCTGAGCTGCATCCGCTGCTGCCCAAATTTTCCCAAATAGGACAAATCCTAACACGCCGTGATACGATTTTGAACGCACCCTCGGAGCTGCAATCGCCGCATTATCCTCGAATGCATTTATGCCCTTGGCAACAAAATAATAGTAATTGGATCTTCTCCTGGTGCCAAAATTTTTACAAATATTATTAAATCATAACACGCTGAGATACAATTTCTAACGCTTGCTTAGGGCTGCAATCGATGCCTTTGACGAGAATGCATTTGAGCATAAGACAGATAAAATTAGATCATCATGAGCATAGTTTGCTGCAAATTAAGCAGAAATCGAACAAAATTTAACCAAAATGGGATGCGTGTTCTTACGCGTTCTAAGGTTTTCAAAGGCCATTTTGCCGGTAGTGCATTTGAGCAGGTGGCAGATAAAATTAAATCATCATGAGCCTAATTTACTGCAAAATAGCAGAAGTCTAATAAAATTATAAAAAGACTAGTTGCATCATTTTGCGCATCAATCGATATGCAAGCGCCATCTTGGCATTAAATGCAAACGACAAGGTGTTGACAAAATAAAAGTATTAAAAGTTGCATCCGCTGCTGCCAAAATTTTCCCCAATAGGACAAAATCCTAACACGCTGTGATACGTCTTTTCAACGCATTGTGGGAGCTGCAATTGCCGTCTTAACCGTGAATGCGTTTAAGCATGTGGCAGAAAAAACGGGAGCATTCTGAGCTGCATCCACTGCTGCCAAAATTTTACCAAATAAGTCAAATCCTAACACGCCGTGATACGTCTTTTCAAGGCATCTTCGGAGGTGCAATCGCCGTCTAATGCGTGAATGCTTTTGAGCATGTGGCATACAAAATGGGACCATTCTGAGCTGCATCAGCTGCTGCCAAAATTTTGCCAAATAGGACAAAATCCTAACACGCCGTGATACGTCTTTTGAAGGCACCTTCGGGGCTGCGAATGCCGACTTATCCTTGAATGCTTTTGAGCTTGTGGCAAACAAAATATGAATAATTGGATCTTCTCCTGGTGCCAAAATTTTTACAAATAGTATAAAATCATAACACGCTGAGATACAATTTCTAACGCTTGCTTAGAGCTGCAATCGATGCCTTTGACGAGAATGCATTTGAGCATAAGACAGATAAAATAAGATCATCATGAGCATTGTTTGCTGCAAATTATGCGGAAATCGAACAAAATTATACAAAGATGTGATGCGTGTTCTTACGCGCTCTAAGGGCTTCAAGAGCCATTTTGCCGGTAGTGCATTTGAGCAATTGGCAGAAAAAATTAAATCATCTTGTGAATAATTTACTGCAAAATAAGCAAAAACCTAAAAAATTTATATAAAGACTAGATGCATCGTTTTGCGCATCAATCGATGCGCAAGCGCCATCTTGGCATTGAATGCAAACGACCAAGTTGTAGACAAAATAAAAGTATTAAAATTTGCATCCGCTGCTGCCAAAATTTTCCCAAATTGGACAAATCCTAACACGCTTTGATAAGTCTTTTCAACGCACAGTCGGAGCAGCAATCGCCGTCTTATCCGTGAATGCGTTCGAGCATGTGGCAGACAAATAAGAGCATTTTGAGCTGCATCCGCTGCTGCCAAAATTTTCCCAAATAGGACAAAATCCTAGCACGCCTTGATACGTCTTTTCAACGCACAGTCGGAGCAGCAATTGCCGTCTTATCCGTGAATGCGTTTGAGCTTGTAGCAGACAAATTGGGAGCATTCTGAGCTGCATCCGCTGCTGCCAAAATTTTCCCAAAGAGGACAAATCCTAACACGCCTTAATACGTCTTTTGAACGCACCCTCGGGGCTGCAATCGCCGCCTTATCCTTGAATGCATTTATGCTTATGGCAACAAATTAAGAGAAATTGGATCTTCTCCTGGTGCCAAAATTTTTACAAATAGTATAAAATCATAACACGCTGAGATACAATTTCCAACGCTTGCTTAGAGCTGCAATCGATGATTTGACGAGAATGCATTTGAGCATAAGACAGATAAAATAAGATCATCATGAGCATTGTTTGCTGCAAATTATGCGGAAATCGAACAAAATTATACAAAGATGTGATGCGTGATCTTACGCGCTCTAAGGGCTTCAAGAGCCATTTTGCCGGTAGTGCATTTGAGCAATTGGCAGAAAAAATTAAATCATCTTGTGCCTAATTTACTGCAAAATAAGCAGAAATCTAAAAAATTTATATAAAGACTAGATGCATCGTTTTGCGCATCAATCGATGCGCAAGCGCCATCTTGGCATTGAATGCAAACGACCAAGTTGTAGACAAAATAAAAGTATTAAAATTTGCATCCGCTGCTGCCAAAATTTTCCCAAATTGGACAAATCCTAACACGCTTTGATAAGTCTTTTCAACGCACAGTCGGATCAGCAATCGCCGTCTTATCCGTGAATGCGTTCGAGCATGTGGCAGACAAATAAGAGCATTTTGAGCTGCATCCGCTGCTGCCAAAATTTTCCCAAATAGGACAAAATCCTAGCACGCCTTGATACGTCTTTTCAACGCACAGTCGGAGCAGCAATTGCCGTCTTATCCGTGAATGCGTTTGAGCTTGTAGCAGACAAATTGGGAGCATTCTGAGCTGCATCCGCTGCTGCCAAAATTTTCCCAAATAGGACAAATCCTAACACGCCTTAATACGTCTTTTGAACGCACCCTCGGGGCTGCAATCGCCGCATTATCCTTGAATGCATTTATGCCCTTGGCAACAAAATAAGAGTAATTGGATCTTCTCCTGGTGCCAAAATTTTTACAAATAGTATAAAATCATGACACGCTGAGATACAATTTCTAACGCTTGCTTAGAGCTGCAATCGATGCCTTTGACGAGAATGCATTTGAGCATAAGACAGATAAAATTGGATCATCATGAGCATAGTTTGCTGCAAATTAAGCAGAAATCGAACAAAATTATACAAAGATGTGATGCGTGTTCTTAAGCGCTCTAAGGGCTTCAAGAGCCATTTTGCCGGTAGTGCATTTGAGCAGATGGCAGATAAAATTAAATCATCTTGAGCCTAATTTACTGCAAAATAAGCAGAAATCTAATAAAATTATAAAAAGACTAGATGCATCATTTTGCGCATCAATCGATATGCAGGCGCCATCTTTCCATTAAATGCAAACGACAAGAAGTTGACAAAATAAAAGTATTAAAATTTGCATCCGCAGCTGCCAAAATTTTCCCCAATAGGACAAAATCCTAAAACGCTGTGATACGTCTTTTCAACGCATCGTCGGAGCAGCAATCGCCGTCTTATCCGTGAATGCGTTTGAGCATGTGGCAGACAAAATGGGAGCATTCTGAGCTGCATCCGCCGCTGCCAAAATTTTCCCAAATAGGACAAAATCATAACACGCCGTGATACGTATTTTCAAGGCATTGTCGGAGCTGAAATCGCCGTCTTATGCTAGAATGCGTTTGAGCATGTGGCAGACAAATTGGAAGCATTCCGAGCTGCATCCGCTGCTGCCAAAATTTTCCCAAATAGGACAAAATCCTAACACGCCGTGATACGTCTTTTGAACGAACCCTCGGGGCTGCGAATGCCGACTTATCTTTAAATGCTTTTGAGCTTGTTTCAAACAAAATATGAGTAATTGGATCTCCTCCTGGTGCCAAAATTTTTACAAATAGTATAAAATCATGACACGCTGAGATACAATTTCTAACGCTTGCTTAGAGCTGCAATCGATGCCTTTGACGAGAATGCATTTGAGCATAAGACAGATAAAATTAGATCATCATGAGCATAGTTTGCTGCAAATTAAGCAGAAATCGAACAAAATTATACAAAGATGTGATGCGTGTCTTACGCGCTCTAAGGGCTTCAAGAGCCATTTGCCGGTAGTGCATTTGCGCAGGTGGCAGATAAATTAAGTCATCTTGAGCCTTATTTACTGCAAAATAAACAGAAATCTAATAAAATTATAAAAAGACTAGATGCATCATTTTGCGCATCAATCGATACGCAAGCGCCATCTTGGAATTGAATGCAAACGACAAGGTGTTGACAAAATAAAAGTATTAAAAGTTGCATCCGCTGCTGCCAAAATTTTCCAAATAGGACAAATCCTAACACGCCGTGATACGTCTTTTCAAGGCATCGTCGGAGGTGCAATCGCCGTCTCATGCGTGAATGCGTTTGAGCATGTGGCAGACAAAATGGGACCATTCTGAGCTGCATCAGCTGCTGCCAAAATTTTGCCAAATAGGACAAAATCCTAACACGCCGTGATACGATATTGAACGCACTCTCGGGGCTGCAATCGCCGCATTATTTTTGAAAGCATTTATGCCCTTGGCAACAAAATAAGAGTAATTGGATCTTCTCCTAGTGCCAAATTTTTACAAATAGTATAAAATCATGACACGCTGAGATACAATTTCTAACGCTTGCTTAGTGCTGCAATCGATGCCTTTGACGAGAATGCATTGAGCATAAGCAGATAAAATAAGATCATCATGAGCATAGTTTGCTGCAAATTAAGCAGAAAATCGAACAAAATTATACAAAGATGTGATGCGTGTTCTTACGCGCTCTAAGGGCTTCAAGAGCCATTTTGCCGGTAGTGCATTTGAGCAGATGGCAGATAAAAGTAAATATCTTGAGCCTAATTTACGCCAACTAAA